>JAQNBH010000006.1:44427519-45027519 GCA_028752905.1 Cladorhizidae sp. MBARI D1340-BT2
CCAGCTTCAAGAAAAGGCGATATTGAGATAGGTTGTGGAGGTGACCACAGTATCTGCTCCTCTCCTAACTCCACAATCCAGCTGATGGGAAAGCCAAAAGGGAACTCACATCTTCCATCACTCTACTGCCTGCTACCTTAGCAATGGCGTGCAGTACACCTGACAATATTCCCCTGTCTTTCTTATGCAAAGCTGTCAAGGAGCACCAAAAAAGAAAGTGAGAATCGATGGGGGATTTTGCTTCAAGCACCAGCTTCAGAAATGAGTGATGACATTGAGAAGAGATTGAGCTGCAGTATATTGGCCGATGGACGACTCAAATTTTTCAGATGGGGCCTCAGACTGCCAAACTGTCAGGGCCTTCAGCAGACCCACAGGGGAAAGATCTTATAGCACGAGCAAAATCACTTTTTGACACGAGAATGTTTAGTGATCCACCTCCAGTGTTAGAACGAGGAGCAAGTGCTTATGTTGGAGAGCTACAAAGGTAGAATCACTATGTAAGCTATTGTGTCGGTTCCTGTGACGTGATGCACCAAGAGAAATGAAGTCTTCCCTGTATTTCTGATTCTGACATACAATTTTCAAAGCTTCAATTTTTGCGGCTTGTAAGGGAACTAACAGTGTCACATCCAGTCCAGGAAGAAGTCCAGGTTGTGCAGAACAAACTTCATTCTCCAAAATTCGAATCAATTTTTGTGAAATGGAAATCATTCTAATACGACATTTTGTACCACTCCTGGATGAAAATGTTGCTGTTGGTGAGAGTGGATGACTCTTCAAGTGTCATTGAAGTCGAGCTGCTAGGGTACATGTCCTCAGTCTAACTAAATACTGTGGTAATGTTTCACACTGCATACCATTACCTAACAACTAGACTTGCAGCTGGAAATATAGATCCATCGTGCCCTTTGCTTTGATCTGAGTCCTCAGATGGAACTCTTTGTTAGAGAGAAAACAGAGCTCCACAAACAAGCTAAGAGTACAAGGACTTCTTCAAGCTGATGAACAATACCATATAGAGAACCTGAGGATATGCATCATGTCAAACTGGTGTGTGGAAGAGGGAAGTTGCAGCGACTCAACAACCCCCCCCCCCCCCCCCCCCCCCAACGTATTCAATGATCACCTTGCTGCCATCCACATGTACGATTGGTACTGCAGTCACTTCCGAGGAGAGTTTGGGGAGCAAGCCACAGCTCTTTTACACCGACACTGACTCACTAGTGCTGGAGATCCAGACGTGGCTATCCTCTTAACTCTGTTATTTGTAGATGGTACTTTCATTTGACTTCAAATCTTTAAAAAAACTCCTACTTGAGGCTCTCATTGATTGGGAATTGCAATAAATCAGATTGACATTTGTGTTTGCTTGCACACATCCATGTTTAGAAACATCTTGGGGGAAAGCTGCCAAGAGCTTGCATGCATCCCTGTTTAGAAACATATCAGAAAGCTACCAGGAGCCTTCCTATTTAGAAACATCTCAGGGGAAGCTACCAGGAGCTTGCATTTATCCCTATTTAGAAACATCTCGGGGGAAACTACCAGGAGCTTGCATTTATGCCTATTTAGAAACATTTTTGGGGAAGCTACTTGCCCTATTTAGAAACATCTCAGGGAAAGCTAACAGGATGTGATGTCTTTGACATCAAGTATTCCAGCCACCCCCTCGGTAATGACCAGCCACATCATGATGGATACATGCATCTAAACTAAGTTCTTACTAATTGTGGAGAGATTGTTTAAAGTCACTGCTTGATTATTGAGTGAGTCGATCTGGCGGCTTTATTATCTGTTACTGTGGGACTCACCTGGTCTGCAGTGAGAATGTCAGGACATTTTGTGAGGGACTCCTGGCTCTAAAGCATGGCATCTGTTACATCCTGCAACTTATATATCTCTTGATCCTGTTTCATGTTGATGGTTTTTTGAGCATCTGCCAACTCCTCACCAAATTTTTTCAAGGCGACCTCAGTGGCATTTGTGAAACTCACCTTGGTGCTACAGGGCAACCTTGGCCTCTATTTCAAGATCATGCACTTCGGCAAGAAACTCGTGCACAAGAGCATCTTGGTCCTTAACTTGTATGATAGGCACAACACACTGGTACAATGAAAATACACCCCTTTAGATAATATTAAATTCCAAATAGATAGTACGTTCAGCTAGCCTTTAAACTACACTGAGCCTAGGTATATATATAGCGAGGAAAATGCAGACCAGGTGAGGATGCCATCTGAGCTAAGCGGTTGTCAGAATGGTGGAAAGACTAGTCGAGCAAATGGAGCAGGAAGAAAGCACCAAACCAGACCGCGAGTCATATCCACAACCACACAAGAGAACCAAGGAAAGGGTGGACCTTGGCTGTATCTCAGAATGCTACTTGCCAAGCACAACATCATGTTGTTGCCAACCTATGCTATATGTAAGCATACTCACAAATTTCAAGCTTGTGGTAGAAGTTTCCCACCTTCCTACAATTACTTCTATCTGGCTGCTGAGAAGTAGCCAGAAATAGAGAAAATCCTTCTGCTGTGGCTACATACCAGGCAAGTCAAAGGAAAGACGAAGCATTTCTCCAGTAGAGAGTGCAATGAGTAGCCGGTCAAATCCCTGCCACCACAATAGCACGTGCAGTCGATCATCGGAAAGCCTTTTTATGGCTTTGCAGTCGGTCCTGTCAGCTGTTCTCAGTTCATCGCTCTTGTCAAAGCCTCAGAGCAGGAGGATGCAACCAGCATTGCATTGGAAACATCATAATAGCTCTGGACCATGTAGATCTTGGCAACCCTTGTGCCACTCTTCTGTGAAATTTTCTTGAGGTCTTGGCTCTTGCTGTCCAGTTGAACGTCGTCATGTACAACAATTTTTAGTGCTTCATCCAGTTTCACAATGGGTGTAACCTCATCTAGAGGTTTGATGACAAGGAGGAGGCACTTTATGCCAATGTTCGCATGGAACTTGATCAGAGTTTACCTAATCTCTCGACATGGTAAGGATCACCAGCTCACAGCCACTGCATCAAGTGGTTCATAAGCAGGCTGGTCTTGCCACACCCTGTAGGCCCAATGATGACATAGTGGGTGTCTGACAGAAGCCATGATGAAATTTCAATGGCTGGAGGATCAAATAAAGACTACTCTTTGCATATATCATGTTGAAAATCATGGCTGATGAAATCACTCCCACAATCCCAATCATGTACCTCACAGTCCCCGAGGAGGACATGACCCTGTGGTGTGTATGCAAGTGCAAGCTGTTAGACCCCACCCAAGTGTAAGACCACTGCCGCGTGATCCACATCACTCGGATAAGTTTCAGCTGGAGCAGGACACATGTCAGGAGTCAACAAACACCAAATGTATGTGTCTACACCATGGGAACCTTGACTTCAATCTCAAATGCAGTTGCAGTCATGTGCAGTGTGGTGGGACTGCTTTGATTGCTACTGGTATTGTGGTCCAGCAGAAATGGCCCTTGATTGCGTTGATTGTGGGGTGGGGTGGGGGGGTGGGATTGTGAGTGTATCCAGGCAGCAAATCGGAACAGGCATTTTGGCAGGAAGGCTTGCAAGCATGACCAAATTACTAGATAGCCAGAACAGTGCGGGTCACCTGGGAGATCTCCCGAGTACTCATAGTCTGCCATATATTCTTACAAGTTTTTGCAGGTCCAGGAGCAGCAGCATGCAGGTCCAGGAGCAGCAGCGTGCAGGTCCAGGAGTAGCAGTGTGGAGGTCCAGGAGTAGCAGTGGTACTTATAAGGTCTGGAAAACCCAGATCAAGAAGCAAGCCACAGAGGCTGACTGTTTGATTGAGAAGGGACCAAAGCTAGCAGGGGAGGAAAACGTAGCCACTGTGGCTGCAACCATGGAGACAGGAATCTGATAGGTAGACAAGGGCTCTAAAAAATTCATTATAAATTTGTATGGCAATTCCTCATAAACTTCAGCAGGGTCACTAAACTGTGGGGAGAGCTCCCTTCCATCACCATATAGTAGTAGCAGTAACAGGGTTACTAAACTGTGAGAGGGGAGAGCTCCCTTCCATCACCATATAGTAGCAGTAACAGGGTTACTAAACTGGGAGGGGAGAGCTCCCTTCCATCACCATATAGTAGCAGTAGCAGGGTTACTAAACTGTGAGGGGGAGAGTCCCTTCCATCACCATACAGTAGCAGTAGCAGGGTCACTAAACTGTGAGAGGGGAGAGCTCCCTTCCATCACCAGCAGTAACAGGGTTACTAAACTGTCAATGGATGATGATGATGTCAATAACAATGACAATTTTTTACTAATAAATGTGACAGGTGTGTGCAGTGGTGGAAGTGACTAAATGTATGGCAATGCCAAGCTTGTATTTCTTCCGGGTCAAGGTGCTGTTGTAAGGCTGATCTTAAGGGTGGTTCCAACTTCTGAACCATAAAACCAGACTTTCCATGAAACAACTCAATGAGCTCTCTACATGTGTTAATGAAAATATTGGCCAGTGATGGACATAGGAATTGGATGTTAAGAAGGCCAAACTGCCAATTCAATGTCAAGTCAGTGTGTTGAAGGCATTGAATGTTCAACCAGAACCACTTCATGTCTTCATTGGAGAAGTTGGAATAATTATCCATCCCGTGAATGATGGCTTCAATAATGGCCATTTGTCCTGCACAGAGTTGCATAGGGCCAACAACATCTTGGAGATCTCCTTTTGTAATGTTCTTCTTGCAGTCTCACAAATTCCAAATGGCTCTAACTCCTGGACATTGTCAAGATGACAAGCAAAATAAGGGGGAGATGTCTTCTGGACCAACAAAGGTTGGGTAGAACAAAACCTTTTGGCTAGGAGGGCTGAGGAATGGCAGATGTCAATAGAGGCAGTTTTGAATGGAGTGCAGAGTCTCCTCCAGCAGTGCATCAATGCCTGAAGGCCTTGCTGTATGGCAAGCAGGCGGCACAGCGAATACTGCTTGCAGTTAGTTATCTGAATAGGATTGACTATGAGAGGCTCAGCATTTCCCATCAGTAAGGTACCAGAAGTGATGGGCTGAGTGCAAGGGTACTTGGAGCGAAGGATGTCCAGTACAGATTTGAAACCCTCGTCTCCTAGATCCATTGCATCATTCATATGCAGAACACCACTCTTTTCATGCTGAGAGGGAGCATTCATCTTGCATTGATTTGAGAAGGAGTGCTTTTTTGTCATCACTAGGACTATTGGCCTTGGCAAGTGATTCTCATCCTTTTGAAACAGAAAACCCTTAATGTCACCTTTCTTCAGATGGCTCTCTAGGCAAGCTGAGTGGTCCTTTCATTTTGAGCATCGGAAAGTCTTCTGTAAGAGCACAATTAACATTATGCTGCATGTCTTCAGGCCATTGCCTCACTGCAGAACCATCACTATTGGCTGTGAGAAGTATACTCAACTCACAGATTAAACCTTTGCCAGCATTTTTGTACGAGATTGTGAATTGAGTTGCTTCTCTAGTGTACTATATACTTCTGTGTAGGCCTCATCCCATCTGGAAAAATTATTAACTACATAGCTAAGTTTTACAATATTAGTCTAGTAATAGATCTTGTAAAGCTATGTAGCCATGGGTGACTGCAATTTAGACTCCAGTGGACCACTATTGAGTATATACCATTACAAAGAAATGGACCTTTCCTCTGATCCAAATATTAAAAAAAAATTCGGAACCTCCTGGTCCAATATATTTCAGTAAAAAAAATATATATTTGGACCAAATTGACATGATGTAGGATCTGAATGACATTTATTTCAGAATTTGCTTCTGTTCATCCTCTCACCTAAAAAATAGTATATATGCAGTTTATTGTGCAGCACAATGCTTATTACAGATGACTCATTCAATGTATATACATATACAGCATACAAATATTTGATGAAGAAATATATACTTACATTGACATTTTTCCTGTTCGAAAAGACCTCACCATCTTAATGTGGACTTCGCCTTCTTACTACTATGCACACTTCTTGTCTTTGGTCAGGCAATCAGGGTATGTTCCAGTAACTTTGTACTCAATGGCGAAGTCTAAATTGCAGTTACCCTCGTGAATTTGTTTGGATAACCTATCTTTATTAAATTAGCTGAAGACTATCAAACTTAATGAGTTATTGTGGGGCGAAGGCCTTCAAATTCCAACCTGCAGCTCCAAAACAAAAACATGAGGAAGTCGACATTTTGGAATGTAAATCTGGACCAGAGCTATATGTAGTGATGATGAAAATATTTCCAGCACCCACGCTTCACTACTTCATCACGTTTTAGCGCCTAACATTCCTCTTGCCACAGATAACAGGTGAATATTGAGTCACAACCGCAACCAGTTCAGGTGCTCAGATTTTGAGGCACCCCCACTTTGGTTGAGGTAACTTTTGGTGCAATTATGCAACATTTTTAGTATCAAAGCAGAGCACACAGAGAGATCTTTCTTTTGAGATATACACCAAGTTCATTCGGTAAAGTGGGAAGAATCTAAAGAGTTCCAAAGTCGTAACTGCATTTTTTGTTAGTAGTGTATATGTTTTATAATTTAGTATATACCCCCTTCATATGAACACAAGAACTTATAAAACATGTTATCAAATAAACAAAGACACTACTCTGATGTGGAACTGTAGCCTTATAATAGTTTTTGTAGTTGACTGCCTTTACTTCAAAACAAACACATGTGGGCAAAAGAAAGAACATCATTACAAAGCATATTGAGGGGGCTACATTTTGTAAATAAATTAGGACCACAGCACCAGTTTGTAGAAAGATATGTGTGGTTGCACTCTGGTCAAACCCTTTACCCATTATAAGACACCAGGCTATAATACACGCTCTTTCATTTCTAGTTGCTCAGATTCAAATATTCGGGGTCATTTTTTAAAAAACCTGTTTGGGCCACAATCTTATACTCATCATTTATGGGGCCATAAATTAATAGAGCGAGTTATTTGCAGCAGCATCTGGAATAGTTGGGTATGTGTAGCACTCTACTAGTATCTCAGGGATCCCACCCTCAATGATGAATCTAGCAGGCGCAGTGTCCTTGATCTCAATGGCAGCCAAATGAGCATATAAGACTCAAGAGCCACGCGCTGATTGTAAAATGAATGTTTACTTGGCTGACATTGGGATCAAGTCGCTGCATCTGGTAGGTCCACTTTATCTGTGGACAGGTCTTGAGAAACTATGTAGTACAGGGCAATGCTATCCTTGCTGGAACTACAAATGCTGAACGTCTCATATGCCACAGCAAAGAATTTGCTTAACAATGGTCAATGCAGCCCAAAATCTAGAGGAGAATGTGTTTGTGGATGAGGTTTCCACATCAGGACCCCTAACATAGACAAGGTCATCCAACCCAAGCTCTTGTTATTGTGTAGCATACCAACATCGGTTTGCCCAAACTTACATCCAGAATCACCATCTGCAGGAAGTTAATTGTTGAGTCAATGATAATGAGTCAATCACACATTCTAAATTTACATTATTATGAGGTTATTGTGTAATATATAATGAAAATATCCCCCTCCCCCATACTTTTTTGTATGCAGTTTGAATGTTTTTCAGAACTCAAGAGTAACCAGGACCAATGCAGATCTCTACATATTATATAGCCCATGGCTATATAAAATTTTATTTCCCTATAACAGTTTGAGTGTCATCATTGGAACCCCCCTAGCCATCATTTGGATTCCTGAATGCATTCATGTTGTTTATAATTATATAGAAGTGTGGATTCTTGGGTCCTTGTTGAAGCTGTCTACTCTCCTTGTCCGGGCGTTTACTCCTTTGTACTCTAGAAATTGTAGTGTTGCCTGTTGTGGATATGTATGCAACGTCTTCGGCAGATTCATGTCCGGGTCCAGATGCAAGGCTGGGAGGGCTGAGAACATGCAAACTCTTATTAAAATTTATTTATTGATGATAATAGCAATAATAACAACAATGTTCTATATTGGGCAATATTTTTGTATTCTTCCGTATTTCAGTTTTTGTGAGTTAATGCAAATATATTCTCAAAGTGGCTTTATCTGTAATTTTAACTTGGTTTTTTTGACTTCTAAAAATACAACTCAGGACTTGCCCTAGAGTGGACCCCCATATATATATATATATATATATATAATATATACAGGGTGGGGCTGAAAAATATCCTGGAACAAAGAAATGGTAAATGACATTCAAAATTTTATTTTATAATATGAAAGGGCATGGAATACAGTTTGTCTTCACGTGGTTTTGAAATTGATGTCATCCAGATGGTGGCCTCTATTCGCGATACACATTTGTAGTAAGTTTTGCATCACCCGGCGAGTCATTTCCGGCATGTTTACTGTCTGAATGTTTAGGAGACTGCAAAACAAACTGTCTCACAGCTTGGACATTTTCTGGAGTTCAAACACTCCGAGGTCTTCCAGATGTTTTTCTTTTTAACGCTGAACCTGTGGCCCCAACCCATAGCAATATGGTTTTTCGGTCTGGAACAGCATCATTTCGATCAAGCTTGAAGTGGATACGAAAAGCTCTCAGCGTTGCAATCACAAGAAGATTTGCCATTTTTGATAAATGTTTCAACAGCAAACGTGTGGTGCACACTGGTCCAAGGCATGATGGCAACTGAAACAGTAAGACACCGCTACCACCTGCCTAACTTCACTAGCACCTGGACCTGTATTTAATTGGCCTGGTATTTCAATTGGACCTCACCCACCAATGACCGTGTAAAATATGGGAGGAGTTTCTGCTGTGTAAAATATGGGAGGAGTTTCTGCCCCACCCAGTATACGTACAACTGCTGTTCTATGTTTCCCTTTTCCTTCTACACCCATACTGAGGTTGATACTTGTGTTCTCTCTTTCTTCCTCACATCACAAATTATATATGCCAGATGTTAGATAAGATCCTATCCTTGCACACCAGACTATAAGAGTAGTCAATGACAATACCATTTCAGCACTACACATATGAAAGGCAAGTAATTCTGACAAGGTATTGTGTATATATAATGCACACAGGAAAAGATATTTGTCATTTTAGTACGAGATACCACATTTTTATATTATCACCATCATTTTACATAGTGTAGAGCATTATTTTCGTGCGTGATAATGTGCCGGGTGAACTGAAGACCTAATGTTGCAGGCTGAACATAAATTAGGTAGGAGTGTAACACTATGTAACACATGAACAGAATAAAGGAAAGTGCAGGGGGAAACTAAAATAATTGTGTAGGAGTAGGTAGATTCATTCTCAATGAAATCTTAGTTGACAATAACAATCAACTTGAAATTATCTAAATTCCTGATAAAGGCTCTAGAGTCTAGATGAAATGTCGACAGCGAGTACAATTTCAAGTTGATTATTGAGAAGGTAAATTCATGTCTAGATTTGGTAATTAACAAGGAAATAAAAATGTTGACTAAAAAGGCTAGTGCAGGAAAATGAAACGTAGTCATGGATATTGACAACAAAAAAAACTAACTTCATGAAAAAGGAGATCGAGAGCCAGGTTTTGCAACCAGAGAAAAGAAAATTACCTTCTATACTTAGCCACAATGGATAAAAGTACACAAGTCAAGAACCTTGTATATATGCTTTTGAGAGAAGATTCCAAGTTTGATCTCTTGAAAGAATTACTCGGGTTGGTTTTTGTACCGATGTAAAATTTAATATTTTCAAGTAGGTGGTTACATGTTAGAAACCCCAGCAGGTTCAGTCCTCTAGAAACCCAGTAGGTTTAGTGCTCTAGAAACCCCAGCAGGTTGAAACCCCAGCATGTTTAGTGCTCTAGAAACCCCAGCAATTTTAGTGCTCTAGAACCCCCAGCAGGTTTAGTGCTCTAGAAACCCCAGCAGGTTTAGTATTCGAGAACCCCCAGCAGATTTAGTGCACTAGAAACCCCCAGCAGGTTTAGTACTCTAGAAACCCCCAGCAGGTTTAGTGCTCTAGAAACCCCAGCAGGTTTAGTGCCCCAGCAGGTTTAGTGCTCTAGAAACCCCAGCGGGTTCAGTGCTCTAGAAACCCCAGCAAGTTTAGTGCTCTAGAAACCCCAGCAGGTTTAGTACTCTAGAAACCCCAGCAGGTTTAGTACTCTAGAAACCCCAGCAGGTTTAGTACTCTAGAAACCCCAGCAGGTTTAGTACTCTAGAAACCCCAGCAGGTTTAGTGCTCTAGAAACCCCAGCGGGTTCAGTGCTCTAGAAACCCCAGCGGGTTTAGTACTCTAGAAACCCCAGCAAGTTTAGTGCTCTAGAACCCCCAGCAGGTTTAGTACTCTAGAAACCCCAGCAGGTTTAGTACTCTAGAAACCCCAACAGGTTTAGTCCTCTAGAAGCCCCAGCAGGTTTAGTGCTCTAGAAGCCCCAGCAGGTTTAGTGCTCTAGAAACCCCAGCAGGTTTAGTACTCCAGAAACCCCCAGCAGGTTTAGTACTCCAGAAACCCCAGCAGGTTTAGTCCTCTAGAAACCCCAGCAGGTTTAGTACTCCAGAAACCCCAGCAGGTTTAGTGCTCTAGAAGCCCCAGCAGGTTTAGTGCTCTAGAAACCCCAGCAGGTTTAGTACTCCAGAAACCCCCAGCAGGTTTAGTACTCCAGAAACCCCAGCAGGTTTAGTCCTCTAGAAACCCCAGCAGGTTTAGTACTCCAGAAACCCCCAGCAGGTTTAGTACTCCAGAAACCCCAGCAGGTTTAGTACTCTAGAAACCCCAGCAGGTTTAGTACTCTAGAACCCCCAGGTTTAGTATATACTAACTCCAGAAATCCCAGCAGGTTTAGTACTCTAGAAACCCCAGGTTTAGTATATACTAACTCCAGAAACCCCAGCAGGTTAAGTACTTTAAGTGTCCAGTGTCAGTTGACAAGTTGCATCAAGTGAAAACTTTGGCATCAGTACCACAGGCTGCAAACAATAAATCACCCGTGATAACTCTTTCCCAGGTTGAACTGGGCTCATTGTGGCAAACATGTCAAAGGCTTTGAATGAAGTCTAGAAATGGCAACAAAAAAAATTCATCTAGGTGTTTTTTTTGTTCCCCCCACCCCCTCAATAAGTGATCGTGGACTCTCCACACTAATTAGCAAACATATTAGAATTATATCACATATAAGGCTACAAAAGCCATATAATATTATGTTCCATCCAATCTATGAATCTGCCCAATCTATAGATTGTGCAGCACAATCTATGAATGCCCATCTTGCCTGCCAATCAATACACTTCAAAACATGGTAGCATATTAACACACTTTGCAACAGATTCATAAATTGGATGGAACATATCGACCAGTACTTATTATCGACTAGTTATACTGAGCGAGTGTGCAAGCCAAATATCCAAACCCACCCACACAATATGGGATAGTCGATGGGAATTTACAAAGCCCGTGCTACTCTCATGAAAAGAGAAGAAGGGAGAAGAGCTGTTTGTGAGGCAAGTTTCTCTACATTTGGGGACATTTGGGGACTATAGCAGTTGTGCGAGTGTTCATGGGTATTACAAACTGTGCATTATATCTTTTTTGACAGAGCAATATTCTTCAAATATCTTTTTTTGCTCTAGCTAGACTTGCCATGTCACTTAATTCTTTATCTGCCAAGTCCATGTGGAACTTTTTCTCAGTACATGTATCACTTTTTTCTACATCATTACACTCTCAGTTGCAATCATCACTTCTCTGTTTCTCTGTTGCAAAGGGTGTTAATATGCTACCATGTTTGAAGTGTATTGATTGGCAGGCAAGATGGGGATTCATCGATTGTGCAGGACAATCTATAGATTGGGCAGATTCATAGATTGGATGGAACATATAAGTATATTATGTTCCATCCAATCTATGAATCTGCCCAATCTATAGATTGAGCAGCACAATCTATGAATGCCAATCTATTGCCTGCCAATCAATACACTTCAAAACATGGTAGCATATTAACACCCTTTGCAACAGATTCATAGATTGGATGGAACATATCGACCAGTACTTATTATCGACTAGTTATACTGAGCGAGTGTGCAAGCCAAATATCCAAACCCACCCACACAATATGGGATAGTTGACGGGAATTTACAAAGCCCACGCTACTCCCACGAAATGAGAAGGGAGAAGAGCTGTTTGTGAGGCAAGTTTCTCTACATTTGGGGACTATAGCAGTTATGCGAGTGTTCGTGGGTATTACAAACTGTGCATTATATCTTTTTTGACAGAGCAATATTCTTCAAATATCTTTTTTTGCTCTAGCCATGTCACTTAGTTCTTTATCTGCCAAGTCCATGTGGAACTTTTTCTCAGTTATCAGTATCACTTTTTTCTACATCATTACACTCTAAGTTGCAATCATCACTTTTTCTTGCAAAGGGTGTTAATATACTACCATGTTTTGAAGTGGCAGGCAATAGATTGGCATTCATAGATTGTGCAGCACAATCTATAGATTGGCATCCAATCTATGAATTAATAGATTGTGCTATAGATTGGATGGAACATATATACACACGCTATCAAGAAGTTCAATTGAACTTCATTTCCACACACATATCTATAGAATTGCATCATTACACACATTTATGCTTCGTACATTTTACCCAATCTCATGCCAGACAAGGAGGAGAGTACACCTGGTGTCTATATAGCTATTGCCCATCTTTTTGTTCCAGTAATGAATTAAATGACTGTTCAAGATCATGTGATTTGCTGGTGGTATGTCTTTTATTATTTTTTCCTGTTCGAGTTGTTGGGCATCTTATTTCACGTGCTCATAATTTAGTCACATGATTTCATTTTCAAGAACCCCTATTTTCCCTATTTGTGGATCTTTTCACTGTATTTGATTGGTCCTACTGATTTTTCACTGGTAATAGTTGCCAGACTGGTATTCCTTGCAAATAATTTGTTTTTCCTACACTACATTTTTCCTACACTACATAATGCCTATACAGACATGTACATAGCCACACATTCTCCATAACTCTAACAGCTGTTCTTGTAATGACACATACACACATGGCCAGCTTCCACCACACTGAGGGAGCACTATTCACTATGGTGCACGTTCAGTACAAGAAACTTGAGGACGTCTGATAGAGAGACCACACCCACTACATGCCGGTGACTGTCCACCACCACCAGTCGATGTACCTGCATAACAAATATAAATAACAAATAAAATTCATTATTAGACCACCCAAGCTGACCTCAATATGCATATCATGAAGGAGAGCCCCTGAATGTATGAAAGTGCATTGTTAGGCATCATGTGAGCCAACCAAATAGTCATATGACCAGGTGAACCAACCCAATCATCACATGACCAATAAACAGTGACAATGTGAGCCACGCCAAACAGTCACATGACCATGTGAGCCAACCCAGCGACCAAGTAGCAAACAAAGTCACATGACCACATGAGCCAACCCAACAGTCACATGGGGTCAACCAAATAGTCACATGACCTTGTGTGGCAAACAAAGTCACATGACCATGTGAGCAAATCCAAGTCACATGACCATGTGAGCCCACTTGTGAGCGAACCCAATAATGACATGACCATGTGTGCAAACCAAATAGTCACATGACCTTGTGAGTCAAACAAAGTCATGTGACCTTGTGAGCCAGTCACATGACCATGTGAGCTAATCCAAGTCACACGACCATGTGAGCCCACTTGTGAGCCAACCCAATAATGACATGACCATGTGTGCAAACCAAATAGTCACATGACCTTGTGAGGCAAACAAAGTCACGTGACCTTGTGAGCCAAACAAATAGTCGCATGACCATGTGAGCAAATCCAATAGTCACATGACCATGTGAGCTAATCCAATAGTCACATGACCACGTGAGCCAACCCAATAGTCCCATGGCATGTGAGCCAACCCAATAGTCACATGACCATCAAATACATTGTCTAAAATTATGTTCTACTCTACTTGTGACAGTGCCATATGAGCATTTTTGGCTCACATGATCAGGACTAGGGATGAGAGAGAGAAAGACACAAAACTGGTACTTCCATAGCCAAGCCAATTCTTTGTTTCCTCATGCCACTGACTGGCCAGTTCTGGCGACCTTGGTGCTAGAACAATACACTTCACCAGCAACAGTGCCTCTAGCAGGCTCTGGTTGATGTTGTCACCGTGACTCTCTTAGCTCCAATCTACACCCTCACATATCCGAAGGAATTGGAACCTACCCTAGTTTGGATAAGGAAAAAATTTGGACAAGGAATTATTTTTTGAATACATATCATTGAAGAATTAATACAAATGAAATTCTGACTCGCGATGTTTGAATAATTTGCTAATATATGTATTTTTTATCTGCAGGCCTTGGGATGTGAGCAGCTGACTTCCTGGTCCTAGGAGGAGAAACAGCTATGTCCTCAGTAGCTGCCATGCTGTCTAGCTTACTTCCAGGTTCTAGGAGGAGAAGCAGCTATGTCCTCAGTAGCTGCTATGCTGTCTAGCTTACTTCCTGGTCCTACGAGGAGAAGCAGCCATGTCCTCAGTAGCTGTCATTGCCTTACTCACATACATTCATATTTGTTTACAGTAGTGTTGTATGTATTGTGCATAAGCAAGTGTTCATCACAACTATGTAGGTTCTGTACATACATTAAAAAAAGTTGCTTGCAACATGTTATCAGGTCTCTTTCTTGCATGCCAGATATCTCACTCCTTTAACCACATATGGCGCAAACTCGGACATTGTCTGGGGAAAAATTGTATTATGCATCCATTCTCCATATGCACATGCCCAATAGACTTGCTCTATTCATTTAAAATACTTCACTTCCGGTTGGATGGGGCAAGCAAGCAATTAAAAAAAAAACTGCCTCGTGAAATGTTCCCCCCCCCCCATTTTGCTACTGTTTCTGGAAGTTCTTCTACAGTGGAAAGCAGCACAAGCACTTATGCTTACCTGGAATCACTATGAATTCCAACGCTTTTGAGCAGGGAGGCATTCCTGGATGGATTTCTTTGCTGAGAGTTTTGTTGTAGACATATATATAGGGACGTAGCACTGCATATTTGTATTCCCATTCTAATGAGTTCGAGAAGTTTTATAAAAAAATAATTAGAGCTGAAAAATATAATTAACCACAAATAAAGTATGCGGTCAATCGGATAAAGATCATTAGTGATGTCGCTGATGATTCAGAACATTTGCTTGCAACACCTGGTAGTCTATCTCATCCCCAGGATCCAGTCTGCAATGCCAGTAGTTCTCCTGACTGGAGTAGTGCCTTGCCCCCGTTTCTGAATGGAGATGGAGCGTTTTCAAGCTGGCCGCCTTGCTAAAGGCGACGCATGACATTGAACTCATCCCATGACTATCAAGGGTGCTTGCAAACTCTCAAAGTTTTTACTTCATTCATTCTGATCTCCGTTTGTAGCCTTTCCAAAAGACATACTCTTCCGCAAATCCAGCTCGAGTGATTCCTTCGGCTATCTTGCCAAGAATAGCTAATTTTCTGGCCTAGCAAACTGATTTGGTTTCACGTGGAAATTTATAGCCATACCAAACAAACCAAACAAACCATACCACCAAACCAAAAAATGGAAAAATAATAATAAATAAACAAAAGATTAAACAACATGTTGACGATCATTACCATATTTCATTACCCATTCGGATAATTGAGGTTCGGATATGCGAGTATATTCTGTATTATGAGATGTACATGTAGCCTAATAGCATTAAACCACATATCTTGGCTGAGGGTCAAAGTTTGATGAGGCTTGAGGATAGATCTACATGTGCCTATGTTGTCTTAGTACACTGCTCGTAAGCAAGCACTGGCAATATCTGCAGGTGAGAACTACATAACAATAGTCCATGTTTTATCTCCTCAGAACAATGTTTACAATTAAAATTTTTTTTAAAGCACTGACGGATTTAATGTAATTAGGAGTAGTAAGATGAATTTGAGCTCAGTACCTGCCTATAGGCTGGACAGTTTTGAAGATGCCAGTTCTGTGGGAGACAAGCATTGTACGTATATCCTTTGCCTGATTGTTCCAAATGCAGCTCACCATTACAAGCTGGTTGTTCCAAGTGTAGCTCACTATTACAAGCTGATTGTTCCAAGTGCAGCTCACTATTACAAGCTGATTGTTCCAAGTGTAGCTCACTATTACAAGCTGATTGTTCCAAGTGTAGCTCACTATTACAAGCTGGTTGTTCCAAGTGTAGCTCATTATTACAAGCTGATTGTTCCAAGTGTAGCTCACTATTACAAGCTGATTGTTCCAAGTGCAGCTCACTATTACAAGCTGGTTGTTCCAAGTGCAGCTCACCATTACAAGCTGATTGTTCCAAGTGTAGCTCACTATTACAAGCTGATTGTTCCAAGTGCAGCTCACTATTACAAGCTGATTGTTCCAAGTGTAGCTCACTATTACAAGCTGATTGTTCCAAGTGTAGCTCACTATTACAAGCTGATTGTTCCAAGTGCAGCTCACTATTACAAGCTGATTGTTCCAAGTGTAGCTCACTATTACAAGCTGATTGTTCCAAGTGCAGCTCACTATTACAAGCTGATTGTTCCAAGTGCAGCTCACTATTACAAGCTGATTGTTCCAAGTGTAGCTCACTATTACAAGCTGATTGTTCCAAGTGTAGCTCACTATTACAAGCTGATTGTTCCAAGTGTAGCTCATTATTACAAGCTGATTGTTCCAAGTGCAGCTCACTATTACAAGCTGATTGTTCCAAGTGTAGCTCACTATTACAAGCTGATTGTTCCAAGTGCAGCTCACTATTACAAGCTGATTGTTCCAAGTGTAGCTCACTATTACAAGCTGATTGTTCCAAGTGTAGCTCACTATTACAAGCTGATTGTTCCAAGTGTAGCTCACTATTACAAGCTGATTGTTCCAAGTGCAGCTCACTATTACAAGCTGATTGTTCCAAGTGTAGCTCACTATTACAAGCTGATTGTTCCAAGTGCAGCTCACTATTACAAGCTGATTGTTCCAAGTGCAGCTCACTATTACAAGCTGATTGTTCCAAGTGTAGCTCACTATTACAAGCTGATTGTTCCAAGTGTAGCTCACTATTACAAGCTGATTGTTCCAAGTGTAGCTCATTATTACAAGCTGATTGTTCCAAGTGCAGCTCACTATTACAAGCTGATTGTTCCAAGTGTAGCTCACTATTACAAGCTGATTGTTCCAAGTGCAGCTCACTATTACAAGCTGATTGTTCCAAGTGTAGCTCACTATTACAAGCTGATTGTTCCAAGTGTAGCTCACTATTACAAGCTGATTGTTCCAAGTGTAGCTCACTATTACAAGCTGATTGTTCCAAGTGCAGCTCACTATTACAAGCTGATTGTTCCAAGTGCAGCTCACTATTACAAGCTGATTGTTCCAAGTGTAGCTCACTATTACAAGCTGATTGTTCCAAGTGTAGCTCACTATTACAAGCTGATTGTTCCAAGTGCAGCTCACTATTACAAGCTGATTGTTCCTAGTGTAGCTCACTATTACAAGCTGATTGTTCCAAGTGTAGCTCACTATTACAAGCTGATTGTTCCAAGTGTAGCTCACTATTACAAGCTGATTGTTCCAAGTGCAGCTCACTATTACAAGCTGATTGTTCCAAGTGTAGCTCACTATTACAAGCTGATTGTTCCAAGTGTAGCTCACTATTACAAGCTGATTGTTCCAAGTGCAGCTCACTATTACAAGCTGATTGTTCCAAGTGCAGCTCACTATTACAAGCTGATTGTTCCAAGTGTAGCTCACTATTAGAAGCTGATTGTTCCAAGTGCAGCTCACTATTACAAGCTGATTGTTCCAAGTGTAGCTCACTATTACAAGCTGATTGTTCCAAGTGTAGCTCACTATTACAAGCTGATTGTTCCAAGTGCAGCTCACTATTACAAGCTGATTGTTCCAAGTGTAGCTCACTATTACAAGCTGATTGTTCCAAGTGCAGCTCACTATTACAAGCTGATTGTTCCAAGTGCAGCTCACTATTACAAGCTGATTGTTCCAAGTGCAGCTCACTATTACAAGCTGATTGTTCCAAGTGCAGCTCACTATTACAAGCTGATTGTTCCAAGTGTAGCTCACTATTACAAGCTGATTGTTCCAAGTGCAGCTCACTATTACAAGCTGATTGTTCCAAGTGTAGCTCACTATTACAAGCTGATTGTTCCAAGTGTAGCTCACTATTACAAGCTGATTGTTCCAAGTGTAGCTCACTATTACAAGCTGATTGTTCCAAGTGTAGCTCACTATTACAAGCTGATTGTTCCAAGTGTAGCTCACTATTACAAGCTGATTGTTCCAAGTGCAGCTCACTATTACAAGCTGATTGTTCCAAGTGTAGCTCACTATTACAAGCTGATTGTTCCAAGTGCAGCTCACTATTACAAGCTGATTGTTCCAAGTGTAGCTCACTATTACAAGCTGATTGTTCCAAGTGTAGCTCACTATTACAAGCTGATTGTTCCAAGTGTAGCTCACTATTACAAGCTGATTGTTCCAAGTGTAGCTCACTATTACAAGCTGATTGTTCCAAGTGTAGCTCACTATTACAAGCTGATTGTTCCAAGTGTAGCTCACTATTACAAGCTGATTGTTCCAAGTGTAGCTCACTATTACAAGCTGGTTGTTCCAAGTGCAGCTCACTATTACAAGCTGATTGTTCCAAGTGTAGCTCACTATTACAAGCTGATTGTTCCAAGTGTAGCTCACTATTACAAGCTGATTGTTCCAAGTGCAGCTCACTATTACAAGCTGATTGTTCCAAGTGTAGCTCACTATTACAAGCTGATTGTTCCAAGTGTAGCTCACTATTACAAGCTGATTGTTCCAAGTGCAGCTCACTATTACAAGCTGATTGTTCCAAGTGTAGCTCACTATTACAAGCTGATTGTTCCAAGTGTAGCTCACTATTACAAGCTGATTGTTCCAAGTGTAGCTCACCATTACAAGCTGATTGTTCCAAGTGCAGCTCACTATTACAAGCTGATTGTTCCAAGTGCAGCTCACTATTACAAGCTGATTGTTCCAAGTGTAGCTCACTATTACAAGCTGATTGTTCCAAGTGTAGCTCACTATTACAAGCTGATTGTTCCAAGTGTAGCTCACCATTACAAGCTGATTGTTCCAAGTGTAGCTCACTATTACAAGCTGGTTGTTCCAAGTGCAGCTCACTATTACAAGCTGATTGTTCCAAGTGTAGCTCACTATTACAAGCTGATTGTTCCAAGTGCAGCTCACTATTACAAGCTGATTGTTCCAAGTGTAGTCACTATTACAAGCTGATTGTTCCAAGTGCAGCTCACTATTACAAGCTGATTGTTCCAAGTGTAGCTCACTATTACAAGCTGATTGTTCCAAGTGTAGCTCACTATTACAAGCTGGTTGTTCCAAGTGCAGCTCACTATTACAAGCTGATTGTTCCAAGTGTAGCTCACTATTACAAGCTGATTGTTCCAAGTGCAGCTCACTATTACAAGCTGATTGTTCCAAGTGTAGTCACTATTACAAGCTGATTGTTCCAAGTGCAGCTCACTATTACAAGCTGATTGTTCCAAGTGTAGCTCACTATTAGAAGCTGATTGTTCCAAGTGCAGCTCACTATTACAAGCTGATTGTTCCAAGTGTAGCTCACTATTACAAGCTGATTGTTCCAAGTGTAGCTCACTATTACAAGCTGATTGTTCCAAGTGCAGCTCACTATTACAAGCTGATTGTTCCAAGTGTAGCTCACTATTACAAGCTGATTGTTCCAAGTGCAGCTCACTATTACAAGCTGATTGTTCCAAGTGCAGCTCACTATTACAAGCTGATTGTTCCAAGTGCAGCTCACTATTACAAGCTGATTGTTCCAAGTGCAGCTCACTATTACAAGCTGATTGTTCCAAGTGTAGCTCACTATTACAAGCTGATTGTTCCAAGTGCAGCTCACTATTACAAGCTGATTGTTCCAAGTGTAGCTCACTATTACAAGCTGATTGTTCCAAGTGTAGCTCACTATTACAAGCAGATTGTTCCAAGTGTAGCTCACTATTACAAGCTGATTGTTCCAAGTGTAGCTCACTATTACAAGCTGATTGTTCCAAGTGTAGCTCACTATTACAAGCTGATTGTTCCAAGTGTAGCTCACTATTACAAGCTGATTGTTCCAAGTGTAGCTCACTATTACAAGCTGATTGTTCCAAGTGTAGCTCACTATTACAAGCTGATTGTTCCAAGTGTAGCTCACTATTACAAGCTGATTGTTCCAAGTGCAGCTCACTATTACAAGCTGGTTGTTCCAAGTGCAGCTCACTATTACAAGCTGATTGTTCCAAGTGCAGCTCACTATTACAAGCTGATTGTTCCAAGTGTAGCTCACTATTACAAGCTGATTGTTCCAAGTGTAGCTCACTATTACAAGCTGATTGTTCCAAGTGTAGCTCACCATTACAAGCTGATTGTTCCAAGTGCAGCTCACTATTACAAGCTGATTGTTCCAAGTGTAGCTCACTATTACAAGCTGATTGTTCCAAGTGTAGCTCACTATTACAAGCTGATTGTTCCAAGTGTAGCTCACCATTACAAGCTGATTGTTCCAAGTGCAGCTCACTATTACAAGCTGATTGTTCCAAGTGCAGCTCACTATTACAAGCTGATTGTTCCAAGTGTAGCTCACTATTACAAGCTGATTGTTCCAAGTGTAGCTCACTATTACAAGCTGATTGTTCCAAGTGCAGCTCACTATTACAAGCTGATTGTTCCAAGTGCAGCTCACTATTACAAGCTGATTGTTCCAAGTGCAGCTCACTATTACAAGCTGATTGTTCCAAGTGCAGCTCACTATTACAAGCTGATTGTTCCAAGTGTAGCTCACTATTACAAGCTGATTGTTCCAAGTGCAGCTCACTATTACAAGCTGGTTGTTCCAAGTGTAGCTCACTATTACAAGCTGGTTGTTCCAAGTGTAGTGGTTGTTCCAAGTGTAGCTCACTATTACAAGCTGATTGTTCCAAGTGCAGCTCACTATTACAAGCTGATTGTTCCAAGTGCAGCTCACTATTACAAGCTGATTGTTCCAAGTGCAGCTCACTATTACAAGCTGATTGTTCCAAGTGTAGCTCACTATTACAAGCTGATTGTTCCAAGTGCAGCTCACTATTACAAGCTGGTTGTTCCAAGTGTAGCTCACTATTACAAGCTGATTGTTCCAAGTGTAGCTCACTATTACAAGCTGATTGTTCCAAGTGTAGCTCACTATTACAAGCTGATTGTTCCAAGTGCAGCTCACTATTACAAGCTGATTGTTCCAAGTGCAGCTCACTATTACAAGCTGATTGTTCCAAGTGTAGCTCACTATTACAAGCTGATTGTTCCAAGTGTAGCTCACTATTACAAGCTGATTGTTCCAAGTGCAGCTCACTATTACAAGCTGATTGTTCCAAGTGTAGCTCACTATTACAAGCTGATTGTTCCAAGTGTAGCTCACTATTACAAGCTGATTGTTCCAAGTGCAGCTCACTATTACAAGCTGATTGTTCCAAGTGTAGCTCACTATTACAAGCTGATTGTTCCAAGTGCAGCTCACTATTACAAGCTGATTGTTCCAAGTGCAGCTCACTATTACAAGCTGATTGTTCCAAGTGTAGCTCACTATTACAAGCTGATTGTTCCAAGTGTAGCTCACTATTACAATCTGATTGTTCCAAGTGCAGCTCACTATTACAAGCTGATTGTTCCAAGTGTAGCTCACTATTACAAGCTGATTGTTCCAAGTGTAGCTCACTATTACAAGCTGATTGTTCCAAGTGCAGCTCACTATTACAAGCTGATTGTTCCAAGTGTAGCTCACTATTACAAGCTGATTGTTCCAAGTGCAGCTCACTATTACAAGCTGATTGTTCCAAGTGTAGCTCTATTACAAGCTGATTGTTCCAAGTGCAGCTCACTATTACAAGCTGATTGTTCCAAGTGTAGCTCACTATTACAAGCTGATTGTTCCAAGTGCAGCTCACTATTACAAGCTGATTGTTCCAAGTGTAGCTCACTATTACAAGCTGATTGTTCCAAGTGCAGCTCACTATTACAAGCTGATTGTTCCAAGTGCAGCTCACTATTACAAGCTGATTGTTCCAAGTGTAGCTCACTATTACAAGCTGATTGTTCCAAGTGCAGCTCACTATTACAAGCTGATTGTTCCAAGTGTAGCTCACTATTACAAGCTGATTGTTCCAAGTGTAGCTCACTATTACAAGCTGATTGTTCCAAGTGTAGCTCACTATTACAAGCTGATTGTTCCAAGTGTAGCTCACTATTACAAGCTGGTTGTTCCAAGTGTAGCTCACCATTACAAGCTGATTGTTCCAAGTGTAGCTCACTATTACAAGCTGATTGTTCCAAGTGCAGCTCACTATTACAAGCTGATTGTTCCAAGTGCAGCTCACTATTACAAGCTGATTGTTCCAAGTGCAGCTCACTATTACAAGCTGATTGTTCCAAGTGCAGCTCACTATTACAAGCTGATTGTTCCAAGTGTAGCTCACTATTACAAGCTGATTGTTCCAAGTGTAGCTCACTATTACAAGCTGATTGTTCCAAGTGTAGCTCACTATTACAAGCTGATTGTTCCAAGTGCAGCTCACTATTACAAGCTGATTGTTCCAAGTGTAGCTCACTATTACAAGCTGATTGTTCCAAGTGTAGCTCACTATTACAAGCTGATTGTTCCAAGTGCAGCTCACTATTACAAGCTGATTGTTCCAAGTGTAGCTCACTATTACAAGCTGATTGTTCCAAGTGCAGCTCACTATTACAAGCTGATTGTTCCAAGTGTAGCTCACTATTACAAGCTGATTGTTCCAAGTGTAGCTCACTATTACAAGCTGATTGTTCCAAGTGTAGCTCACTATTACAAGCTGATTGTTCCAAGTGTAGCTCACTATTACAAGCTGATTGTTCCAAGTGTAGCTCACTATTACAAGCTGGTTGTTCCAAGTGTAGCTCACTATTACAAGCTGATTGTTCCAAGTGTAGCTCACTATTACAAGCTGATTGTTCCAAGTGTAGCTCACTATTACAAGCTGATTGTTCAAAGTGCAGCTCACTATTACAAGCTGATTGTTCCAAGTGTAGCTCACCATTACAAGCTGATTGTTCCAAGTGTAGCTCACTATTACAAGCTGATTGTTCCAAGTGTAGCTCACTATTACAAGCTGATTGTTCCAAGTGCAGCTCACTATTACAAGCTGATTGTTCCAAGTGCAGCTCACTATTACAAGCTGATTGTTCCAAGTGCAGCTCACTAAATTACAAGCTGATTGTTCCAAGTGCAGCTCACTATTACAAGCTGATTGTTCCAAGTGTAGCTCACTATTACAAGCTGGTTGTTCCAAAGCTGATTGTTCCAAGTGTAGCTCACTATTACAAGCTGATTGTTCCAAGTGCAGCTCACTATTACAAGCGGATTGTTCCAAGTGTAGCTCTATTACAAGCTGATTGTTCCAAGTGTAGCTCACTATTACAAGCTGATTGTTCCAAGTGCAGCTCACTAAATATTACAAGCTGATTGTTCCAAGTGTAGTCACTATTACAAGCTGATTGTTCCAAGTGCAGCTCACTATTACAAGCTGATTGTTCCAAGTGCAGCTCACTATTACAAGCTGATTGTTCCAAGTGCAGCTCACTATTACAAGCTGATTGTTCCAAGTGTAGCTCACTATTACAAGCTGGTTGTTCCAAGTGCAGCTCACTATTACAAGCTGATTGTTCCAAGTGCAGCTCACTATTACAAGCTGATTGTTCCAAGTGTAGCTCACTATTACAAGCTGATTGTTCCAAGTGCAGCTCACTATTACAAGCTGATTGTTCCAAGTGTAGCTCACTATTACAAGCTGATTGTTCCAAGTGCAGCTCACTATTACAAGCTGATTGTTCCAAGTGCAGCTCACTATTACAAGCTGATTGTTCCAAGTGTAGCTCACTATTACAAGCTGATTGTTCCAAGTGTAGCTCACTATTACAAGCTGATTGTTCCAAGTGTAGCTCACCATTACAAGCTGATTGTTCCAAGTGTAGCTCACTATTACAAGCTGATTGTTCCAAGTGCAGCTCACCATTACAAGCTGATTGTTCCAAGTGTAGCTCACTATTACAAGCTGATTGTTCCAAGTGCAGCTCACTATTACAAGCTGATTGTTCCAAGTGTAGCTCACCATTACAAGCTGATTGTTCCAAGTGTAGCTCACTATTACAAGCTGATTGTTCCAAGTGTAGCTCACTATTACAAGCTGGTTGTTCCAAGTGCAGCTCACCATTACAAGCTGATTGTTCCAAGTGTAGCTCACTATTACAAGCTGATTGTTCCAAGTGCAGCTCACTATTACAAGCTGATTGTTCCAAGTGCAGCTCACTATTACAAGCTGATTGTTCCAAGTGTAGCTCACTATTACAAGCTGATTGTTCCAAGTGTAGCTCACTATTACAAGCTGATTGTTCCAAGTGTAGCTCACTATTACAAGCTGATTGTTCCAAGTGCAGCTCACTATTACAAGCTGATTGTTCCAAGTGTAGCTCACTATTACAAGCTGATTGTTCCAAGTGTAGCTCACTATTACAAGCTGATTGTTCCAAGTGTAGCTCACTATTACAAGCTGATTGTTCCAAGTGCAGCTCACTATTACAAGCTGATTGTTCCAAGTGCAGCTCACTATTACAAGCTGATTGTTCCAAGTGCAGCTCACTATTACAAGCTGATTGTTCCAAGTGTAGCTCACTATTACAAGCTGATTGTTCCAAGTGTAGCTCACTATTACAAGCTGATTGTTCCAAGTGTAGCTCACTATTACAAGCTGATTGTTCCAAGTGTAGCTCACTATTACAAGCTGATTGTTCCAAGTGCAGCTCACTATTACAAGCTGGTTGTTCCAAGTGTAGCTCACTATTACAAGCTGATTGTTCCAAGTGTAGCTCACTATTACAAGCTGATTGTTCCAAGTGCAGCTCACTATTACAAGCTGATTGTTCCAAGTGCAGCTCACTATTACAAGCTGATTGTTCCAAGTGTAGCTCACTATTACAAGCTGATTGTTCCAAGTGTAGCTCACTATTACAAGCTGATTGTTCCAAGTGTAGCTCACTATTACAAGCTGATTGTTCCAAGTGTAGCTCACTATTACAAGCTGGTTGTTCCAAGTGCAGCTCACTATTACAAGCTGATTGTTCCAAGTGCAGCTCACTATTACAAGCTGATTGTTCCAAGTGCAGCTCACTATTATAAGCCGATTGTTCCAAGTGTAGCTCACTATTACAAGCTGATTGTTCCAAGTGCAGCTCACTATTACAAGCTGATTGTTCCAAGTGTAGCTCACTATTACAAGCTGATTGTTCCAAGTGTAGCTCACTATTACAAGCTGATTGTTCCAAGTGCAGCTCACTATTACAAGCTGATTGTTCCAAGTGCAGCTCACTATTATAAGCTGATTGTTCCAAGTGCAGCTCACTATTACAAGCTGATTGTTCCAAGTGTAGCTCACTATTACAAGTGGTTGTTCCAAGTGCAGCTCACTATTACAAGCTGATTGTTCCAAGTGTAGCTCACTATTACAAGCTGATTGTTCCAAGTGTAGCTCACTATTACAAGCTGATTGTTCCAAGTGCAGCTCACTATTACAAGCTGATTGTTCCAAGTGCAGCTCACTATTACAAGCTGATTGTTCCAAGTGTAGCTCACTATTACAAGCTGATTGTTCCAAGTGCAGCTCACTATTACAAGCTGATTGTTCCAAGTGCAGCTCACTATTACAAGCTGATTGTTCCAAGTGCAGCTCACTATTACAAGCTGATTGTTCCAAGTGCAGCTCACTATTACAAGCTGATTGTTCCAAGTGTAGCTCACTATTACAAGTGGTTGTTCCAAGTGCAGCTCACTATTACAAGCTGATTGTTCCAAGTGTAGCTCACTATTACAAGCTGATTGTTCCAAGTGCAGCTCACTATTACAAGCTGATTGTTCCAAGTGTAGCTCACTATTACAAGCTGATTGTTCCAAGTGTAGCTCACTATTACAAGCTGATTGTTCCAAGTGTAGCTCACTATTACAAGCTGATTGTTCCAAGTGCAGCTCACTATTACAAGCTGATTGTTCCAAGTGTAGCTCACTATTACAAGCTGATTGTTCCAAGTGTAGCTCACTATTACAAGCTGATTGTTCCAAGTGTAGCTCACTATTACAAGCTGATTGTTCCAAGTGTAGCTCACTATTACAAGCTGATTGTTCCAAGTGCAGCTCACTATTACAAGCTGATTGTTCCAAGTGCAGCTCACTATTACAAGCTGGTTGTTCCAAGTGTAGCTCACTATTACAAGCTGATTGTTCCAAGTGCAGCTCACTATTACAAGCTGATTGTTCCAAGTGCAGCTCACTATTACAAGCTGATTGTTCCAAGTGTAGCTCACTATTACAAGCTGGTTGTTCCAAGTGCAGCTCACTATTACAAGCTGATTGTTCCAAGTGTAGCTCACTATTACAAGCTGATTGTTCCAAGTGCAGCTCACTATTACAAGCTGATTGTTCCAAGTGTAGCTCACTATTACAAGCTGATTGTTCCAAGTTTAGCTCACTATTACAAGCTGATTGTTCCAAGTGTAGCTCACTATTAAAAGCTGATTGTTCCAAGTGTAGCTCACTACAAGCTGATTGTTCCAAGTGTAGCTCACTATTACAAGCTGATTGTTCCAAGTGTAGCTCACCATTACAAGCTGTTTGTTTAAGTGAAGCTGATTATTAAGCACATACTCTCGTTAGGTTCCTAACACTAACTGAAAGAATACTTAAGGGAAGAATAATCCAATATCTAACTATACTTCATGTAGTCCTTTCTACATGTATTTAAAGTTTCAGAGCATTTGCAGGCTCTATTGCAAAGTTATGCACACTTTTGTCCATGCTATTGACTACAGAAATTCTTCAGCGGCGAACCTGAAAGGAAGATAGAGAACATCTTATGTACATGCTTCTGTCATTCAAGTTTGAACAGCCATTTTCTCAAAATGTGTGATTTCAAGTTCGTGTTCCTATAACTTGGCCATGCTTTGTCCTATACTAACTTTTAAGATAACACTTGAAAGCTCTTTTCTTACTCTTTCAATAGAATCGACTAAAACAATTCTATGGGGGAGATATGAGCTTTGGAATGTTGGTCATCAGTGTAAATTTACCGACCTTGCCATTTTACAGTTCTGACCTTTCAAAATGCATGACTGTGGGTTCTTGAAGTGGTGTCCAATTTGTAGGTGGTTATGTCACACAGGCGTTGAGAGTGATGTCACCATGGTTTCCACAAATCCAACTAGGAAGTAGCTGGGTCAAAACTAAGTATAGCATTGGGAAGTTCGCAGCGTTTTGACACCAATCTTAACATCACAGTGCATAGAACAAAAAAGTTATGAGCAACCCCCCAAAAAATGTTCCAGAAATGGATGAATTATTTCCTTAATATCCTGAGAGAGTTTGTATCATCCTGGGATGCCCATAGCTCTAGAAAAGCCTAGCTCTATTTCTAGAATAATAGCCACAGTTCCAGAAGACTCCTAGCCCTAGACACCCCCCCCCCCCTCCCACCCAGCACTGATTCCAGCATGCTGTCTAGCCCACACTAAGGACATCCAGGGGTAACTCGGGATGTCCCAAGAAAGGTTGGGACAGTATTGGACATGTACAGATCGAGATGAGGGATGAAGTCTGCAGAGTGGTATACAAATCAAGATTTGACGAAGACAAGGACTAGCTAAGTCATGCTATAGATGGTCCTACTCTGGGTGTGGCCACACAAGCTGTTGTTGACAATAATATGTAGAAAAGCTATACAGCATGGCATGTTCTGGCCCAGCTGCTGATGGTGGCACTCTCTAGAGATTAAAATATCGGCACTAAATACATGTATATGGACAAGTAATGTAATTAGGGGCATACTCTTATTAGGTGCCAAGTATTAGAGACATACTCTTATTAGGTGCAGGACATACTTTTATTAGGTGCCACATGGTATTAGGAGCATACTCCTATTGGGTGTGATAGAGTATTAGGAGCATTTTTTAAATTAGGTGTCACAAAGTATTAGAGGCATACTTTTATTAGGTGCCCAGGGTATTAAGGGCATACTTTTATTAGGTGTCAAATATTAGGAGCATAATCTTATTAGGTACCACAAAGTATTAGGGACACTCTTATTAGGTGTAGGGGTATACTCTTATTACATGTAGGTGCCACAGGATACTAGGGGTAGGTGCCACAGAGCATTAGGGACATACTCTTATTAGGTGCCAGAGACTATTAGGGACATGCTCTTATTAGGTGCCACAGAGTATTAGGGACATACTCTTATTAATTAGGTACCACAGAGTATTAGTGGCATATTCTTATTAAGTACCACAGAGTGACATATTCTTATTAGGTGCCACAGAGTATTAGGGACATACTCTTATTAATTAGGTACCACAGAGTAATGATGGTCATGAGAGTGTACAAGCCACAGCAGGATTAGTGGCATATTCTTATAAGTACCACAGAGTGACATATTCTTATTAGGTGCCACAGAGATTAGGGGCATACTCTTATTAGGTGCCACAGAGTACTAGGGGCACACTCTTATTAAGTACCACAGAGTGGCATATTCTTATTAGGTGCCACAGAGGGGCATACTCTTATTAGGTGCCACAGAGATTAGGGGCATACTCTTATTAGGTGCCACAGAGTATTAGGAGCACACTCTTATTAGGTGCCTAGTCTTTTATTGCCAGTTGCTCTTTGCCTAATTTCAGGTGCATCATAACACATAAACCCATAACCCCCCACTAGGGGATGCTCTACTGTGCTAGTTTGAGCATGCACCCTCATCAGACTTGGGCTTCTTGCTATACTTGAACAAAGACTGACCCTCCATCTTATAGAGGAACCAGTCGATGAAGAAGTAACCCTAGCACTAGTCTGAAGACATCTAGGGCTAGCAATGATTTCATTGGCTATATGGCACTTACGGTCTGTAACAGCCAGAGCACCAACTATAATTCTATCAACATTTCCTACTAATTATGGGGGAGGTATGGGGTAGAGAAGATACGCTCACCTTGGTTGTAACCAGCCTCTGTACGATGATGAAGAGTGACTCTGAATCCAGACAAGACTGCACCCCTTCAAACCACTGTGGCAAAATTGAGTCCCATGATCACATTACTCAACACTCATAGCATGCAATAATGGATATGTGTTAACAGTAATGTATTAGCAACTATAAGTGGCACTTTAAAACCCTGGCACACAGTTCCCCGGTACAAACTGGTTCTATAGTCATTCCTTGGAGCGGCCAAACCCGCTCAAGTATCCTAAACTTTTTAGGGCTAATAGAGTAAATACCTATGTGTGAAATTTTTACACATGCGAACACATCTCACATGCGAACACATCTTGGCAATCACTTCCGCAAAGCTACGCTACCATCTTAGTATGGTGCAAGCTCTTTGCTCTTTGCCCTGCATATCAACACTCTACTAGAAAAACTGAAACAGCAAGGTTGACTGCAAGCAGCAGCATTCTTGTCCACAGCTAAGACAAAAAAATTTAAAAAAGTGAGCAGCCATATACTCTTCCTGTACACTGTGGCTCAAGGCAGTAAACGATTTGAATGGAAGAATTCTTAGGCAAATTCATTGTCTCCCTAACTACGTCTGTTGCCTCCCTCACTAGAGCTCAGTCTGTTGCCTCCCTCACTAGAGCTTAGTCCTCCCTCACTAGAGCTTAGTCCTCCCTCACTAGAGCTTAGTCCTCCCTCACTAGAGCTTAGTCCTCCCTCACTAGAGCTTAGTCCTCCCTCACTAGAGTTTAGTCCTCCCTCACTAGAGCTTAGTCCTCCCTCACTAGAGCTTAGTCCTCCCTCACTAGAGCTTAGTCCTCCCTCACTAGAGCTTAGTCCTCCCTCACTAGAGCTTAGTCCTCCCTCACTAGAGCTTAGTCCTCCCTCACTAGAGCTTAGTCCTCCCTCACTAGAGCTTAGTCCTCCCTCACTAGAGCTTAGTCTGTTGCCTCCCTCACTAGAGCTTAGTCCTCCCTCACTAGAGCTTAGTCCTCCCTCACTAGAGCTTAGTCCTCCCTCACTAGAGCTTAGTCCTCCCTCACTAGAGCGTAGTCCTGCCTCACTAGAGCTTAGTCCTCCCTCACTAGAGCTTAGTCCTCCCTCACTAGAGCTTAGTCCTCCCTCACTAGAGCTTAGTCCTCCCTCACTAGAGCTTAGTCCTCCCTCACTAGAGCTTAGTCCTCCCTCACTAGAGCTTAGTCCTCCCTCACTAGAGCTTAGTCCTCCCTCACTAGAGCTTAGTCCTCCCTCACTAGAGCTTAGTCTGTTGCCTCCCTCACTAGAGCTTAGTCCTCCCTCACTAGAGCTTAGTCCTCCCTCACTAGAGCTTAGTCCTCCCTCACTAGAGCTTAGTCCTCCCTCACTAGAGCTTAGTCTGTTGCCTCCCTCACTAGAGCTTAGTCCTCCCTCACTAGAGCTTAGTCCTCCCTCACTAGAGCTTAGTCCTCCCTCACTAGAGCTTAGTCCTCCCTCACTAGAGCGTAGTCCTGCCTCACTAGAGCTTAGTCCTCTCTCACTAGAGCTTAGTCCTCCCTCACTAGAGCTTAGTCTCCCTCACTAGAGCTTAGTCCTCCCTCACTAGAGCTTAGTCCTCCCTCACTAGAGCTTAGTCCTCCCTCACTAGAGCTTAGTCCTCCCTCACTAGAGCTTAGTCCTCCCTCACTAGAGCTTAGTCCTCCCTCACTAGAGCTTAGTCCTCCCTCACTAGAGCTTAGTCCTCCCTCACTAGAGCTTAGTCCTCCCTCACTAGAGCTTAGTCCTCCCTCACTAGAGCTTAGTCCTCCCTCACTAGAGCTTAGTCCTCCCTCACTAGAGCTTAGTCCTCCCTCACTAGAGCTTAGTCTGTTGCCTCCCTCACTAGAGCTTAGTCCTCCCTCACTAGAGCTTAGTCCTCCCTCACTAGAGCTTAGTCCTCCCTCACTAGAGCTTAGTCCTCCCTCACTAGAGCTTAGTCCTCCCTCACTAGAGCTTAGTCCTCCCTCACTAGAGCTTAGTCCTCCCTCACTAGAGCTTAGTCCTCCCTCACTAGAGCTTAGTCTGTTGCCTCCCTAGAGCTTAGTCCTCCCTCACTAGAGCTTAGTCCTCCCTCACTAGAGCTTAGTCCTCCCTCACTAGAGCTTAGTCCTCCCTCACTAGAGCTTAGTCCTCCCTCACTAGAGCTTAGTCCTCCCTCACTAGAGCTTAGTCCTCCCTCACTAGAGCTTAGTCCTCCCTCACTAGAGCTTAGTCCTCCCTCACTAGAGCTTAGTCCTCCCTCACTAGAGCTTAGTCCTCCCTCACTAGAGCTTAGTCCTCCCTCACTAGAGCTTAGTCCTCCCTCACTAGAGCTTAGTCCTCCCTCACTAGAGCTTAGTCCTCCCTCACTAGAGCTTAGTCCTCCCTCACTAGAGCTTAGTCTGTTGCCTGCCTCACTAGAGCTTAGTCCTCCCTCACTAGAGCTTAGTCCTCCCTCACTAGAGCTTAGTCCTCCCTCACTAGAGCTTAGTCCTCCCTCACTAGAGCTTAGTCTGTTGCCTCCCTCACTAGAGCTTAGTCTGTTGCCTCCCTCACTAGAGCTTAGTCCTCCCTCACTAGAGCTTAGTCCTCCCTCACTAGAGCTTAGTCCTCCCTCACTAGAGCTTAGGCCTCCCTCACTAGAGCTTAGTCCTCCCTCACTAGAGCTTAGTCCTCCCTCACTAGAGCTTAGTCCTCCCTCACTAGAGCTTAGTCCTCCCTCACTAGAGCTTAGGCCTCCCTCACTAGAGCTTAGTCTGTTGAGGTACTAGTTAACTGGAAGCTGGATGACTTACACTTTTGGCCAAAATGCTAGCATGCTAAAAAACAAAACAAAAAGGTACTCCAAGTGCTTTGTTTACTTCAATTGTTGCTAGGCAACCCATCATATCAACATTGCTAACCTGATAGCTCCCTCAGGCAATGAGGAAGACACCCTCGACTCTTGCTGTTTCTGTGTCACTTGATTTCATTCAGTTGCACATGTGTGCATTGAACAATATAATCACTGACCTTTAAAGAGTTGAGGCCTATCAGGCTGTACACAAACTCTCTTGTGCCTCACAGTATTTGTGTGCAGTATCTTAGCAACACTTTAATATATTTGAAAGTTACATACAGTACGTAGAGAGTACAAAAAGATGGCGGGAGAAGGAAAGAAGAAAAGCTAGATTTGATGCCAGGTCTGCTGGAGTGTAATTCGATTCAGAGGATTAATGCCAGTTCATGGTGCTCGCCGAGGATATCAAAACATCATATTGTGTGTGGTTCCCAATCATATAACATTACGAAGGCAATGTTGAATTTGAACCTCGACTCCACCAACAGAGCAGACTCCCATCAGTGGCAGACTCCACCATCAATGGCAACCTCCACCAACAGTGGCAGACTCCCATCAATGGCAGACTCCACCATCAATGGCAACCTCCACCAACAGAGCAGACTCCCATCAATGGCAGACTCCACCATCAATGGCAACCTCCACCAACAGTGGCAGACTCCCATCAATGGCAGACTCCCATCAATGGCAACCTCCACCAACAGTGCCAGACTCCCATCAATGGCAGACTCCCATCAATGGCAGACTCCACCATCAATGGCAGACTCCACCATCAATGGCAGACTCCACCATCAATGGCAGCCTCCACCATCAATGGCAGACTCCCCCATCAATGGCAGCCTCCACCATCAATGACAGACTCCCCCATCAATGGCAGACTCCACCATCAATGGCAGCCTCCACCATCAATGGCAGACTCCCCCATCAATGACAGACTCCCCCATCAATGACAGACTCCACCATCAATGGCAGCCTCCACCATCAATGGCAGACTCCCCCATCAATGGCAGACTCCACCATCAATGGCAGACTCCCCCATCAATGGCAGACTCCCCCATCAATGACAGACTCCACCATCAACAGACAGCAGCGACACCAGATCCAACTGGAGTACACATTATGGTAGTTGTGGATAAGAAGTCATTGCTATGTCTGTAGTTTGGCAACGAACTAACAGCACTAGCTAGCAAAGATAGCACTACTAAGCAAAGTAATAGTATAGCTAGCAACTAGCTTCAGCACTACAAGCTACCAGTGCTATCATTAGATCCTGGTTGCAGCCACTAGCTGGCTACATCAGCTAGAACACGACAGGCTAGATACCTGTTTCCAGGCGTTGTCTTTCGCCCTGTATACTGTACGTTAGCAGACACCAGGAGGAGGTGCCTCCAATGAGTCTCTTCCACAAAACCATCACATGATAAATTCTAGCATTTTAATTGGTCAGACACTCAATGCTCGCCACTGGAATAGAATATACACAATTCCATCGCAATGTGTGGCACTGAAAATATCGTACCATATCCTGAACCAATCTTCAGTTAACCTCCTAAAAGAGGTTAACTTCAATTCAATTTTTAATTTAGTTTTGACCACCCAATTATAAATTGAGAGACTCCAGTTCAAAGCTCTTCTTAATTAAGCTAAACATGTACTGCCTTAATTATGATGCTGAACTCCCTCTAGGCCAGGGATTCTCAACAGTTCCTCCATCATTTACCCCCTCAGCCTGATGTATTTCGACATATACCCCTTTACTCCCATACAAAAAATGCTTAGCCATCATAAAGGCTAAGAAGATAAGAAAACACATTAATATACTTTGATAAAGAAAGAAATTATATAGTCCATTGCATAGTAGTAAAACAATGAAACCAATCACAGAGCAAATGATAATTATAATAACAATAGTAACCTCAGGTAAGTTATAGATACCAGAGGTCTATAAGCCCTCTTCCTTATTCAATTATCAGGTACGGCAATTATTTACCCCATGCCATGTCATTTTTTACCCCCAGGGGGTAAATTTACCCCTGGTTGAGAATCCCTGCTCTAGGCAGTACCACTAATAACCTTCTCTGCCAACTTCACCACCTTCTTGAAAGCTGTCGTAGAGCCGAGACACCTCTTGACAACTGTTAGTAATCCTCGTCGGATTCAAACTCGAGCTAATTCCGCTTGGGAAATATTGACCACACCCATGACCCACACAAACATATCAGGTATTTTTCGTGCATTCAGAGTATAAATAGATGTTATCAATTTAGTGTGTTGATTGCTTCACCTCTACTCCTCCCAGAACAGTGTAATTATAGAGCACACCACATAGCACACATGTGTACCCTCTACTCCTCCCAGAACAGTGTAATTATAGAGCACACCACATAGCACACATGTGTACCCTCTACTCCTCCCAGAACAGTGTAATTATAGAGCACACCACATAGCATATAACACAGTACCTGGGACCTGTGAAGCAAAGCCCTCCTCAAGGACACGTCGAGATTGTTGTACGTCCTCTCCGCTGCCAGGTTCTAAGAAGGGTAGGAAGAGGGGGCGGAGCTTATAAAACCACAAAAACACACATGGTGTGGCTTGATTTTGAATCACCTTTTGTGTTATATGTATTACCATTTATCACTTGTTCCCTTTTGGAATATACAGTCGGTCTCTGCCCTCTCTTGTTGGGAGTATACACTCTGCCCTCTCTTGTTGTGAGTATACAGTCAGTGTGTGCCCTTCTCTTGTTGGGAGTATACAGTCAGTCTGTGCCCTTCTCTTGTTGGGAGTATACAGTCAGTCGGTGCCCTCTCTTGTTGGGAGTATACAGTCAGTCTGTACCCTTCTCTTGTTGGGAGTATACAGTCAGTCGGTGCCCTCTCTTGTTGGGAGTATACAGTCAGTCTGTGCCCTTCTCTTGTTGGGAGTATACAGTCAGTCTGTGCCCTTCTCTTGTTGGGAGTATACAGTCAGTCTGTGCCATCTCTTGTTGGGAGTATACGGTCAGTCTGTACCCTTCTCTTGTTGGGAGTATACAGTCAGTCTGTGCCCTTCTCTTGTTGGGAGTATACAGTCAGTCTGTGCCCTCTCTTGTTGGGAGTATACAGTCAGTCTGTGCCCTTCTCTTGTTGGGAGTATACAGTCAGTCTGTGCCCTTCTCTTGTTGGGAGTATACAGTCAGTCTGTGCCCTTCTCTTGTTGGGAGTATACAGTCAGTCTGTGCCCTTCTCTTGTTGTGAGTATACAGTCAGTCTGTGCCCTTCTCTTGTTGGGAGTATACAGTCAGTCTGTGCCCTCTCTTGTTGGGAGTATACAGTCAGTCTGTGCCCTTCTCTTGTTGGGAGTATACAGTCAGTCTGTGCCCTCTCTTGTTGTGAGTATACAGTCAGTCTGTGCCCTCTCTTGTTGGGAGTATACAGTCAGTCTGTGCCCTCTCTTGTTGTGAGTATACAGTCAGTCTGTGCCCTCTCTTGTTGGGAGTATACAGTCAGTCTGTGCCCTCTCTTGTTGTGAGTATACAGTCAGTCTGTACCCTCTCTTGTTGGGAGTATACAGTCAGTCTGTGCCCTTCTCTTGTTGGGAGTATACAGTCAGTCTGTGCCCTCTCTTGTTGGGAGTATACAGTCAGTCTGTGCCCTTCTCTTGTTGGGAGTATACAGTCAGTCTGTGCCCTTCTCTTGTTGGGAGTATACAGTCAGTCTGTGCCCTCTCTTGTTGGGAGTATACAGTCAGTCTGTGCCCTCTCTTGTTGTGAGTATACAGTCAGTCTGTACCCTCTCTTGTTGGGAGTATACAGTCAGTCTGTGCCCTTCTCTTGTTGGGAGTATACAGTCAGTCTGTGCCCTCTCTTGTTGGGAGTATACAGTCAGTCTGTGCCCTCTCTTGTTGGGAGTATACAGTCAGTCTGTGCCCTTCTCTTGTTGGGAGTATACAGTCAGTCTGTGCCCTTCTCTTGTTGGGAGTATACAGTCAGTCTGTGCCCTCTCTTGTTGGGAGTATACAGTCAGTCTGTGCCCTTCTCTTGTTGGGAGTATACAGTCAGTCTGTGCCCTCTCTTGTTGGGAGTATACAGTCAGTCTGTGCCCTTCTCTTGTTGGGAGTGTACAGTCAGTCTGTGCCCTTCTCTTGTTGGGAGTATACAGTCAGTCTGTACCCTCTCTTGTTGGGAGTATACAGTCAGTCTGTGCCCTTCTCTTGTTGGGAGTATACAGTCAGTCTGTGCCCTCTCTTGTTGTGAGTATACAGTCAGTCTGTGCCCTCTCTTGTTGGGAGTATACAGTCAGTCTGTGCCCTCTCTTGTTGTGAGTATACAGTCAGTCTGTGCCCTTCTCTTGTTGGGAGTATACAGTCAGTCTGTGCCCTTCTCTTGTTGGGAGTATACAGTCAGTCTGTGCCCTCTCTTGTTGGGAGTATACAGTCAGTCTGTGCCCCTCTCTTGTTGGGAGTATACAGTCAGTCTGTGCCCTCTCTTGTTGGGAGTATACAGTCAGTCTGTGCCCTCTCTTGTTGGGAGTATACAGTCAGTCTGTACCCTTCTCTTGTTGGGAGTATACAGTCAGTCTGTGCCCTTCTCTTGTTGGGAGTATACAGTCAGTCTCTGCCCTTCTCTTGTTGGGAGTATACAGTCAGTCCCTGCCCTCTCTTGTTGGGAGTATACAGTCAGTCTCTGCCCTTCTCTTGTTGGGAGTATACAGTCAGTCTGTGCCCTTCTCTTGTTGGGAGTATACAGTCAGTCTGTGCCCTTCTCTTGTTGGGAGTATACAGTCAGTCTGTGCCCTTCTCTTGTTGGGAGTATACAGTCAGTCTCTGCCCTTCTCTTGTTGGGAGTATACAGTCAGTCTGTGCCCTTCTCTTGTTGGGAGTATACAGTCAGTCTGTGCCCTCTCTTGTTGGGAGTATACAGTCAGTCTGTGCCCTTCTCTTGTTGTGAGTATACAGTCAGTCTGTGCCCTCTCTTGTTGGGAGTATACAGTCAGTCTGTGCCCTCTCTTGTTGGGAGTATACAGTCAGTCTGTGCCCTTCTCTTGTTGGGAGTATACAGTCAGTCTCTGCCCTTCTCTTGTTGGGAGTATACAGTCAGTCTGTGCCCTCTCTTGTTGGGAGTATACAGTCAGTCTGTGCCCTTCTCTTGTTGGGAGTATACAGTCAGTCTGTGCCCTCTCTTGTTGGGAGTATACAGTCAGTCTGTGCCCCTCTCTTGTTGGGAGTATACAGTCAGTCTGTGCCCTCTCTTGTTGGGAGTATACAGTCAGTCTGTGCCCTCTCTTGTTGGGAGTATACAGTCAGTCTGTACCCTTCTCTTGTTGGGAGTATACAGTCAGTCTGTGCCCTTCTCTTGTTGGGAGTATACAGTCAGTCTCTGCCCTTCTCTTGTTGGGAGTATACAGTCAGTCCCTGCCCTCTCTTGTTGGGAGTATACAGTCAGTCTGTGCCCTCTCTTGTTGGGAGTATACAGTCAGTCTGTGCCCTCTCTTGTTGGGAGTATACAGTCAGTCTGTGCCCTCTCTTGTTGGGAGTATACAGTCAGTCTGTGCCCTTCTCTTGTTGGGAGTATACAGTCAGTCTGTGCCCTTCTCTTGTTGGGAGTATACAGTCAGTCTGTGCCCTTCTCTTGTTGGGAGTATACAGTCAGTCTGTGCCCTCTCTTGTTGGGAGTATACAGTCAGTCTGTGCCCTCTCTTGTTGGGAGTATACAGTCAGTCTGTGCCCTTCTCTTGTTGGGAGTATACAGTCAGTCTGTGCCCTCTCTTGTTGGGAGTATACAGTCAGTCTGTGCCCTTCTCTTGTTGGGAGTATACAGTCAGTCTGTGCCCTTCTCTTGTTGGGAGTATACAGTCAGTCTGTGCCCTCTCTTGTTGGGAGTATACAGTCAGTCTGTGCCCTCTCTTGTTGTGAGTATACAGTCAGTCTGTGCCCTTCTCTTGTTGGGAGTATACAGTCAGTCTGTGCCCCTCTCTTGTTGGGAGTATACAGTCAGTCTGTGCCCTTCTCTTGTTGGGAGTATACAGTCAGTCTGTGCCCTCTCTTGTTGGGAGTATACAGTCAGTCTGTGCCCTCTCTTGTTGGGAGTATACAGTCAGTCTGTGCCCTCTCTTGTTGGGAGTATACAGTCAGTCTGTGCCCTCTCTTGTTGGGAGTATACAGTCAGTCTGTGCCCTTCTCTTGTTGGGAGTATACAGTCAGTCTGTGCCCTTCTCTTGTTGGGAGTATACAGTCAGTCTGTGCCCTCTCTTGTTGGGAGTATACAGTCAGTCTGTGCCCTTCTCTTGTTGGGAGTATACAGTCAGTCTGTGCCCTTCTCTTGTTGGGAGTATACAGTCAGTCTGTGCCCTCTCTTGTTGGGAGTATACAGTCAGTCTGTGCTCTCTCTCCCTCGCATAGTGGGAGTATAGCCTCTACTGTTCTCGTGGCTTGTTGAGCTCTTGGACAATATTGACACCCCTCAACTCTTGCTCCCTCACCTAGGGCACCTTCATGACAGAACTCTCACCAGTTCCCTCATTTCCAACCTCAATATTGACACCCCTAAACTCCTGCTCGCTCACCTAGGGCACCTTCATGACAGAACTATCATCAGCTCCCATGCTCAATATTGACACCCCTCAACACCTGCTCCCTCACCTAGGGCACCTTCATGACAGAACTATCGTCAGCTCCCATGCTCAAATTCTTCAAGGAAATCTTAAATTTAAAGGCCAGATAATCTGGATTTTACCTCAATTCCAAAAGTATGGGATGTTTTGGTCCTCCGGTGACCAAGATTAACCTCTTAACCACACCCCTTTGGCAGATGGGGTTGGACTCTTTGTGTTCACCTCTCTGGGGTTGATCCCACCTTCTTCCAAGGGCACTTGATGAGGCGCTGCCCCAAGTCCTCTCTCTATCCTCATCCATTCTTGAACTTGAAGACACCCAGGTCTGGCTCCACCTTGAGAGAAGCTGTCTAAGGGTGGGATAAATCTAGTTCCCTTTGCATACAAGTGCCCAAAAGTCTCATCACAGCCACGCTCCCTCGACATTGGGTTGCTCTCTGCCCTCACAGACATCCTCAAAATTCCCGATTCCAGACAACTCTTGGCTCCGAGCTGCCCCTGTCTCTTAGGCTGGGTAGCTTGGGCTTGGGGGCATCAGAATTCTTTGCAGCTGCCACCTTCATAGCAAGCCGCAGGGATGCCACTAGACAAAGTCAGCTTCCCAGCCGACGATTGTGAGAACCCTCTCCATTCTGCCCTCACTTACCGTGGGGAGACCTCAAGCTTAGATGTCCTAATGGGGTAGCAGAGAAGCCAAGTTTCGGAGGATGCCCCCCCCCCCCCACCCAGCCTTCCAGTAATACCTGCAGGATGCCACAGATCAGGTCACATTGGAGCACTTGACCCTATGTTTGTACATGTCTCTGCGCAAAGCCTTTATCCTGCCCAATGACACTAGCAGCTGGTTTAAAAAAAAAAAAACCCCCCCCCCATTCTCCAACTGGGCCTGCATAACTCATACCACTTACTGAGGTCATGGCCACTTGCATTTAGCCTGGCTTTGTCCACCCAACCTTATGCCCTTGTGGTGGCTCTCCCAAAAGATCCCCAGTGGCAACCATATCCTAGGGTGTGGTCAGGGACTACTCGGAATCAAAAGCCACAACTCCCTTAGGAACAGTCCCCTACCATCCTCTCCTTGACAACTGCCAGCGCAGCCTGCAGGCAACAAGTCTCTGGGAGTGCCACTCTCCACCCAGACTCCCACTGAAAAAGACACCTTTGTTGATACTTCCTATCCCCCTAACACCTGGCATACCAACCATGCCTCTACTAAGTCAGGGTGGCAGGAGAAAAGGATGAGATGGCAAGGACAATAAGCATTCTGCGTCCATGGAAAGAGCAGGCGATGTCCTTGTTCCTCTGGTTGTCAAAGTCCTGGGTCGGTGGACATACTTTACCAGGTCAACCCTGAAGAAGATGACCTCCATCCACAGTGGCCTCCCAGTTGACGCCCGCAGAAACTTGATCCGACAATCTTCGAAAGTCATACTAGGGTGCTGCTACAAGTGGGCTCGCCGTCCCTTACCTGTCCCCCCCCCCCCCCAGCTGAATGCTAGGGTGCTGCTAAGTAAGTAGGGGGTCCCTTACCTCTCCTCTCTCCCCCCCCACCCAGATGAATGTAAGTAGGGGGTCCTTCTCCTCTCCTATCCCCCCAGTGGATCTCCCACCCAAATATGTTCGCTGCTATCGACTGTTCAAATGTAGTATTGAAAAAGACTAGCACTGAGCAAGCAGTAGTCTTGCATCCCATAATTAGAATGATGCACACCATAATTAGAGCTGCAACCCATAATTAGAATGACACACCATAATTAGAGCTGCAACCTATAATTAAATGGTGCACACCATAATTGGATGCACACTATAATTAGAGCATTTACGGTGAAGATCTGAGAAACTACAGACAAGAGCAACTTACAATGACATCGAACTTGGCATATATATCAACCACTTTTCCTGCAGAAAAGAGAGAGGAAGTAAGTTGTCACACAGAGTCACACCTGTGCTGGTATGAGAGGAAGTAAGTTGTCACACAGTCACACCTGTGCTGGTATGAGAGGAAGTAAGTTGTCACACAGAGTCACACCTGTGCTGGTATGAGAGGAAGTAAGTCGTCACACAGAGTCACACCTGTGCTGGTATGAGAGGAAGTAAGTCGTCACACAAGAGTCACACCGGTGCTGGTGTGAGAGGAAGTAAGTTGTCACACAGAGTCACACCTGTGCTGGTATGAGTGGAAGTAAGTTGTCACACAAAGTCACACCTGTGCTGGTATGAGAGGAAGTAAGTCGTCACACAGAGTCACACCGATGCTGGTATGAGAGGAAGTTGTCACACAGTCACACCTGTGCTGGTATGAGAGGAAGTAAGTCGTCACACAGAGTCACACCTGCGCTAGCATGAGAGGAAGTAAGTTGTCACACAGAGTCACACTTGTGCTGGTATGAGAGGAAGTAAGTCGTCACAAAGAGTCACACCTGTGCTGGTATGAGAGGAAGTAAGTCATCACACAGAGTCACACCTGTGCTGGTATGAGAGGAAGTAAGTTGTCACACAGAGTCACACCGGTGCTGGTATGAGAGGAAGTAAGTCATCACACAGAGTCACACCTGTGCTGGTATGAGAGGAAGTAAGTTGTCACACAGAGTCACACCTGTGCTGGTATGAGAGGAAGTAAGTCGTCACACAGAGTCACACCTGTGCTGGTATGAGAGGAAGTAAGTCGTCACACAAGAGTCACACCGGTGCTGGTGTGAGAGGAAGTAAGTTGTCACACAGAGTCACACCTGTGCTGGTATGAGTGGAAGTAAGTTGTCACACAAAGTCACACCTGTGCTGGTATGAGAGGAAGTAAGTTGTCACACAGTCACACCTGTGCTGGTATGAGAGGAAGTAAGTTGTCACACAGAGTCACACCTGTGCTGGTATGAGAGGAAGTAAGTCGTCACACAGAGTCACACCTGTGCTGGTATGAGAGGATAAGTCATCACACAGAGTCACACCGGTGCTGGTATGAGAGGAAGTAAGTTGTCACACAGAGTCACACCGATGCTGGTATGAGAGGAAGTTGTCACACAGTCACACCTGTGCTGGTATGAGAGGAAGTAAGTCGTCACACAGAGTCACACCTGCGCTAGCATGAGAGGAAGTAAGTTGTCACACAGAGTCACACTTGTGCTGGTATGAGAGGAAGTAAGTCGTCACAAAGAGTCACACCTGTGCTGGTATGAGAGGAAGTAAGTCATCACACAGAGTCACACCTGTGCTGGTATGAGAGGAAGTAAGTTGTCACACAGAGTCACACCGGTGCTGGTATGAGAGGAAGTAAGTTGTCACACAGTCACACCTGTGCTGGTATGAGAGGAAGTAAGTTGTCACACAGTCACACCTGTGCTGGTATGAGTGGAAGTAAGTTGTCACACAAAGTCACACCTGTGCTGGTATGAGAGGAAGTAAGTCGTCACACAAGAGTCACACCGGTGCTGGTATGAGAGGAAGTAAGTTGTCACACAGAGTCACACCTGTGCTGGTAGGAGAGGAAGTAAGTCATCACACAGAGTCACACCTGTGCTGGTATGAGAGGAAGTAAGTTGTCACACCTGTGCTGGTATGAGAGGAAGTAAGTGTCACACAGAGTCACACCTGTGCTGGTATGAGTGGAAGTAAGTCATCACACAGAGTCACACCTGTGCTGGTATGAGTGGAAGTAAGTCATCACACAGAGTCACACCTGTGCTGGTATGAGAGGAAGTAAGTTGTCACACAGAGTCACACCGGTGCTGGTATGAGAGGAAGTAAGTTGTCACACAGAGTCACACCTGTGCTGGTATGAGAGGAAGTAAGTTGTCACACAGAGTCACACCTGTGCTGGTATGAGTGGAAGTAAGTTGTCACACAGTCACACCTGTGCTGGTATGAGAGGAAGTAAGTTGTCACACAGAGTCACACCTGTGCTGGTAGGAGAGGAAGTAAGTTGTCACACAGAGTCACACCTGCTGGTAAGACCCAAATGGCCGTATTCAAGATGAAATGAATTGTTGTCATTTAGAACACACCTGATTGGTCAATGATGGGAAGTGCAGATACTCTTCTCACATGGAATGTATTGAGTGCTGTGATGATGGGTGTGTCCGGAGAGGCCTGAGAGAAGAAGAGGAGATTGGGGGTGGGGGGAGGTAGAAAAAAGGCATTAAGGAGTGAGTAAGGAGTAAAGATGAGAGAAAGGAGAGGGAGGAGGAGAGGGAGGAGGAGGAGAGGGAGAGGGGAGGAGAGGGAGGAGGAGAGGGAGGAGGAGAGGGAGGAGGAGGAGAGGGAGGAGGAGAGGGAGGAGGAGAGGGAGGAGGAGAGGGAGGAGAGGGAGGAGGAGAGGGAGGAGGAGAGGAGGAGGAGAGGGAGGAGGAGAGGGAGGAGGAGAGGGAGGAGGAGGAGAGGGAGGAGGAGAGGGAGGAGGAGAGGGAGGAGGAGAGGGAGGAGGAGAGGGAGGAGGAGAGGGAGGAGGAGAGGGAGAAGAGAGAGGAGAGGGAGGAGGAGAGAAGAGTATGTTGGAGGCATAGAGGTGAAGGAGAAAATCAACCACTTGGTGTACAAATAACATCCTACAAGGCTCAATGCTTTGCAGCACAACATAAAAATATGTAGTGCAGTACAGTACAGTACATGGGTAGTCACTTTAACCCATTACCAGGCAGTTGCCACCCACATGTGCTGCGTGCCTCTCAGTGGCTATGATGTGTGATGTTGCCCCCCACATGTGGTGCGTGCCTCTCAGTGCTATGATGTGTGATGTTGCCCCCCACATGTGTCTCTCAGTGCTATGATGTGTGATGTTGCCCCCCACATGTGCCTCTCAGTCCTATGATGTGTGATGTTGCCCCCCACATGTGCCTCTCAGGGCTATGATGTGTGATGTTGCCCCCCACATGTGGTGCGTGCCTCTCAGTGCTATGATGTGTGATGTTGCCCCCCACATGTGTCTCTCAGGGCTATGATGTGTGATGTTGCCCCCCACATGTGCCTCTCAGTCCTATGATGTGTGATGTTGCCCCCCACATGTGCCTCTCAGGGCTATGATGTGTGATGTTGCCCCCCACATGTGCCTCTCAGGGCTATGATGTGTGATGTTGCCCGCCACATGTGCCTCTCAGTGGCTATGATGTGTGATGTTGCCCCCCACATGTTCCTCTCAGGGCTATGATGTGTGATGTTGCCCCCCACATGTGTCTCTCAGGGCTATGTGTGATGTTGCCCCCCACATGTGTCTCTCAGTGCTATGATGTGTGATGTTGCCCCCCACATGTGGTGCGTGCCTCTCAGGGCTATGATGATGTGTGATGTTGCCCCCCACATGTGGTGCGTGCCTCTCAGGGCTATGATGTGTGATGTTGCCCCCCACATGTGCCTCTCAGTGCTATGATGTGTGATGTTGCCCCCCACATCGTGACATGTGTCTCTCAGTGCTATGATGTGTGATGTTGCCCCCCACATGTGCCTCTCAGGGCTATGATGTGTGATGTTGCCCCCCACATGTGTCTCTCAGTGCTATGATGTGTGATGTTGCCCCCCACATGTGCCTCTCAGGGCTATGATGTGTGATGTTGCCCCCCAGATGTGTCTCTCAGTGCTATGATGTGTGATGTTGCCCCCCACATGTGCCTCTCAGGGCTATGATGTGTGATGTTGCGCCCCACATGTGCCTCTCAGCACTATGATGTGTGATGTTCCCCCCACACATGCCTCTCAGGGTTATGATGTGTGATGTTGCCCCCCACATGTGCCTCTCAGGGCTATGATGTGTGATGTTGCCCCCCACATGTGCCTCTCAGTGCTATGATGTGTGATGTTGCCCCCCACATGTGCCACTCAGTGCTATGATGTGTGATGTTGCCCCTCACATGTGCCTCTCAGTGCTATGATGTGTGATGTTGCCCCCCACATGGCTATGATGTGTGATGTTGCCCCCCACATGTGCCTCCCAGGGCTATGATGTGTGATGTTGCCCCCCACATGTGCCTCTCAGTGCTATGATATGTGATGTTGCCCCCCACATGTGCCTCTCAGGGCTATGACGTGTGATGTTGCCCCCCACATGTGCCTCTCAGGGGTATGTGTGATGTTGCCCCCCACAAGTGCCTCTCAGGGCTATGATGTGTGATGTTGCCCCCCACATGTGCCTCTCAGGGGTATGATGTGTGATGTTGCCCCCCACAAGTGCCTCTCAGGGCTATGATGTGTGATGTTGCCCCCCACATGTGCCTCTCAGGGCTATGATGTGTGATGTTGCCCCCCATATGTGCCTCTCAGGGCTATGATGTGTGATGTTGCTCCCCACACGTGACTCTCAGTGCTATGATGTGTGATGTTGCCCCCCACATGTGCCTCTCAGGGCTATGATGTGTGATGTTGCCCCCCCACATGTGCTCTCGTGCTATGAGGTGTGATGTTGCCCCCCACATGTGCCTCTCAGCGCTGTGTGATGTTGCCCCCCACACGTGCCTCTCAGGGCTATGTGTGATGTTGCCCCCCACATGTGCTGCGTGCCTCTCAGTGACGTGATGTTGCCCCCCACATGTGCCTCTCAGTGCTATGTGTGATGTGCACTCATCATACCGTGGCTATGTTTTTGTACGTGCCTATACCGAGCTCCTTCAACGACTTCTCCATGTACGTAGGCTGCTGGTTTTCCAAACACATCTACACAACAACAACAACAATTACATCATCACCACTACAAAATTGAATGGATCACTGAATGTCAAATAGCCATGACTTTTAGTTAGCAATAGAAAGGGGAAAGATATTCATCAATGGGAGTGGCCTATATATCTTACCCCTGCAGTATCAAAGACATCCACTCACCACTTTACCAGCAATAAAGCAGTGTTAGATTATAGTGGGGAGATGGAGTGGTGAGCATGGATTCACACTTTACCATACCGACTTTTTATAAGACAAGAAACTGCATTGCATTGGTAAGTCAGAATGAACAAGAACCTACCCACGTACACCACAAACTCTGGAGGACTTTTTTTTGTTACTTTTTTCTTTAAATTAATTTAAATTTAAATTTCTTTAAATTTAAATTTTATTTTTATTCCTTTTATTTATGAAATTTATGAATACCAAATTAAAAAAATAAATAAATATTGGTGTACATTATTTTAAAAGGTAAAGGTCCCTCGAAATGTTTGTGTGGACAGCATGTCAAAAATCTCCTTTCTTTGTTCTTTTGCTTGTCTTTCTTTCGTTGCAGTTGTTCGACTTCAAGAACTTTGCAACAGTTGTCAACCATAGCAGTGCTATCTTTAACAACACACATACACACATGTGCATTGCATTGGCTGTTAAGGTTGCTTTAATTAAAGTGTTGGGAGCATGGTACATGGCCAGGGGGCATGGCCTAAGGACACATAACCTTCCTGGGGTCAAGAGATTTCCTATTATATGTGACATGTGGGGGTAGCCCCGAAGTATCCAGTTTACTGACTGACAAATGACCTTCAGCAACATTGCTCAATATTCCATAATTGGATGTACCACCCACGGGGTGCCTCCAGGTTGCATTTTGAGGTGACCCCCCCCCCCCCCCACCCCCCAAATTGCTTGTCACATCTAATCTCATGAAAAGTAGTGACATCTCATTGGGGTGTCCCAGGTTGCATTTTGAGGTGACCACCCCCCCCCCCCCCCCCAAATTGCTCGTCACATCTAATCTCATGAAAAGTAGTGACATCTCATTGGGTGTCCCAGTATAGCATGCTCAAGACAGGCTGCCACTCATTTGAACTAGCAAGGCATTGCTACACTTTAATTAGAAGTTAATGCGAGGAATTGCTACACTTTAATTAGAAGTGAATGCAAGGAATTGCTACACTTTAATTAGAAGTGAATGCAAGGCATTGCTACACTTTAATTAGAAGTTAATGCAAGGCATTGCTACACTTTAATTAGAAGTGAATGCAAGGCATTGCTACACTTTAATTAGAAGTGAATGCAAGGCATTGCTACACTTTAATTAGAAGTGAATGCAAGGCATTGCTACGCTTTAATTAGAAGTGAATGCAAGGCATTGCTACACTTTAATTAGACGTGAATGCAAGGCATTGCTACGCTCTAATTAGAATTGAATGCAAGGCATTGCTACACTTTAATTAGAAGTGAATGCAAGGTATTGCTACACTTTAATTAGAAGTGAATGCAAGGCATTGCTACACTTTAATTAGAAGTGAATGCAAGGTATTGCTACACTTTAATTAGAAGTGAATGCAAGGTATTGCTACACTTTAATTAGAAGTGAATGCAAGGCATTGCTTCGCTTTAATTAGAAGTGAATGCAAGGCATTGCTACGCTTTAATTAGAAGTGAATGCAAGGCATTGCTAAGCTTTAATTAGAAGTGAATGCAAGGCATTGCTACACTTTAATTAGAAGTGAATGGAAGGCGTGCAAGCTGAAGCACTTTGCCAAGCCTGTAGTTTCCTGCCTGTATGTACTAGTATTTCTCTCAGCCCTTCATGTCTGTCTGGCCAGGATGTGTGGAACCATTGCCTGTATGTACATGTACTAGTATTTCTCTCAGCCCTTCATGTCTGTCTGGCCAGGGTGTGTGGAACCATTGCCTGTATGTGTACTAGTATTTCTCTCAGCCCTTCACGTCTGTCTGGCCAGGGTGTGTGGAACCATTGCCTGTATGTACTAGTATTTCTCCCAGCCCTTCATGTCTGTCTGGCCAGGGTGTGTGGAACCATTGCCTGTATGTACTAGTATTTCTCTCAGCCCTTCATGTCTGTCTGGCCAGGGAGTGTGGAACCATTGCCTGTATGTGTACTAGTATTTCTCTCAGCCCTTCACGTCTGTCTGGCCAGGGTGTGTGGAACCATTGCCTGTATGTACTAGTATTTCTCCCAGCCCTTCATGTCTGTCTGGCCAGGGTGTGTGGAACCATTGCCTGTATGTACTAGTATTTCTCTCAGCCCTTCATGTCTGTCTGGCCAGGGAGTGTGGAACCATTGCCTGTATGTACTAGTATTTCTCTCAGCCCTTCATGTCTGTCTAGCCGGGTGTGTGGAACCATTGCCTATATGTACTAGTATTTCTCTCAGCCCTTCATGTCTGTTTGGCCAGGGTGTGTGGAACCATTGCCTGTATTTACTAGTATTTCTCTCAGCCCTTCATGTCTGTCTGGCCGGGTGTGTGGAACCATTGCCTGTATTTACTAGTATTTCTCTCAGCCCTTCATGTCTGTCTGGCCGGGTGTGTGGAACCATTGCCTGTATGTACTAGTATTTCTCTCAGCCCTTCATGTCTGTCTGGCCGGGTGTGTGGAACCATTGCCTGAATGTACTAGTATTTCTCTCGGCTCTTTCTGTCTGTCTGGCCAGGGTGTGTGGAACCATTGCCTGTATGTACTAGTATTTCTCTCAGCCCTTATGTCTGTCTGGCCAGGGTGTGTGGAACCATTGCCTGAATGTACTAGTATTTCTCTCGGCTCTTTCTGTCTGTCTGGCCTGGGTGTGTGGAACCATTGCCTGTATGTACTAGTATTTCTCTCAGCCCTTATGTCTGTCTGGCCTGGGTGTGTGGAACCATTGCCTGTATGTACTAGTATTTCTCTCAGCCCTTATGTCTGTTTGGCCTGGTGTGTGGAACCATTGCCTGTATGTACTAGTATTTCTCTCGGCTCTTTCTGTCTGTCTGGCCTGGGTGTGTGGAACCATGGGGAATAATGTAACTCAACCAATGGAACGACATGGGCCATGGTTTCGGGTCCATTGGCTACAACCCCTGGGAACATCATACACCGAGCTTTATCTTTGTCCTCGATAACCGCAGATACAAGAGGACCCATGGAGGGTTGGACCAGGTGGGATAAGGGTAACTCGACGAGGGGAATGACACGGGCAGGATTTTGGGCAGGATTTTGGGCCTGCAGATGACACACCTTGGGTCATGCCATGCCCCCAAGATTTAAAACAGCATAGATAACAGTCCAACTAAGGCAGATACAACCAGGGGAACCTCAACAGGGGAAGAACACAGGTAGGGTTTGGGGCACATAGCCCCCTCCGCCTCCCCTTGGCCATGTCATTCCGCCAGAGCTTTAAACTGCCATAACGACCAAACTATAGATACATGGCTGGCACTGTGCTGTAATTCTCTTGGCCCTTTTGTCTGTGTCCTCAATGGGCGCTCATGGATCCTATGGTGAGCTTATACGTTTTGGGGGTAGCAGCCCAAAGAGCCCTATCACAGCTAGTGTACATAAGTAGATAATGCATTCTTAACAGACACCCAACTTTTGAATGTTTGCAGAGCTGATGAGGATGGCTGGCTACAGAACAATCATGTATGTGTGAAAGAGGATTTGAAAGAGGATGGCAACTTGAAAGTAGCTTACCTTGAAGGTGGGAAGCACGAGTGAGGTCAACAGGCAGTGCTTTCTGGCTGACAGAATTGTCAGAGCAGTGAAGAGAAGAACATTCAGAAGCTGGTAAGAACTCTAGACACCATCGGTGAGGTCATCAGGCAGGGCTTGCTGGCTGACAGAAATATCTGACTACTGAAGGGAAGACCACGCAAAAGCTGACAATAACTTCCGCCATTTTGTTTTAATCACTTTGCACTCTTGACCTGTCCTTATGCCCCCCATTATTAGCACGTCTTCCTAAACCATCATGACTCACTTCACTATATAGTTGCTAGGCTTGATATAGTTTCTACAGCCTCATGACTCACTTCACTATAATATAGAGGCAGTTATCTTGATAGAATTGATATCGTTTCTACAGCCTCATGACTACTATATAGAGTCAGTCATCTTGATATATAGTTTCACCACTATATAGAGTCAGTTACCTTGCTTGACTTGATAAGAGTTTCTACACCTCATGACTCACTATAGAGTCAGTTACCTTTAGACTTGATAGAGTTCTACACCCTCATGACTCACTATAGTCAGTTACCTTTAGACTTGATAGAGTTTCTACACCCTCATGACTCACTATATAGAGTCAGTTACCTTTCTAGACTTGATAGAGTTTCTACACCCTCATGACTCACTATAGTCAGTTACCTTTAGACTTGATAGAGTTTCTACACCCTCATGACTCACTATATAGAGTCAGTTACCTTTCTAGACTTGATAGTTTCTACACCCTCATGACTCACTATATAGAGTCAGTTAACTTTCTAGACTTTCTACACCCTCATGACTCACTATATAGTCAGTTACCTTTAGACTTGATAGAGTTTCTACACCCTCATGACTCACTATATAGAGTCAGTTAACTTTCTAGACTTTCTACACCCTCATGACTCACTATATAGTCAGTTACCTTTAGACTTGATAGAGTTTCTACACCCTCATGACTCACTATATAGAGTCAGTTTACCTTTAGACTTGATAGAGTTTCTACACCCTCATGACTCACTATAGAGTCGGTTACCTTTAGACTTGATAGAGTTTCTACACCCTCATGACTCACTATAGAGTCAGTTACCTTTCTAGACTTGATAGAGTTTCTACACCCTCATGACTCACTATTTAGAGTCAGTTATTTTGCTAGACATGGTGGCTAGGTCTCTGCTCTCATTGAAGCTGTAAGGAGTTTCCCTGGTGGTGGCCAGGCCTAGACATGGTGGCTAGGTCTCTGCTCTCATTGAAGCTGTAAGGAGTTTCCCTGGTGGTGGCCAGGCTTATGCTGAAGTGTGCCTACCAAAATGCCTAAATGTAACTAAAAATTCAGTAGCTAGAATTCGAGTAGCTCAAAAGTTGAGTAGCTCAAAGTCGAGTAGCAGCTAGTATCCCAATTCTCCTCATCTGCTGCTGTCCTTCAAGGCAGAATAAAAAAATAAAGTAAAAATAAATGAATAAAATAGGACTGTATGTACATGTATCAGCCAATGCTACATAATTATAATGATTACTATGTAGTTGGCAATTATTATTGGTGATATGAGACACTTACAGTAATGCCTCATATCAGTATAAAAACAACAATAATCGTTGTTTTTTAAGCCGATATAAGAGAAATGCAACAATGTATAAATACTATCGGAAGTGCTTTGTCGTGTCGAGCGATTGCTGACGCAACCAATCATAAAGTGTGAGATGGAACTCAGAGTCAGCATCACACATTCCGAGTCAACCCATCAGCATTCCCAAGGCAATGCAAAACAACATGTTGTCCACTGGTATTGTGTGTGCACATGTACAAACATACGTACATGTAATACTGTATTTCCTCCTGCATGCTATTCAAAGGAGGGTACTAATCAAGTGAAGGTACTAATCAAGCAAGGGTACTATTCGAGGTCACACTATTACTTGAAGATGATTAACCAGGCAAGTGCACAACATGATAATCATTTATAACGTCGTTTGAGAAGGAGTTTCCCCGTCTCGATGGCGATCTTTCCCGCAGCACTGCCCACTATCTGCCCAGGCTTTAATCAGTGAATGCCGTTATCATGTGACCATCTGTCTCAACTGAAATGCCTCAACTTTTGATAATCACTTCAGTAGTGACAGGTTGCCAAGCTTGCTCCACCCACTCCAGACAGGCGGAGCTTTCATGGTCCTGCTGGTGCGCAGTCTAATTGAAGGTGTGTACCATTTCACTCGAGGTAGCAAATGGTGCACAGTCTAATCAAGGGCACGGTCTAATCAAGGGCGTGGTCTAATCAAGGGCGTGGTCTAATCAAGGGCGTGGTCTAATCAAGGGCGTGGTCTAATCAAGGGCGTGGTCTAATCAATGGTGTGTTCTAATCAAGGGCATGGTCTAATCAAGGGCATGGTCTAATCAAGGGCATGGTCTAATCAAGGGCATGGTCTAATCAAGGGCTTAATCTAATCGAGGAAATATGGTACATAATTCAATATGTTACACATTCATTTAGAGGCTACAACATATGTAGGTCAAATCTAGCATCTGTGTTTAGAACTCCAGGACCAAGAGATAAGCACATCTACACCTGGAGGAATGCCCTGCTAGCATCTGTGCTTGGAACACTAGGACCAAGAGATAAGCACATCTACACCTGGAGGAATGCCCTGTAGCATCTGTGCCAGGACCAAGAGATAAGCACATCTACACCTGGAGGAATGCCCTGCTAGCATCTGTGCTTGGAACACTAGGACCAAGAGATAAGCACATCTACACCTGGAGTAATACCCTGCTAGCATCTGTGCTTGGAACTCCAGGACCAAGAGATAAGCACATCTACACCTGGAGGAATGCCCTGCTAGATCTGTGCTTGGAACACTATGACCAAGAGATAAGCACATCTACACCTGGAGGAATGCCCTGCTAGATCTGTGCTTGGAACACTAGGACCAAGAGATAAGCACATCTACACCAGGAGGAATGCCCTGCTAGCATCTGTGATTGGAACACTAGGACCAAGAGATAAGCACATCTACACCTGGAGGAATGCCCTGCTAGCATCTGTGATTGGAACTCCAGGACCAAGAGATAAGCACATCTACACCTGGAGGAATGCCCTGCTAGCATCTGTGCTTGGAACTCCAGGACCAAGAGATAAGCACATCTACACCTGGAGGAATACCCTGCTAGCATCTGTGCTTGGAACTCCAGGACCAAGAGATGAGCACATCTACACCTGGAGGAATACCCTGCTAGCATCTGTGATTGGAATACTAGGACCAAGAGATAAGCACATCTACACCTGGAGAAATACCCTGCTAGCATCTGTGCTTGGAACACTAGGACCAAGAGATAAGCACATCTACACCTGGAGGAATGCCCTGCTAGCATCTGTGCTTGGAACACTAGGACCAAGAGATAAGCACATCTATACCTGGAGGAATGCCCTGCTAGCATCTGTGCTTGGAACACTAGGACCAAGAGATAAGCACATCTACACCTGGAGGAATGCCCTGCTAGCATCTGTGCTTGGAACACTAGGACCAAGAGATAAGCACATCTACACCTGGAGGAATGCCCTGCTAGCATCTGTGCTGGGAACACTATGACCAAGAGATAAGCACATCTACACCTGGAGGAATACCCTGCTAGCATCTGTGCTTGGAACACTATGACCACGAGATAAGCACATCTACACCTGGAGGAATGCCCTGCTAGCATCTGTGCTTGGAACACTATGACCACGAGATAAGCACATCTACACCTGGAGGAATGCCCTGCTAGCATCTGTGCTTGGAACACTATGACCAAGAGATAAGCACATCTACACCTGGAGTAATACCCTGCTAGCATCTGTGCTTGGAACTCCAGGACCAAGAGATAAGCACATCTACACCTGGAGGAATGCCCTGCTAGCATCTGTGCTTGGAACTCCAGGACCAAGAGATAAGCACATCTACACCTGGAGGAATACCCTGCTAGCATCTGTGCTTGGAACACTATGACCACGAGATAAGCACATCTACACCTGGAGGAATGCCCTGCTAGCATCTGTGCTTGGAACACTATGACCACGAGATAAGCACATCTACACCTGGAGGAATGCCCTGCTAGCATCTGTGCTTGGAACACTATGACCAAGAGATAAGCACATCTACACCTGGAGGAATGCCCTGCTAGCATCTGTGCTTGGAACACTAGGACCAAGAGATAAGCACATCTACACCTGGAGGAATACCCTGCTAGCATCTGTGCTTGGAACACTACGACCAAGAGATAAGCACATCTACACCTGGAGGAATGCCCTGCTAGATCTGTGCTATGACCACGAGATAAGCACATCTACACCTGGAGGAATGCCCTGCTAGCATCTGTGATTGGAACACTAGGACCAAGAGATAAGCACATCTACACCTGGAGGAATGCCCTGCTAGCATCTGTGCTTGGAACACTAGGACCAAGAGATAAGCACATCTACACCTGGAGGAATACCCTGCTAGCATCTGTGCTTGGAACACTATGACCAAGAGATAAGCACATCTACACCTGGAGGAATGCCCTGCTAGCATCTGTGATTGGAACACTAGGACCAAGAGATAAGCACATCTACACCTGGAGGAATGCCCTGCTAGCATCTGTGCTTGGAACACTAGGACCAAGAGATAAGCACATCTACACCTGGAGGAATGCCCTGCTAGCATCTGTGCTTGGAACACTATGACCAAGAGATAAGCACATCTACACCTGGAGGAATACCCTGCTAGCATCTGTGATTGGAATACTAGGACCAAGAGATAAGCACATCTACACCTGGAGGAATACCCTGCTAGCTTCTGTGCTTGGAACACTATGACCAAGAGATAAGCACATCTACACCTGGAGGAATGCCCTGCTAGCTTGGAACACTATGACCACGAGATAAGCACATCTACACCTGGAGGAATGCCCTGCTGGAACACTATGACCACGAGATAAGCACATCTACACCTGGAGGAATGCCCTGCTAGCATCTGTGATAGGAACACTAGGACCAATAGATAAGCACATCTACACCTGGAGGAATGCCCTGCTAGCATCTGTGATTGGAACACTAGGACCAAGAGATAAGCACATCTACACCTGGAGGAATACCCTGCTAGCATGTGTGCTTGGAACTCCAGGACCAAGAGATAAGCACATCTACATCTGGAGGAATTCCCTAGCACATCTACACCTGGAGGAATGCCCTGCTAGCATCTGTGCTTGTAACTCCAGGACCAAGAGATAAGCACATCTACACCTGGAGGAATGCCCTGCTAGCATCTGTGCTTGGAACTCCAGGACCAAGAGATAAGCACATCTATACCTGGAGGAATACCCTGCTAGCATCTTTGCTTGGAACACTAGGACCAAGAGATAAGCACATCTACACCTGGAGGAATGCCCTGTAGCATCTGTGCTTGGAACTCCAGGACCAAAAGATAAGCACATCTCTCTGGCCACGTTAGTAACACAATCTGCTACTAATGCGGACACAAGTAGAGTTTGAAAACTAACTCCCCTCCCCCTTTCCTCTCTCTCTCCCCCTCACAAAACTCAGTCTGGCATGCACAAAGGTGACCAGGACACATCATAGGTGACCAGGACACATCATAGGTGACCAGGACACATCACAGGTGACCAGGACACATCATAGGTGACCAGGACACGTCACAGGTGGTGACCAGGACACGTCACAGGTGGTGACCAGGACACGTCACAGGTGGTGACCAGGACACATCACAGGTGGTGACAGGACACATCATAGGTGACCAGGACACGTCACAGGACACATCACAGGTGGTGACAGGACACATCATAGGTGACCAGGACACATCATAGGTGACCAGGACACATCATAGGTGACCAGGACACATCATAGGTGACCAGGACACATCATAGGTGACCAGGACACATCACAGGTGACCAGGACACATCACTGGTGACCAGGACACATCATAGGTGACCAGGACACATCATAGGTGACCAGGACACATCATAGGTGACCAGAGGTGGTGACCTCATATAATTGTGTCCAGCTAGTGAAAGGCTGTAAAAGGACTCGAGAAGAAAAGAATGGACTGTTGGAACAATTACAGTCACCAATCAGGTCAAAGAATTAAAAAAATTACCTACAAAATGGAACTTGAATCAACTTGTAGACCCATCTCAATCAAAGGATATGAGGCCTGAAGGCAAGCACAGCTAGATACTTATTACTTGGAACAATTAGTTATCAGAACCATTCACGCCTCTTCACAGATCTTGTCACGTTCATACTAACACACATGCACGCACGATAAACTGACCATGGCCTTGGCTCATGGTTGCTATGGTGATGAGGGTACTACCTGTGCGGAACAGATGGACGGCACACACCTGGCAGAACAAGAAGTTGAGCAGCTTCTTGTGGGTCAGGATGTAGAAGGCGTTGCCAGTGCTGGAGTCGATCACGGGCAGACGATGGATCTTGTGTTCTACCAGCATCTTGACGGCATCGTAGAGACTGCATTTTTGTGGGAATACACAGTCACAAGGTAAACACCACTTCTAGCCCTAGCCCTAGCCCAGGAAAAGTAATTTTGTGGGGTTCTTTTTATTTGTCTTGCGTGCATATCCTCTCTGTCTGTATGGAAAATTTCGAAACATGAAATATAGTAAATTAAGTCTGTATACTCTCTGTATTTCATACTAGAGTCCAAACTATAACTGAAGCCGTTTACACCTGATTCCACCCCCTCCCCCCCCCCCAACCAGGCATGGGGTGTGGTTGACAAGACATCAGTGTACGGAAGAATATTCCTGATTAAGTAGTCAAAATGTCGAGAGAATACAATTTCAAGTTGATTATTGAGAAGGTTAAATTGTCAAGTCTTTATTTAGTACGAGAGATTCTTCTTCAGAGTTTGATAGGTTGCATCCCTATATATAGGGTTGCACCCCTAATGTAACTATATATAGGGTTGCACCCCTAATGTAACAATATATAGGGTTGCACCCCCACATGTAACTATATATGGGGTTGCACCCCTACATGTAACTATATATAGGGTTGTATCTATATATAGGGTTGCATCCCTACATGTAACTATATATGGGGTTGCACCCCCACATGTAACTATATATAGGGTTGCACCCCCACATGTAACTATATATGGGGTTGCACCCCTACATGTAACTATATATGGGGTTGCACCCCCACATGTAACTATATATAGGGTTGCACCCCCACATGTAACTATATATAGGGTTGCACCCCCACATGTAACTATATATAGGGTTGCACCCCCACATGTAACTATATATAGGGTTGCACCCCCACATGTAACTATATATAGGGTTGTATCTATATATAGGTTGCACCCCTATATGTAACTATATATGAGGTTGTATCCCTACATGTAACTATATATGGGGTTGCACCCCTACATGTAACTATATATAGGGTTGTATCTATATATAGGGTTGCACCCCTACATGTAACTATATATAGGGTTGTATCTATAATTATATAGGCCTACATGTAACTATATATTGGGTTGCACCCGATTGAGTACATGTATGACTGGTAGTGTTGTTGAGGTGTAATACACCTTCCTGACGTCTGCACTGTGGTATATAATCCACCTCCCAGATATCTGCGTTGTGGTACAACCTGACCTCTGCATTGTGGTGTATAATCCACCTCCCTGACCTCTGCATTGTGGTACAACCTGACCTCAGCATTGTGGTGTATAATCCACCTCCCTGTCAGTCCCTGACCTCTGCATTGTGGTATAACCTGTTGTGGTATATAATCCACTCTGCATTGTGGTATATAATCCACTCCCAGATCTCTGCATTGTGGTATATAATCCACCTCCCAGATCTCTGCATTGTGGTATATAATCCACCTACCTGATATCTGTATTGTGGTATATAATCCACCTCCCAGATCTGCATTGTGGTACAACCTGACCTGACCTCAACATTGTGGTGCCTCCCTGACCTCTGCATTATATCTCCCCTACCTCTGCATTGGGTCTATCTGGAGCAAGGTGATCTTGACATTGGCTACTTTCTTCTCCGAAGCCCTCCACTCCTGAATGGTCTGGTTCTCTAGTTCATCCATGCCCACCTGGTGAGGGGGGAGAGGATGAGGAAGTGTGGGTGTCCAGGGTGAAGGCAGTGAGAGTGAAAGAGACGAGGGAGAGAGGGGGAAAGAGTGAGGAGAAGGGACAAAAGGAGATCACAAAGAGAGGATGTTCAAACAAAGAAAAGGAACGGAAGAGAGGCGAGAAGAACAGGGAGATACGACAGGACAGAGGCGAGTTCATGAAGAAAGGGATGGAGGCCACGAGAGAAAGTAAGGGGATGAAGATGCACTAACAACAGTCGATGAGAATGTCATTGCATGCGTGGGTGTGCTCTCTATCTACATACATACCAGTGGAGACTTATAGTGGTGCCTGAGGATATGGATGAAATCTGTGATGGTGAGCATGCCCACAAAGGCCTGCTTGGAGCTATCCCATAGTGGAGCAGCTCGAAGACCGTTAGCAACCAATGCAAAGAAGGCCTTCTTTACCTGTGAGGACATTGCAAGGGGGGGGGGGGGGGATGGCAGGTGTGGAGTAAGAGGAGAAGATGGGGGAGGAGATGGAGAGGAGGCAGGACAGGGAGAGAGGAGGAGAGCGGTGAGTTTGTGAGAGGGCAAGAGAGGAGATGATTAGAGAGAGAGAAGTTAAGAAGAAAGAGAGAACATATTCGTTAGTGAAATTACAGACAGCTTACTCGTAAGCGTGTGTCGAACACGACGATTTTGGTGCTGGAGGGTATGACATCATAGCACGTGCTACTATGCATGATTTCAGCATAAAGATCTTCCGAAATACCTATCCAGAAATCATCACACGAAATATTTCAACACACCAGTAAGGAGGTACTCGAAAGAGAGTATGAACCAACAGAGTCAAGCTTCAAAGAGTAACATACCGTCATCTTCAATGGAGTCCGGGTCCTGGAAGCTGCCTGGATTCTGGAAACATAACATATACACAGCAAATCCCTACAAGTGTACTGACATGACAGTGACGGTGAATGAAGAACACCTTGTACATGTGAAAACACTGCAGGGGAGGGATGTCCAGCACTGCCGCAATCTTTCTCAGGTCATCCCGGAATTGCCAGATTGCCAGGACAAATGGGTTTACCCTGGGACGACCCTGGCCCTAGAATATCTCAGCCCTAACAGGATAGCACTAGTCCTAGCCCTAGAATAGCACTAGTCCTAGCCCTAGAATAGCACTAGTCCTAGCCCTAGAATAGCACTAGTCCTAGCCCTAGAATATCTCAAGATAGCACTAGTCCTAGCCCTAGAATATCTCAAGATAGCACTAGTCCTAGCCCTAGAATATCTCAGCCCTAACAGAATAGCACTAGTCCTAGCCCTAGAATATCTCAAGATAGCACTAGTCCTAGCCCTAGAATATCAAGATAGCACTAGTCCTAGCCCTAGAATATCTCAGTCCTAACAGAATAGCACTAGTCCTAGAATATCTCAAGATAGCACTAGTCCTAGCCCTAGAATATCTCAGCCCTAACAGGATAGCATTAGTCCTAGCCCTAGAATATCTCAAGATAGCACTAGTCCTAGCCCTAGAATATCTCAGCCCTAACATGATAGCATTAGTCCTAGCCCTAGAATATCTCAAGATAGCACTAGTCCTAGCCCTAGAATATCTCAGCCCTAACAGGATAGCACTAGTCCTAGCCCTAGCCCTAGAATATCTCAGCCCTAGCATGATAGCATTAGTCCTAGCCCTAGAATATCTCAAGATAGCACTAGTCCTAGCCCTAGAATATCTCAGCCCTAACAGGATAGCACTAGTCCTAGCCCTAGAATATCTCAAGATAGCACTAGTCCTAGCCCTAGAATATCTCAAGATAGCACTAGTCCTAGCCCTAGAATATCTCAAGATAGCACTAGTCCTAGCCCTAGAATATCTCAGCCCTCACAGAATAGCATTAGTCCTAGCCCTAGAATAGCACTAGTCCTAGAATATCTCGGCCCTAACAGAATAGCACTAGTCCTAGAATAGCCTGGAATAGCACTAGTCCTAGAATATCTCAGCCTAACAGGATAGCACTAGTCCTAGAATATCTCAAGATAGCACTAGTCCTAGCCCTAGAATATCTCAGCCCTAACATGATAGCATTAGTCCTAGCCCTAGAATATCTCAGCCCTAACAGAATAGCATTAGTCCTAGCCCTAGCCCTAGAATATCTCAAGATAGCACTAGTCCTAGCCCTAGAATATCAAGATAGCACTAGTCCTAGCCCTAGAATATCAAGATAGCACTAGTCCTAGCCCTAGAATATCTCAGCCCTAACAGGATAGCACCTGTCCTGGCCTAAGAATAGCACTAGTCCTAGAATAGCACTAGTCCTAGCCTAGAATAGCCTAGAATAGCACTAGTCCTAGAATAGCACTAGTCCTAGCCTAGAATAGCCTAGAATAGCACTAGTCCTAGAATAGCACTAGTCCTAGCCTAGAATAGCCTAGAATAGCACTAGTCCTAGAATAGCACTAGTCCTAGCCAAGAATAGCCTAGAATAGCACTAGTCCTAGAATAGCACTAGTCCTAGCCTAGAATAGCCTAGAATAGCACTAGAATAGCACTAGTCCTAGCCTAGAATAGCCTAGAATAGTACTAGTCCTAGAATACACTAGTCCTAGAATAGCCTAGAATAGCACTAGTCCTAGCCTAGAATAGCCTAGAATAGCACTAGTCCTAGCCCTAGAATAGCCTAGAATAGTACTAGTCCTAGAATACACTAGTCCTAGAATAGCCTAGAATAGCACTAGTCCTAGCCTAGAATAGCCTAGAATAGCACTAGTCCTAGCCTAGAATAGCACGGGCAAAATGCAAGGCCATGCCTGCATGTATATCTGGGAACACCCCCCAGCCCACCATATTTCACAATGTAGGTTTCCACCATGCCACTGTAGCAAAACAGCACTCACTACTACACCAAATATGGTCCCACAGAGTACTTCACTTGGCCAGTTCAACTGCCAGAAACCTAAACACTTGCGGGCAATTCAGCCACCACTGAATAGCTAGCGAGTTTCCCAGAGCCAATCCAAAGGCATGCACTTACCAGTGGGCATGCTTCAGTGTGATGTCCACAAACTTGCCCAGGATTCCCCAGGATAGTTACAAGTATTTTGGGGTATAGTGTGTATGACTGACTACACAGCATGGATCCAGGAATACTTGTATCCCAGGGCTGACTCTAGTGTGGGTGACCAAGCACACGGCATGGATCAAGGAATTTCCATATCCTCAGATGTCCTTACCCCAAGAATAGCTCTAGCCCTCGAGTACCAGAGCTCTAGAATGCCTCTTAGCCCTACCTCGTAGTTCATAGCCTGAACTCATGAATACTGTCTCGGCCCAAACTGGAGAATATAGGACACACCCACATTACAAACATTGAGACACACCCACACCACAAACACTGGACACACAAATACAGGACACCCCCGCCCCCCCCAACATGCTTGTCTATCACTCCTCACACTAATAGTGGACGTCTCCGATCCCTCCTGCCTTCTGCGGTCTGTCAACCCGTCTGAGCCGACACGCCCACTATCCTGTGAGATGATGAGAGATGAAAGTCCGAGACAAAACGAGTTTGAAGCTTCCTCTTCCCCTTGATCTCCCTTCGGTTTCTTTGTTACCCCGGGGACGTAATTTTCTCGCTTCCTGTCTACGTCTTCGATTGACTTAGCTCGTGAGCGACCGACGGTCAGCCCAGAACCCATCTGTGAGTGAGGAGGCGTAGTTATGACCACAGCCACTCCATCTGATCTACTCCCAGGAAGATCAACGGACTTTGTTGCATCAAAAGCTCCTGAGCTGCTTGGTATGAATCCCTGGTGAACCCTAGAGGGGGGTTGTTGAGACATGACCACCCCTGCAGCTACTCCTTTCCCAATACAAATGCCCGGGGTTGCCACGTCAGGCATTGGGGGGAAACTTCCCCCTTTGTGGCCCCCACTTCCCTGAAGTCTAGGAGGGAGGGGAGAGGCACCGTAACTGGGATCGTCCCCGGCTTGTTTGAAGGATGTTGATGAGATGTGCCTGGGGAGTTGACCACACTCCGCTACCTTCCTACTACTCGACTCTAGAATGGCCTTCTCGTAGGAGCTCTTCGTATCAAGGTTGTTGAGACTTGAGTGGTCTTCTGAGCGATGTGGATGCGTGCGAGAAGTGGTAGCTGTGGACCAGTCATCATCACCTGGAAGGAGGGGGGAAGAAGAGAGAGGGAAGAGGAGGGAGAGGAAGAGGTTGGAGAGGAGGAAGGAAGGAAGAGGAGGAACGAGAAGAAAGAGGAGGTGCAGAGGAGGACGATGAGAAAGAGGGATGGGAGAAGGGAGAAAGAAGAATAAGAGGAAGAGAAAGAGCGAGGAGAGGAAAGGAGAAAGAGGTGGAGTAGGAAGACGTGGGGAAGGATCAGATGGAGAAGTAACATGCCACGATCATTGAAGAGACAGGCAAATGGAAGCAAGTGAAAATAGAACAAGAAGAAGTGAACAAGCAAAGGGTGACCTTTCTCTTTTCCTTTGAGGACAAATATGATACGGTAAAGGGACTACAACCATCTCCACAATTGTCCACTAACATACTTGTAATTTCCAACAACTTGACATTGTTCTTCACGGAGCTCTCCTGGCCTTTCTTCAAAACAGGAAAGACAGTATGGATGTACTAATGCTCACTTCCCTGAGGCTCCATGCACAATAATACAACCCAAACGATTGTGGTAAATTCTTAACAACATTAAAACCATTATTAACTCGTTTCTACTCAATCAGCTGTTACACACTGTGGGCATGACTAGTCCCAGCCCTCGAATAGCACAGGTAAAATGCAAGACATTAGCTCTTAGTATTGTTAGCGTGTTACATGTGTGACACTAACTCTCTGCACCGTTAGAGACAGTGTTACATGTCTAGTGAGACATTTAGCCTCCAGCTTCATAATGACAGTGTCATCTGCTTTGCTGACCAATCCTCTCCAGCTCCGACTCCCTCAACAGTGCTTTGCTGACCAATCCTCTCCAGCTCCGACTCCCTCAACAGTTTTGCCACGACCTTTCTTCAGAATACTCAGTGCCCCCCCACCCGACTATCCTGAGATGTTCCTAGATTTACTCCTGGAACCCCCTGAAATACACCTAGCCCTCTCGCAAGAATATCTCCGATCGGTCTAGTCAATAGCCCTCACTAGGGCCATCCTAGAAAATATTATGATAGCAATAGAGACTACACACTACCTATATTTGAATGTTTGCCAACAAAGTTTATCCCCCAACCTTCTGGGCGAATATACTTCCGATTCCATTCCATTCCCGTTTGTCAGGAACATCAACCCTCAAAAGCATGCATGTATGGTCTGGATATCCACCATACTTACCTTCTAGTCGTTTTTAAAAGATGTATGAGGCTAGTGTGTGTGACTTCATCAATTTCTAGGCCATGCTACATCTGCACATGTGACCTGCTTAGCACCCACCAAGTGCTAGGTGCAGAGAGCAACCCAGTGATAAAACGAGTGGCCTCAATACAAGGTAATCTATATTTCATTCACCTGCGGTCCCATCCACATCTTTCTGCGCCTCTACCTTCTCTTCCCTTCCCAAGTGAGGGAGGGCAAAACTCGACAAGTCTTCGCTGGACTGTGAAAGAGAGCGAACAGATTTAGCCCAGTTAGCGATTATAACACGCTCGACGACGTCAGATACATAACTAGCGAGTAAAGAAACTAAAAGTAGTTAAATTACACTTACCTCATTCATGCCTTGCGTCTTCCCTGCCCCTAGTATCGCTCTGCCGTATCGCTCTGCCAGTAGCTATTTCACTCGCTCACATTACGGTACAGGATATTGCAAAAATAATTAGGGGCGGATATTTATACTGTAACCACGCCCCTTCATTCAATTCACACGCATGGCTATCAAAATTGTAATGAGCATAGTCTTGTACAATTTTATTGTCCCGTTTTGGTCAGTTTTCTTGTCTTGAACTTGCCAAGTGCAACTTGGCCCCGTCCATTCCGAAGCTTTGTAGGAGTGTAGGACTTGTATGCAGAATCCACCGAACTAGTTCTCCCTGTTTCAGCTCTCGATAATTCATCTCTTGATAAATTCTCTCTCTCAGCTTGTTTGTCTCCAACTTTGAGGATATACCGGTTCACCTGGGTGCCAGGGTGCTCTTCACTTGTACAAGTTTGACTCCCAGATTTGGAACTGTTATTTGGAACCGAATTCTGCTTGTGCAGTGTCAGAGGATCTAATCCAACCATTCTCATGTCGGGACTAGAATTTGGTGCTCGGGCGGTTGGGAGCCTCCCTACGCTTGGGAAGTGTCCACCAGAAGAGCCTGTCTCAACGTGGTGGAGGAACCTAGCGCTAGGCTCCTTCGACATCTTTTCAGATGAGTTAGATCTGTGTGCGTGTCCAATTATTTTCCCTTCTCTGTCTCTTCCTTCTCCCCCACCTGTTGCCAGAGGAGTTTTCTTCGACTCAGAAGTGGGCAAGTGAGTGATGTTCCCATGCAAAGCATCAAAGGGCCTAGAGTACCCAGGGTTATCATCATACTGGAAATAGCGATGGACAGATGCTTCTGCCCCACCATCAGCAGATAACATTCTCCTGCAACGCCTGTCCTTTTTGACCTCCCCAATTTCTTTTCCTCTCAGCTGCATCTCTCTCATCTCTCGCACCTCATCCACTGACTGGTAAAGGGACATCGATTCTAGTGAGTTCCTCGGCGGGACACCCGGTGCTATGGGAGAGCCTGGGGGGCTGGGACTATGTGTGGATTGATTCTGGTAGAGTTTATTCGCCCGGGTGGTGGATTTGAGAGCGTCGACAGGATTAGCGTAGTCCTCCTCTCCCACTCCTTGCACTTCATTGCTATCCCATCTGTCTGTTGGTAAAGCACATGTTGGTGCTGGTGGTGGAATCGTCAGCATTGAATAAGCAGGGTCATGACAGCTGGTGGTGAAGTCTTCTGTGCTGCTGAAGGGGCTGGGGGAAGGAGAAGCCGAGTTGGCAGATGTTTGATGATATTTGGGCAGCTTCAGGCGTCGCATGTCCGCTGGCCGGCAGGCAGGTACTTGGTGGGCATGGCAGTTTTCTTCTGTTACTGTGTGGTGTGAAAGTGGGCAGTGAAAGAATTGACAAGTTCACATCAAGAAGTACAGCACACGCACTTAGCTCACACCACAATGAGTGCCATGACAATAGCTAACACCACAGCAGGAACATTCTGAAGTGTGCAGAGATATGGCAAAAGGTGAGGAGTCCACCATTCAAATCACAAACAAAAAATATACCCACACACACACAAAAGAAAGAATTGGCGCTCCATAATGGATGCAATAATGGATGCAATAAAACGGATGTAATATCAACACCTCTATCAGTGTACTTTATTTTGACTAGAAAAATGTAAGTATTGATATCACCTTGCCAACTTTACATGCACCCAAATCAAGGCCTGAAATTTCCTGCCTTTCCGCACTCTTGCACAGATTAAGGGCCACAACAGCTATTGCTCCTCATGTTGTTGAGAACGGAAATGGTTTAAAAACACACGGACACATTCAACAGTGTTTGGTGCGACCTCGAGAACCATGTCTACAGGAAGCATGCAAAAAGCTATGATTGACTGTTATAAATTGTAAGGTTCTCTTAAATCATCTTTGGTTTTTGAAGCCAGCGTTTCATTCGTTCTTCATCGGGGCAAATGAAAAACCAGGGGAAAAACCCTGGATTGCAACTATCAAGATTGTGAATGTGAAACACACCCATCTTTGTCTGTCTGATACTGTGCATATACACTGTTATTCAAATGATTCATGAATCTCGGGCATTTGTTGTATGAAACGCGTTGCCAGAGAGTTGCGAAGTTTCTCGCCTTTTAATTTGCACTGATGAGTATTTCAGTTGAAACATTGGCTCCCAAAACCAAGAGAAACCTTCAAGTATTTTATGCCAACCAGCTGAAAGTAATCATATATATATTACAGATCTAGCCTGCTGGATTGAGAGGGACATATATAGCTTTCCATGTATTGTAACAGCTGCCAAATTCCATAAAGATGTTCCAGGTGTGTTTTTTTGCGCCAAGGTAAAAAAAAAATTTAATATTTTTAAATCATGATTCGACAAATATGTACACCTCTACACTATCGAACATTACTCACTCAGCTTGGCACCTGCTCGGTTCAGAACAACCCACAAGTAATGAGCTGCATGCCAAAGCATATTTTTTGTATGTGTGATTTGATGCATAGCAAGCATGCAATCGTCGGCTTACAACAGCATCTTGTACTGCAAGAAGGGAATTGTTAACAGTTAACATGTTACATGAAATAGCTTCTCTGCTATTTATATATAGTATATATATAAAGAAAAGTACTTGGATGGCTGCCTTAACAAAGCATTGAGCACTATTTGTAGCCTTCACCAGCAAACTACCTTCTAAGTAGTATATATATATATATATATATATATACTAGTAGTAATAGAAAAGTAATGGGATGGCTAGTCCTACTATAGTTTCATGCGAATGCAATCATCAGGGACAATGAGCAACTGAGGTGGCATGTGAGCATGTATGAGGTGGGGCATACTAGTAGTAATAGAAAAGTAATGGGATGGCTAGTCCTACTATAGTTTCATGTGAATGCAATCATCAGGGACAATGAGCAACTGAGTGGCATGTGAGCATATATGAGGTGGGGCAGGCGGTGTACTACTATTCAATAGCTCTGCTTTAATTAACACATCATTGAGCACTATTTGTAGTCTTCATCAGCAAACTACCTTCTAAGTATATATATATATACTATATTGGTATATAGCATGGTTCTCTACTATTTGTATATATATATGAAATAGAATGGATGGTTGGTTCGCAGTGGAATTGGGTAATACCATATGATATGTAGTAGGGATGACAAAAAAGTTACATGAGGCGAAGCCTGTCCTCTCCTCATTAGGAGTGGCATTTATACCCAATTTCAGAATTGGAAGAGGAAAAAACCCCCAAAAACTTGAGGCAGATCAGCGCCTTTATTAATTAATCGCTCGACCAGTTAGCGATACACTTCAGAATTGGATTTCTGTGCATTGACCGCCAAAAATTACACTGATTTGCACATCCTATTAGAGTGCCATTTCACTTTTTCCACTGCTATCGGTGAAAAAAAGTTGAATTGTGTTCTGATTGGCTAATGACTGAAACAATAGCCACAGGACTCTACGACAGTTTTACTCCAGGAAGCAATTCAGGTAGACTATTATATTGCATGTATTTCAGGTAAGTATGTTATTAGTGTAAAGCACAGCAAACAGCAGGTATATACCGTATAAAGTGGGGAAAAAACAACTAGCAAATGTCGAGGATTGATGGCTGACAACACAATATTGTTGGTAGTCATACTTGACACTTCTTGCAGCTAAAGTACAGAAAAGGTCACCACCACCATGCAATTCTGAAAGCTGCATTCCACTCTCGCCAGCATGTTCCATAACAGTGCACCACAAAAACTATACACACACTACAAAGTTTGCATGTATACTGCTATCGTTAACAGCGTATGGGTTTAAAAGCTTTATATGTACTCATTACAGCACTTCCTGCTATGGGAGGTGTGGCTGTATTTGTTGGGTTGACTGGTACTGGTAGGTATATAGTTCACAAAGGACAGATGGCACATATGGCAACAGAAAAAGTATACCATACCACCACCTCAAAACCCCTTTACCCAGTTAGAAAACAATCACCACGCGACCCTTTACCAAGAAATAAAAACGGCTGGACTCGACGACCCTTTACCCACATACTTATTGAGGATTCGTTTCGTTACCTAAATAGAAGCCCTTTACACCATACAACTTCAACTGCCTACCTAATTAGAACAGCCACATCACTTCAATAACCCTTTACTAGTTTAAAAACGATGAAAAATGTGACCTCAATTCGATTGCAAGGGCAAGCCATGCACCCTACTGTGGTCTACTACTTGACCAACTCTAGTATTATGGACTGATAATACCTAGATCACTGGCTGTCCATCAGGATTGTATAAATATTCATCATCTGCTACCTAGTTGTGTTTTTCTTCCAGGTCAGCTTCGATGCAGGCAAAGAGGTCGTTGCCATGTCTCCCTCCTCTTCATTCCGTAGTTTTGGGCGATAGCTGCTGCTATATATTGGAGGTCCCACCAACTCCTAACTTGCAGCAATGGATGCAATCATGTTCTGAGCCGTGTTGTAGAATGACAACTCTTTGAAGGTTTTGAGAATCACTTCACCAGTAGCTATATGTACTATACTCCACCAGTAGCTCCTCAGATGACGTCCCTCAGAGACACTATATAATATACTTCACCAGTAGCTCCTCAGATGACATCCCCCCTCGGTCATTCCTCAGAAACACTAGATACTATACTTCATCAGTAGCTCCTCAGATGACGTCCCCCCTCGGTCATTCCTCAGAAACACTAGACACTATACTTCATCAGTAGCTCCTCAGATGACGTCCCCCCTCGGTCATTCCTCAGAAACACTAGATACTATACTTCATCAGTAGCTCCTCAGATGACGTCCCCCCTCGGTCATTCCTCAGAAACACTATATACTATACTTCATCAGTAGCTCCTCAGATGACGTCCCTTAGCCATTCCTCAGAAACACTATATACTATACTGTGGGTGTGTTCCAGCTACCCACATCCCACCTACATGTATGTATCTATGTATGAGACCATGCATAATTAAACATCGAGGTAACTAGGTGAGTGGGCGCAGGACTAATCAAGGGTGCACATTGTTCAAGGTAGTAGTAAATCATTTGAAGGGCGTGGCCTACTTGAGGTGACTAGTATGTACATGAATACTTTGGAGTGGAAGAGTTGCCTGCACATAAATCACATCACAATATGCCATTGAAGTAGGTGTGGCCTAAACATCCTCTCCTCATACCTGTCTCCTCATACCACTGTCTCCTCATACCACTGTCTCCTCATACCACTGTCTCCTCATACCACTGTCTCCTCATACCACTTTCTAAAACGGGTGTTTTTTAAAAAGAAAAACATTTAATCTTTTTTGCTTCAACACTGGGCACAAAATGCTGAAGACATCCAATTTGACCTTTGTACAATCACGCATGAAAAGCAATACAAATATTAATTTTTTAAAAGACATTTCTCTTTCTGCCAAACATTCCAACCAAATAAACCATTCCAACCAAATAAACCAAAAATAAAAAGTCCCGTCTTCATCACGGCGATAACTTAATTTTTTTTAAATAATAAACAAATAAAATAAAATGATAATAAACAAACATACACACACAAACAAACATACAAAAACAATATATATATTTTTTAAATTAATCAAATTTTCTGTCAGCTATCTCCTGACTATCAAACCATGTGCCCCTATATGAGAAGGACTCTAGTGACTCATTCGACCAGTAATTAAATATATATCCTGGTTAAAACACGAGTCTTTCTAATTACCGTAAAGTACGCAGCAAGCGCCCTCCACTTAGCAAGCGCCCACTAGGCTGTTTTCAGCGATCTAGGATTTTGTAGCAAGCGCACACTATATAGAAATTGATCGTAATATAAGGCATGCGCCCAAATCGATTTATTCAACCGCACCGGCGTGCAATAACGTTGCAATACGCACGTGTTCCGCTGTCGTCTGTTCAGAAAACATCTTATTTTTTATTGTTGATAGTCCTTGGCAGAACTGTTACCTGTAATTGAAAATGGCACAAAGTCATGCAGGGAAAAAAATAAGAAGCTTTACTGTTTCTTTCAAGACTGAAGTTGTGGAATGGTACAGGACAACAGGCATGCAAAATGTGACGCACACAGCGAAAAAATATGGAGTAGATCGAGAGAGTTAGAGAATGGAATCAGAACTATGACAAGCTGCTTGATATCAACATTGGGAAGATAGAGCGTTCCTTTCTATCAACATTGGGAAGATAGAGCGTTCCTTTCTCTCTTGTGGCATCTCCAACAGTATTGATGGCTCTGAGGATAGTCTAATTAGGGATTGCATTCCGACGCTGAGCGAAGACAGAGAGGAGAGAGATAGCGACGAAGATCCGTTCGCGGATTTGGATGAAGATATGAACGACTTGGCGTCTTTCAGTGAACCTGAGGAATAGCACTAGCTAAATTTTAGTTTCCAGAACAAAATAACATTGTAGCCTAGACTAGAGATAGATATTGCATATTGCTTGAACTCGTCGACTTTATTTGTTTTGTTTCAAAACAGCCCGATGTGCGTTATTAAGAATTTATTAAGAATTATTTCACCAATATCACGAGGCAAGCACCCACTACATGTAGCAAGCGCCCACCCCTACGATTTGGGGTTTGAAAGGTAAGCGCCCGTGGGCGCTTGCTGCGTACTTTACGGTACATATCTATTCTGGTTGAAACCCTAGTAATGAATTAAATGTTTATCCTGGTTAATTAAAACCAGGGTAATTAGACCAGTAATTGTAGTTAAATATCTATCCTGGAGTATTTCCGTGGAAACATTGGCGATAAATATTTTTATTATTGAAAGAGTAAGCCACAAATTTGATGTTGTCAGCTCAATTTTTAAAAAAAAGGGGGGGGGGGAAAGGATATGGCTGAGTACAGAACTGCTGCTTAGCTAGCCAAACGGGGAGCACTAGCTCTTAGCCACCCTAATTAGGAAGAGGAAACACTAATTTATGACTTTGGATGAGCTATCCCTCGGTCAATGATAGCAGATGTCCCACACGTTCGAGCATGCCCAGTAGCCATCTAAACAGGAAGGGCAGTACTAACATGGCAAAGATGCCCGACAAAAAGTTACTCACTTTAAATGACATGTCCTTAATTTTCCGGCAGGAACAAAGGCTGGTAGCAAGGTGTGGTACATACCACACAAGACCCAACAGATTCCAGAGAGCAGTCAAGAGAGGAATGACAGGGTCGGTCCAGGAGGCAAGTAGAAAATCCAACGGCGACAAGGAGGAGGGAGACGACAGCACTGAGCTGTGACAAACACTAGCTAAGGCAGTGAGCAAGTCGGAAGAGAGGAGCAAGAAACCGAGCGTAAGACAAGATCAAGACAAGATCGAGACAGGCCGAGACAAAGTACACTTATGCCAGGAGAGCCAAACTATGCGCAGACAGGCTGAGACTATCAAGAATTTCCAGAGAGATCCTTTAATACAATGCTAAGGCCATAGGTTTCTGTTGTTGAGGCCTCATGCATTGTTCTAGCATAGAGGGGGTTATTGATCTAATTAAGGGATGTAAGATGTAATTTCAGAGTGTATTTAGTACCCCACGTATCAGGCAGTGAAAAAGAAGTCTGGGCTGAGAAGTGCCACAGGAATGCTGGTGAAAGTAAGCCCACAAAAAAAACATCCAGGGCTATTTAAAAGTGTGGTTGCCTAGGGGTTGCCTAGGGGTTGCCTAGGGGTGTGGTGTGCCACAAATACAGGAAATGGGAATTAAATACATTGGACTCGGTCGTGCACCCTCTCCCCACCCCCTCTTCCCATCTTCCCTCCCTCACTCATTCCCTCTCTCTCCCCTTTCTCTCCTCACTCCCACCCTTTCTCCCCTCACTCCCACCCTTTCTCCCCTCACTCCCACCCTTTCTCCCCTCACTCCCACCCTTTCTCCCCTCACTCCCACCCTTTCTCCTTTCTCCCTCACTTTCTCCCCTCACTCCCACCCTTTCTCCCCTCACTCACACCCTTTCTCCTCTCACTCCCACCCTTTCTCCCCTCACTCCCACCCTTTCCCACCCTTTCTCCCCTCACTCCCACCCTTTCTCCCCTCACTCCTACCCTTTCTCCCTCACTTTCTCCCCTCACTCCCACCCTTTCTCCCCTCACTCACACCCTTTCTCCTCTCACTCCCACCCTTTCTCCCCTCACTCCCACCCTTTCTCCCTCACTCCCACCCTTTCTCCCACCCACACTCTTCTGCCACATCTACACTACCACACATAGTAAAAGGAGGAGTGGCTTTAAGTCCCCTCCCACTTTTTGCTGTTCTTCCCAAATAAAATAAGTGTCACAGACATTCTCTAGTCACATGATCTAGTCACATGATCTAGTCACATGATCATATAGTCACATGATCATATAGTCACATGATCATATACGTAGCTTTTACTTGCACAGGGGCAGAAACATGGGTGTGGCATAAGAAAATGGATGCAGCATGGAGAATTCCTCGCTAGGGCATGACGTATCTATGACAACCCCGGCATGAATTTTGCCGCCACCAGTCACACAAATGTGGTGAACTTTGCACTGCTGTGTGTTGTCATGGTCATTCTCATCATAGCCGCACCCATTATCTCCATGTGCATGTACGGGACTCAACAAACATACATTGGTCTGTGCATCTAGATCGACCCATCGCGCTAATTCCAGTAATGAGCTAACCAACTGGCTCTCTAGGCAAAGCATAGCATATAGAAGTGTAGCTCATTTCTAGCAAGCACCTGCCTCCCCATAATTTTTGGGAGATTCTTTAAGGGCAACAATGAGTCTTTAGCTCGCAAAAATACTGACACTTCAGAGGCAGAGCTTCTAGCATCTCAAGTTGAAGACATAGTTCCGTAACTACCAGATGCACAACCACTCACTGGATAAGTAAGAATCGCTGCTGCTCTTGGCCAAGACTGGCCTGTCGCCGGTGTTCATCGCAGGAATGACTATCTCGCAATAGACACTCGGCTGCTGCAAGGATTCAGAGGGAGTGGCAGGTGAGGAAGGCTTGGGGACGGGCACAGTGGGGCAGGGATAGTGACTGTTGTGACTGATGGACCTGGGAGGAGGGAGCGGAGGAGGCTCGCACAGAGGGTCCTCCAGGTCCTCCCCAGAGCAAGAGGAGACACGCCTCCTACAGTAATGGGAATGTCCAGAGTGTGCATAGATACCAGTAACTGTAGACATCGTTGTGTGTGTGTGGGTAAATCTATCATCTATCTACATGTACCAAGTCACATATACATACACTACACATCACAAGACACACCACACAGGACACTCCACACAAGACACTCCACACAAGACACACCACACCACACAGGACACACCACACAGGACACAGGACACTCCACACCACACAGGACACACCACACAAGACACTCCACACAAGACACTCCACACAAGACACTCCACACAAGACACACCACACAAGACACTCCACACCACACAGGACACACCACACAAGACACTCCACACAAGACACTCCACACAAGACACTCCACACAAGACACACCACACAAGACACTCCACACTACACAGGACACTCCACACAAGACACTCCACACAAGACACTCCACACCACACAGGACACTCCACACAAGACACTCCACACAAGACACACTACACTCCACACAGGACACTCCACACAAGACACGTCACACCACATCAGAACAGGACACACCACACAGGACACTCCACACCACACCACACAGGACACATCAGAACAGGACACACCACACAGGACACTCCACACAGGACACTCCACACAAGACACTTCACACAAGACACACTACACAGGACACACCACACACCACACAGGACACTCCACACAGGACACTCCACACAAGACACACTACACTCCACACCACACAGGACACACTACACAAGACGCACCACACAACCTCCATGTATGGCGCAACCTATAATAGAGACGGGTGGGGTGGGTGATTTAGTTCCTTAACACCTCATGTACCTTCCAACTCTGATGGGGGACTCTTGTTCCTTCTTTCCTCCTCCGAGGAAGGAAAGGGAGTCGATCATGAGAGACCGTCTATGTGGATTGGAGACGGAAGAGACTGTGCCCGGATCCATCCCACCCATCGAAGGAGGTATGATGCTGAGCATGGTGGACACTCTCGTCACCACATCAGACATCTTGCCATCCAGCTCTGCGGAAGTTTTCAAACTATGTTCAAGTGTGTAACAACCTCTACCAAACATAACAATTGAATAACATCGTCATCGTTAACGACAACTGAGTGCATTCATAGAACACATACACTCCACCAGGCCATGTTCACACCTATATCCTCTCACAATCACCTCATGCTTCTGCGCATCATTTTCTCACTTTGACTGAAAAGACATCCACTTTCACTGTCCACATTCATAACTATATCCTCACACAATCATCTCTTGCTTCTGTGCACCATTTTCTCACTTATTAGTGACTAAATCACCCAACAAGACATCGATTGGTGCTAGACTGTCAACTTGCACCAGTTGACATCAAGTGGAAGTGACTGTCAGCAGTGACCGCCAAAATGGCTACTTATTCCAGCTTGACGGCAACTGACCATATATAGCACTGCTGCTCCGCACGTCCACCGCTATGCATGAGCACTTAGCTGCAGGTGGGTTCCTCTCTGCCTGCAGCTGGTTCTCCCTTGCTCAGCGTGCAGCGCCAAATATACACAATACTTGAAGTAGGCGGAGTCATACCTGCCACAAACTAGAGATAGAGATCTGGTGGGCTGGATAGGGAGGGATGAATGAACTCGCAACTATAGTGACTGCCGCTAAAGGCTACAGAGACTTCCGAGGTGCTTTGGCAGGGTCAGGGTCCGAGACGTAAGAAAAGGAGACATTCTAACAGTGTATATTCATAGACAGAGATATTTGATACTTGTCGCTGCCACATGAAAGGAAGGGGTTAACAAGTTGTCAGAGAGAGACCAGTCGAGCTACTCTGAGAGTTTGTGCATTGTATTCGCGCCAAACTTTAAGAACATTTGCAGACATCGAAACTTCCGCTGACAACAGCTGTTGTTATTTTTGTTGTTGTTGTTGTTGATAGATGAACTGCCACAATATTACGTGCCATTTAGGCTTTACGACACGTTAAATCAAATATTGTGTGACTATTTATAGTGTGAGCGTGTAATATTCTGCTTCCAGCCCGCCAAAAACACCTGTTCTCAGCCCGCCAAAAACACCCGGTCTCAGCCCGCCAAAAACACCGGGTCTCAGCCCGCCAAAAACACCTGGTCTCAGCCCGCCAAAAACACCCGGTCTCAGCCCGCCAAAAACACCGGGTCTCAGCCCGCCAAAAACACCTGGTCTCAGCCCGCCAAAAACACCCGGTCTCAGCCCGCCAAAAACACCTGATCTAATCTGGTGGCTATACAATGTAATGCTTGGCAAAGTGTGTGGAGCTCCTAGCAATGGCAAGTATGGACTCATCAAACCTTAAGCATTACATCATCAACAACAACAACACGTCAACAACTATTGTCTGAGAGGCAGTGACAATCAGATACGTATTCCTGAAGGTCAAAGGATAAATCCACACCATTCATGTTGGGTAAGGCACATACATAGAGCTCCTAGCAACAGCTAGCATCAACATAAGCATTTGACCTTAGAAATTTGGCGTGAAAAAATCGTAACTTCTTGAAGCAACAAACAGTTATACCCAAGAAGGTCTTAGCACACTCTTGGCAAAATGGTGACAACCACTTCAAAGAGTCAAGTGCGTGGAGCTAATTCTATTGAATTAGATCCAATTAGATCCTATAACTAAGAGCATCCCATTAGATTCTTGAATGATCCTTTGATGTAATGGAGTATATTTGAAGTGGGTTAAAATTAGCTCTAGCATCACTACAAACAGTTGGGGCTTCGTTTAGTTACGTTCACCAGCAACTGTACAGCGTGGCAAGCCGGTAGGTTGCTTGGTGGACAACATTGCTTGGTGGACAACATCATGACAATTGGCAACATCAAAGGCATTCCATAATTTGTATTTTCCCACAACAAAGTGGTCCACCCATGCACTTATCTGCTTTCACTTATCTGCTTGCATACACAAACTCGTGTTCATTTCTGACAAATTTCTATTCGTCAGACTGTGAAGCGTAATGTACCATCCTCTACCAGATATGCACGTCAGACCGTGAAGCATTATGTGCCACCTTTTACCAGATGTGCACGTCAGACCGTGAAACATTACGTATCCCCTTTACGAGATGTGCACGTCAGACCATGAAAACCCCTTTACCAGATGTGCACGCCAGACTGTGAGTACCACCTTTTACCAGGTGTGGACGACTTCAAATTATTTGAGGACATCCTAACAAAACACCACATTACCTGAGCAGCAATAAATATAACAGATTTTTTTTCCAAAACGATTTTTAAATGTTGGAATCATCAGAATGCAATTGCAATAAGCTGGCAGTTCGGTATGAGAAGCAGCTCTGTTGAGGCAAGTATGAGAAGCAGCTCTGTTGAGGCAAGCACAGTGGCTGCTGGAGAGGCATAGTGTTGGTGCACCTTAGAGAGTGGCTGCTAGAGAGGCATAGTGTTGGTGCACCTTAGAGAGGCATAGTGTTGGTGCACCTTAGAGAGGCATAGTGTTGGTGACCCTTAAGTGGCTGCTAGAGAGACATAGTGTTGGTGCACCTTAGAGAGGCATAGTGTTGGTGCACCTTAGAGAGTGGCTGCTAGAGAGGCATAGTGTTGGTGCACCTTAGAGAGGCATAGTGTTGGTGCACCTTAGAGAGTGGCTGCTAGAGAGGCATAGTGTTGGTGCACCTTAGAGAGTGGCTGCTAGAGAGGCATAGTGTTGGTGCACCTTAGAGAGTGGCTGCTAGAGAGGCATAGTGTTGGTGCACCTTAGAGAGTGGCTGCTAGAGAGGCATAGTGTTGGTGCACCTTAGAGAGTGGCTGGTAGAGAGGCATAGTGTTGGTGCACCTTAGAGAGGCATAGTGTTGGTGCACCTTAGAGAGTGGCTGCTAGAGAGGCATAGTGTTGGTGCACCTTAGAGAGGCATAGTGTTGGTGCACCTTAGAGAGTGGCTGCTAGAGAGGCATAGTGTTGGTGCACCTTAGAGAGTGGCTGCTAGAGAGGCATCGTGTTGGTGCACCTTAGAGAGTGGCTGCTAGAGAGGCATAGTGTTGGTGCACCTTAGAGAGTGGCTGCTAGAGAGGCATAGTGTTGGTGCACCTTAGAGAGTGGCTGCTAGAGAGGCATAGTGTTGGTGCACCTTAGAGAGTGGCTGCTGGAGAGGCATAGTGTTGGTGCACCTTAGAGAGTGGCTGCTAGAGAGGCATAGTGTTGGTGCACCTTAGAGAGTGGCTGCTAGAGAGGCATAGTGTTGGTGCACCTTAGAGAGTGGCTGGTAGAGAGGCATAGTGTTGGTGCACCTTAGAGAGTGGCTGCTAGAGAGGCATAGTGTTGGTGCACCTTAGAGAGTGGCTGGTAGAGAGGCATAGTGTTGGTGCACCTTAGAGAGTGGCTGCTAGAGAGGCATAGTGTTGGTGCACCTTAGAGAGTGGCTGTTAGAGAGGCATAGTGTTGGTGCACCTTAGAGAGTGGCTGCTAGAGAGGCATAGTGTTGGTGCACCTTAGAGAGTGGCTGCTAGAGAGGCATAGTGTTGGTGCACCTTAGAGAGTGGCTGCTAGAGAGGCATAGTGTTGGTGCACCTTAGAGAGGCATAGTGTTGGTGCACCTTAGAGAGTGGCTGCTAGAGAGGCATAGTGTTGGTGCACCTTAGAGAGTGGCTGCTAGAGAGGCATAGTGTTGGTGCACCTAAGAGAGTGGCTGCTAGAGAGGCATAGTGTTGGTGCACCTTAGAGAGTGGCTGCTAGAGAGGCATAGTGTTGGTGCACCTTAGAGAGGCATAGTGTTGGTGCACCTTAGAGAGTGGCTGCTAGAGAGGCATAGTGTTGGTGCACCTTAGAGAGTGGCTGCTAGAGAGGCATAGTGTTGGTGTACCTTAGAGAGTGGCTGGTAGAGAGGCATAGTGTTGGTGCACCTTAGAGAGTGGCTGCTAGAGAGGCATAGTGTTGGTGCACCTTAGAGAGTGGCTGCTAGAGAGGCATAGTGTTGGTGCACCTTAGAGAGTGGCTGCTAGAGAGGCATAGTGTTGGTGCACCTTAGAGAGTGGCTGCTAGAGAGGCATAGTGTTGGTGCACCTTAGAGAGTGGCTGCTAGAGAGGCATAGTGTTGGTGCACCTTAGAGAGTGGCTGCTAGAGAGGCATAGTGTTGGTGCACCTTAGAGAGGCATAGTGTTGGTGCACCTTAGAGAGTGGCTGCTAGAGAGGCATAGTGTTGGTGCACCTTAGAGAGTGGCTGCTAGAGAGGCATAGTGTTGGTGTACCTTAGAGAGTGGCTGGTAGAGAGGCATAGTGTTGGTGCACCTTAGAGAGTGGCTGCTAGAGAGGCATAGTGTTGGTGCACCTTAGAGAGTGGCTGCTAGAGAGGCATAGTGTTGGTGCACCTTAGAGAGTGGCTGCTAGAGAGGCATAGTGTTGGTGCACCTTAGAGAGTGGCTGCTAGAGAGGCATAGTGTTGGTGCACCTTAGAGAGTGGCTGCTAGAGAGGCATAGTGTTGGTGCACCTTAGAGAGTGGCTGCTGGAGAGGCATAGTGTTGGTGCACCTTAGAGAGGCATAGTGTTGGTGCACCTTAGAGAGTGGCTGCTAGAGAGGCATAGTGTTGGTGCACCTTAGAGAATGGCTACTAGAGAGGCATAGTGTTGGTGCACCTTAGAGAGTGGCTGCTAGAGAGGCATAGTGTTGGGGCACCTTAGAGAGTGGCTACTAGAGAGGCATAGTGTTGGTGCACCTTAGAGAGTGGCTGCTAGAGAGGCATAGTGTTGGTGCACCTTAGAGAGTGGCTGCTAGAGAGGCATAGTGTTGGTGCACCTTAGAGAGTGGCTGCTGGAGAGGCATAGTGTTGGTGCACCTTAGAGAGTGGCTGCTGGAGAGGCATAGTGTTGGTGCACCTTAGAGAGTGGCTGCTAGAGAGGCATAGTGTTGGTGCACCTTAGAGAGTGGCTGCTAGAGAGGCATAGTGTTGGTGCACCTTAGAGAGGCATAGTGTTGGTGCACCTTAGAGAGTGGCTACTGGAGAGGCATAGTGTTGGTGCACCTTAGAGAGTGGCTACTAGAGAGGCATAGTGTTGGTGCACCTTAGAGAGTGGCTGCTGGAGAGGCATAGTGTTGGTGCACCTTAGAGAGTGGCTGCTAGAGAGGCATAGTGTTGGTGCACCTTAGAGAATGGCTGCTAGAGAGGCATAGTGTTGGTGCACCTTAGAGAGTGGCTGCTAGAGAGGCATAGTGTTGGTGCACCTTAGAGAGTGGCTGCTAGAGAGGCATAGTGTTGGTGCACCTTAGAGAAATCAACAAATAGCAGAGTTGGCCAGAGATGGTCAAAGATGGCAGGTTGGGATCGACAACCATTCTCTTAGAAAGAAAAAGAAAAAAACTGCCTCCTACCCTCTCAAACTAATTAGCTACTTTATTCTGATCAGTTGTTAATCTACTGGACATGTGCGCATATAAACCCACCAAAACAACAACAACAACAACAACAATTCGCACACGTGCATTTACGCACATATGGCTCATGATCGTCCAACAGCTAAACTTCCAATTAGCAAGCACCATCTGCTAGAAGAAAGACAAAGACAAGCTCAGACTGTCTCGGGAATTAAGTCTAACCTTGGGGGGATACAATGTCAGGGGCGTACCCAGGATTTAGAGAGGGGGGGTGCTCTCTCCAAGGCTTTTGTAGTCAAAACCAAATAGAATAGGGTATATAGCTCAATTAAGTGTATTGCTGCATGCGGAAAACCAATTTGTGATCAGAATGGCTGGCACCAATTAAAAAATATATCTTAGAAATATGTCCATATAGCTAACCGATCAAATCACCGGTATTTACATTATATAAAGTACATCATATGACAAAAATAAATGATTAATGGGACTAGTTGAGAGGATTGAGTAGCAGCATTCTCCGTGGCTTAAGTTTTGCAAATCGGTCTATGACGTTATCAAGGTTTATGCTGTCAGAAATGTCTCTATGACAGAAGAGCAGAAGAAGGGAATTAAGTCGGTTCTCTGTCATTGCATTTCTGAAGTCAAAAAGTGTAATTCTCTGCTTCTTTTTCGGTGACATTTCTGCTGAGATGTATATAATTGGCAGCTCAAATAAAAAATCAACCACACAGTCACTGAGCTAGCTTGAGAACTTCTGTCATGGAACACGACTCGAGGTGGCTCTCTAGTTACTGCATGCGCGCATGTGGATTACTCTTGGCCACACCTTTTTTCTTCTTTTTCCTTTTTTTTTTTTTTGCATTCTGTACTCTAGGGGGAATACGCGCTCCGAGCGCTCTATGCTGGGTACGCCCCTGATATGTGTCTAACCCTGGGGGGATACAATGTGTCTAACCCTGGGGGGATACAATGTGTCTAACCTTGGGGGGATACAATGTGTCTAACCTTGGGGGGATACAATGTGTCTAACCTTGGGGGGATAGAATGTGTCTAACCTTGGGGGGATACAATGTGTCTAACCTTGGGGGGATACAATGTATCTAACCCTGGGGGGATACAATGTGTCTAACCTTGGGGGGATACAATGTGTCTAGGATACAATGTGTCCAACCTTGGGGGGATACAATGTGTCTAACCCTGGGGGGATACAATGTGTCTAACCTTGGGGGGATACAATGTGTCTAACCTTGGGGGGATACAATGTGTCTAACCTTGGGGGGATACAATGTGTCTAACCTTGGGGGGATACAATGTGTCTAACCTTGGGGGGATACAATGTGTCTAACCTTGGGGGGATACAATGTGTCTAACCTTGGGGGGATACAATGTGTCTAACCTTGGGGGGATACAATGTGTCTAACCTTGGGGGGATACAATGTGTCTAACCTTGGGGGGATACAATGTGTCTAACATGGGGGGATACAATGTGTCTAACCTTGGGGGGATACAATGTGTCTAACCTTGGGGGGATACAATGTGTCTAACCTTGGGGGGATACAATGTGTCTAACCTTGGGGGGATACAATGTGACTAACATGGGGGGATACAATGTGTCTAACCTTGGGGGGATACAATGTGTCTAACCTTGGGGGGATACAATGTGTCTAACCTTGGGGGGATACAATGTGTCTAACCGTGGGGGGATACAATGTGTCTAACCTTGGGGGGATACAATGTGTCTAACCTTGGGGGGATACAATGTGTCTAACCTTGGGGGGATACAATGTGTCTAACCTTGGGGGGATACAATGTGTCTAACCTTGGGGGGATATGTGTCTAACCTTGGGGGGATACAATGTGTCTAACCGGGGGGATACAATGTGTCTAACCTTGGGGGGATACAATGTGTCTAACCTTGGGGGGATACAATGTGTCTAACCTTGGGGGGATACAATGTGTCTAACCTTGGGGGGATACAATGTGTCTAACCTTGGGGGGATACAATGTGTCTAACCTTGGGGGGATACAATGTGTCTAACCCTGGGGGGATACAATGTGTCTAACCTTGGGGGGATACAATGTGTCTAACCTTGGGGGGATACAATGTGTCTAACCGGGGGGATACAATGTGTCTAACCTTGGGGGGATACAATGTGTCTAACCTTGGGGGGATACAATGTGTCTAACCTTGGGGGGATACAATGTGTCTAACCTTGGGGGGATACAATGTGTCTAACCTTGGGGGGATACAATGTGTCTAACCTTGGGGGGATACAATGTGTCTAACCGGGGGGATACAATGTGTCTAACCTTGGGGGGATACAATGTGTCTAACCTTGGGGGGATACAATGTGTCTAACCTTGGGGGGATACAATGTGTCTAACCTTGGGGGGATACAATGTGTCTAACCTTGGGGGGATACAATGTGTCTAACCTTGGGGGGATACAATGTGTCTAACCTTGGGGGGATACAATGTGTCTAACCTTGGGGGGATACAATGTGTCTAACCTTGGGGGGATACAATGTGTCTAACCGGGGGGATACAATGTGTCTAACCTTGGGGGGATACAATGTGTCTAACCTTGGGGGGATACAATGTGTCTAACCTTGGGGGGATACAATGTGTCTAACCTTGGGGGGATACAATGTGTCTAACCCTGGGGGGATACAATGTGTCTAACCTTGGGGGGATACAATGCGTCTAACCCTGGGGGGATACAATGTGTCTAACCTTGGGGGGATACAATGTGTCTAACCCTGGGGGGATACAAGTGTGCCGAAAACATGCATGATGATATGTTAGCATCACCAAGCCTTGTCTGGTGCAAACTGACAGGATATTATGAACACAACTTTCAGTGTTTTCTGTACATACACCGTAACTAGTAATTATAAGACAATATGTAAGGAAGGGATGAAGGAAGGGATGAAGGAAGGGATGAAGGAAGGGATGAAGGAAGGGTGAAGGAAGGGATGAAGGAAGGGATGAAGGAAGGGATGAAGGAAGGGAGGAAAAATATGGCTTCTTTTCAGTCACAAAAGAGAGAAAAGACCTTTGTGTGGATGGGGGTGGGGGGTCAACGAGGCTCGTTGGACACAAACTAGTGGAACTGGACATAGCTAAGGCTTTAGGGGTGCTAGCAGTCGAACAATAATACTAATTCACATGTAATGATATCGCTACCTTTCGAGCTCTCTGTTGTCGTCGCTGGTTCGTCGGGCAAAAGATCAATAAGTTCCATTTCAGCTGCATACAGCTGCTGGCAGAACCCAGACAAGGTGATGACCCCCTCAGCCTGGCGTCGTAGCCCTCGCTTCAGGAGACTGACCTACAAACATAAGGTTACAATGGATCGTTCAGGAAATACCACACATGCAACGGTCACAAGGAGCCAGGAGAAGGAAGAAATAAAAGAATCTAGACACTTCTTCTTGTGACTAATCCAACAGAAATGATCCAGAGATAAGATGAAGGTTTCCGTGTATTGTCAGATCACAAACAGCCACTCAACTGTTTCTCCATCGAGCAACTCACAAACCATTCGGAGTACGGTGGAGACAGGCCGATGTTTATGACGTAGAATGCTCTCTGTTCCTCTATCCCCCCCCCCCCCCCCCCCCCCCACCCCCCCGACACACATATGTAGGCTTGGCTTGAGTCGCCATATAGACACGGAGTCTGAGTTGACATCGGGAATACAAACAAGGCACCAACTATCGCTACAGAGTTTACTATGTTAATTTGTTGCGTGATGGGTGCTTCAAAGATGTCCAGGAGTTCAACAATGCCCACTTTACAAAACCTAACTTTTCTGTCTCCCCAGAAAGACAAGAAAACACTCGAGTCAGTAATGGAACTATGACATATGGAACCTGGACATGTGGAACCTGGACATGTTGAACCCTAACATGTGTGTGTGTGTGTTTGTGTGTGTGTAAATGTAATTACTACAGGGCAAATATTTCAAGCCTCACCACAACCCGTTCAACAAAGACATTTGAGAGGTACAGGATGCTTAAATCAAGCCTACCTTGTAGAGCTCCAGCTTCCTTGCTTTGGCTTCCACCGACTGGGTGAGCTGGTTGTACAAGTTCCCTTGCTACACACAGTACAGAAAAGTCAGAACTCACAAGAGTGGGTGGGCAAGTTATAGAACTATAATTATTAAATGCCACTACAGCAATCAGTCTTGGCTCTCCTCGGCCAACATGCAGAGACCACTCCAATAAAAAGAATTAAAAAAAATTAAATTAGCTATAAATTGTTCCTGGCGATGGCTAGAGCCGAAATGTCAAGTGAGTAAATTTAAGTTGATTAATTACCAACAAATAATCAAATTTTTAAAAAACAATTCAAACAAATCATGACCACATGGTCATAGATTTAATGCCGAGACCTTGGTTTGCCCAAAGGTCATTGCCATCGGCAACAGGTTTAAGCAGAGTTCAAAGATGCACGTCTATAAATTATTGTGCAGGGCAGCGAAAAGCCCTCCTGCATGTAGAGCATGTACATCAAGTTAGTGCCTGGACATGTTCTCTACTTGACAAAGAATATGCATGTGCTCACACACAAGGCAATGGCTGCAGGGGTTAGGAGAACTGTGGTCTTCATGTACATACATGCTCTCCCTTACTTGTACATGATAGACACACTCAAGTATATATGACATGTGTACAAGCTACATGTGTATGTATGCATGTATGTGTTGTATATATGACATGTGTACAAGCTACATGTGTATGTATGCATGTATGTGTTGTATATATGACATGTGTATGAGCTAAATGTGTATGTATGCATGTATGTGTTGTATATATGACACATGTGTATAAGCTACATGTGTATGTATGCATGTATGTGTTGTATATATGACACATGTGTACAAGCTACATGTGTATGTATGCATGTATGTGTTGTATATATGACATGTGTACAAGCTACATGTGTATGTATGCATGTATGTGTTGTATATATGACATGTGTATGAGCTACATGTGTATGTATGCATGTATGTGTTGTATATATGACACATGTGTATAAGCTACATGTGTATGTATGCATGTATGTGTTGTATATATGACACATGTGTACAAGCTGCATGTGTATGTATGCATGTATGTGTTGTATATATGACATGTGTACAAGCTACATGTGTATGTATGCATGTATGTGTTGTATATATGACATGTGTGTATAAGCTACATGTGTATGTATGCATGTATGTGTTGTATATATGACATGTGTACAAGCTACATGTGTTATGTATGCATGTATGTGTTGTACATATGACATGTGTACAAGCTACATGTGTATGTATGCATGTATGTGTTGTATATATGACATGTGTATAAGCTATATGTGTATGTATGCATGTATGTGTTCTTGTAGATGATGTAGTTTCAATTTGTACTCCACATACACACCTAATGAAGAACTCCATGAGGGGCTTGGGCACTCACATCTAATACTGTCTACTTGACTCCATGCACACCTAATGAAGAACTCCATGAGGGGCTTGGGCACTCACATCTAATACTGTCTACTTGACTCCATACACACCTAATGAAGAACTCCATGAGGGGCTTGGGCACTCACATCTAATACTGTCTACTTGACTCCATGCACACCTAATGAAGAACTCCATGAGGGGCTTGGGCACTCACATCTAATACTGTCTACTTGACTCCATGCACACCTAATGAAGAACTCCATGAGGGGCTTGGGCACTCACATCTAATACTGTCTACTTGACTCCATGCACACCTAATGAAGAACTCCATGAGGGGCTTGGGCACTCACATCTAATACTGTCTACTTGACTCCATGCACACCTAATGAAGAACTCCATGAGGGGCTTGGGCACTCACATCTAATACTGTCTACTTGACTCCATGCACACCTAATGAAGAACTCCATGAGGGGCTTGGGCACTCACATCTAATACTGTCTACTTGACTCCATACACACCTAATGAAGAACTCCATGAGGGGCTGTGTACTCACATCTAATACTGTCTACTTGACTCCATGCACACCTAATGAAGAACTCAGTGTCCAACTTGCTTTGGCCTCCTCCGAGTGAAGAAAGCCAAAAGTAAGCAAGTCAACATATTAATTAGTGCTTCTGTAATCTTTTTTAAGCTGGCATGCATAAAATCTCGTTGTAATTCTAACAAGAAGATGGTCTCTTCTGTAAAGAGAGCATCAATCAGTCACTAACTTCCATTCATCCTTACCAATGTGACTTCGATCTCTAGAGACTGGGTCTTTATGTGGTCGCCTTTCTTCCTGCAAATCTCCAGCTGTTTCTGGAGCTTGGTAATCCTTACCAGATAATTTTGCTGCTCCCTCTTGGTCTCTTCCATTACTCTCTCCTCCTGGAAGATATTTCTGAATGATTTGTTAACCTCCAGAAACTGTGTGAAGAAAAAAGATAGAGAAAGAGGAAATGAGAAGAGGAAGAAGGGGAGGGGTAGAGAATTAGGGGAGAGGAGGGAAGGGAGAAGAGGAGAGGAGAGGGGGAGAAGATTAGGGGAGAGGAGGGAAGGGAGAAGAGGAAGAAGGGGAGAGAGAAGGGGGGAGAGGAGGAAGGGAGAAGAGGAAGAAGGGGAGGGGTAGAGAATTAGGGGAGAGGAGGAAGGGAGAAGAGGAGAGGGGGAGAGAGAGAAGGGGAGAGAATTAAAAAGTTCCATATCTCTCTGGGATGTCTCCCTCTTATGATAACAAACAAAGATGAAGTTTCAACAAGGTGCCATAAAATTAATAAACATGAACTTAAATTCCTGTGGAATTTTAAACACCAAAATATATCGAGCTATAAACTATGGACCAAATAAGGCTGCTTGGCCGTATGTAACCCACACACTCCCTGTTATGGTCGCTCTAAGGTTTCAATCTTTAACACTGAACTTTACTACTATGCAAGCTCCAGCAGGTAAAGGGTCATCCATAATGCTCTAAAAGATGTGACAGTTCGATGTAGAAATACTCTCCAAACTCCTTAAAAGGGGGCCGTTTGGTATTTTTTACCTTTTTAAATGAAATTTTTCACTTGTGGTTACAACTTTAGAGCTCCGTAGATTCTGCAAACTTCATGGTATGGACTTGATATATAGCTCAAAAGATAGGTCTCTCTGTGTGCTCTCTTTTGATACTAAAATATGTTTCATTTCATAGGTATAACTATAGGCAAGTTACTAGACCCTAAAGTGGAGGGACCTCAAAAACCTGAATCCCTGCAACCTCCGCCAAAATAACTCCAGATTGCTAAGTGCAAAAAAATTGAAAGGTACGAGTGGCCCTAGCGCATGCAATGACCTTTTTGATTAGGCGTTAAAAATTTATTACCTGGTCAAACACGTGGGTGCGAAATTGAAGGCGTTGATTTTCAACGCCCTCAATTTTCCACCCGGCGCTTGACCAGGTAATAAATTTACAGGTATGGTGAGCTGCCTGGGCAGGTATTCTATGGTGAGCTGCCTGGACAGGTATTCTATGGTGAGCTGCCTGGACAAGTATTCTATGGTGAGCTGCCAGCTGCCTGGACAGGTATTCTATGGTGAGCTGCCTGGACAGGTATTCTATGGTGAGCTGCCTGGACAGGTATTCTATGGTGAGCTGTCTGGGCAGGTATTCTATGGTGAGCTGCCTGGACAGGTATTCTATGGTGAGCGGGCAGGTATTCTATGGTGAGCTGCCTGTACAGGTATTCTATGGTGAGCTGTCTGGGCAGGTATTCTATGGTGAGCTGCCTGTACAGGTATTCTATGGTGAGCTGTCTGGACAGGTATTCTATGGTGAGCTGTCTGGGCAGGTATTCTATGGTGAGCTGTCTGGACAGGTATTCTATGGTGAGCTGCCTGGACAGGTATTCTATGGTGCGCTGTCTGGACAGGTATTCTATGGTGAGCTGCCTGGGCAGGTATTCTATGGTGAGCTGCCTGGACAGGTATTCTATGGACTTGTCTTTCCAACACAACAATTAAATGAGATCACACAAATATAGAATTAACTTGACCATTGCATCTACCTTCTCTGCCATTCGTTTCTCCGCCTCTGAGTGGATAAACTGTATCTCTGCCAGCTTCCCAAAGAGAAGCAGGAAGTGTGGGTTTTCTTCTGCATAGGCCCAGGACAGTTCTCGAGCAACAGCTACAGAATAACCACAGCAAAGAGACATCAACACAGTGATTGTGCACACATAATCTGTCTGCTGACAAGCTCTCAGGTTTGTACCCCATGCAAAGAGGAAGCTAGTGCCTAGTGACACGGCACAGAAGTGTGGTCAGACAGACCCAGCTGTGAAGTGTAACCATGTCACACATTTGCATTGTGGCTACTAAGTAAATGCCAGCTGTGAAGTAGTGTCACTATAAGTCGTGTACACAGTGCATCTTCAGTCATCCACCTGCGGGGTCGATGGCACTTGTGTTATGGTCATACAGACACGAACTGTGAAGTGATGTCACTATATCATGTGACACACACCAGACCATTAGTGCTGCCCCTGAAACGCCCTCCTACTCTATAATGTTGAATGTATGTGTGTGTGTGGGGTTAGGGAATAATTACCGTTAAGTGGCAACAAATGGAGGTGGATTAAATTAATCCCGAGAAGGAAAGCAAGTGTGCCTACATACACACGAAGATAATATCATTCTTGTCTCGAGGTCGAGGTGGGGAGCTTCTCAATCTGGTACCTATTCTAACTCAACTTCACGCTCTCTCACGTCTAGCACAAATGCACGAGATGTGCAGGAAGCCGAGCTTGCTGCTACGTGCATGTTCGCACATCGAACCGGTCAGAATTCCCAGCACGGAAGATCTCGTACCTGAATGAATATAGTCGTTCTAAGGTTCTCCATGTGGGGCAGTGCACAGGGTTACCAACAGGTAAGCATCTTTTGGACCGTCAGGCAGAGCCGAACACCTGTCACAGGTTGGAATGCTCACTCATCCGGCAAATGCCCTCACCTCTGGCAAATGCTCATAACGCCAAAGAATTGTTACACCTCTGGTGTTAAAGCTTGCCGCCAGTGACAGTAAAAGCTGTGAGTTCACACCCCCCCCCCCCCTCCTAGCGTTGACAAGCCTAGCACCAGCCACAAGCAAACTAATAACAAGCAGCACACATTGTAGGTCACAGTGCGACAATTGAGCCAGACAAGTGCTACACTGGTACATTGGTGTTACTTCTCACTGAACAGGCATCAATGCAACAGCCACGCTAGGGAATTGAGAGAGGTGGTCCTCAGCACACAAGGTGTGTGTATTCCTGAGGCTAGGAGCCCCATATCCATCGCATGCATACACACACTTAAGCCTGAGCAAGGGTACAGATGGGGGCCAAAAAAGTAAACCCCTATTACTCCACACCTACTCAACCGCCCCCCACCGCAAGCTTAATTACAATACACTATAACAATGACCCATGAAACCAAAGCATCATATTTTAATCACAGAGCAGAGAACGAGGTTGGATTGTGCCGGGTAACTTCCTTTCAAGTTACCCTTTCAAAGAGTTTTTTTTTGCTACCTCACTTGTGCATTGGCACAAACATGCAGCAAAAGGTCCAAACAAAAGAACAAGTCCTCAGAGGGCGTGGGAAGGCATTAATCTGTGATGTATGCACAGGTCATGTGACATTGTGATGTGTGCACAGGTCATGTGACTTTGTGATGTATGCACAGGCATGTATTATTTATACACCTACTCTGTGATGTATGCACAGGCATGTATTAATTATACACCTACTCTGTGATGTATGCACAGGCATGTATTAATTATACACCTACTCTGTGATGCATGCACAGGCATGTATTAATTATACACCTACTCTGTGATGTATGCACAGGTCATGTGACATTGTGATGTGTGCACAGGTCATGTGACTTTGTGATGTATGCACAGGCATGTATTATTTATACACCTACTCTGTGATGTATGCACAGGCATGTATTAATTATACACCTACTCTGTGATGTATGCACAGGCATGTATTAATTATACACCTACTCTGTGATGCATGCACAGGCATGTGTTAATTATACACCTACTCTGTGATGCATGCACAGGTCATGTGTTAATTATACACCTACTCTGTGATGTATGCACAGGCATGTATTAATTATACACCTACTCTGTGATGTATGCACAGGCATGTATTAATTATACACATACTCTGCACAGGCATGTATTAATTATACACCTACTCTGTGATGCATGCACAAGCATGTATTAATTATACACCTACTCTGTGATATATGCACAGGTCATGTATTAATTATACACCTACTCTGTGATGTATGCACAGGCATGTATTAATTATACACCTACTCTGTGATGTATGCACAGGCATGTATTAATTATACACCTACTCTGTGATGTATGCACAGGCATGTATTAATTATACACCTACTCTGTGATGTATGCACAGGCATGTATTAATTATACACCAACTCTGTGATGCATGCACAGGTCATGTATTAATTATACACCTACTCTGTGATGTATGCACAGGCATGTATTAATTATACACCTACCCTGTGATGTATGCACAGGCATGTATTAATTATACACCTACTCTGTGATGTATGCACAGGCATGTATTAATTATACACCTACTCTGTGATGTATGCACAGGCATGTATTAATTATACACCTACCCTGTGATGTATGCACAGGCATGTATTAATTATACACCTACTCTGTGATGTATGCACAGGCATGTATTAATTATACACCTACTCTGTGATGTATGCACAGGCATGTATTAATTATACACCTACTCTGTGATGTATGCACAGGCATGTATTAATTATACACCTACTCTGTGATGCATGCACAGGCATGTATTAATTATAAACCTACTCTGTGATGCATGCACAGGCATGTATTAATTATACACCTACTCTGTGATGCATGCACAGGTCATGTATTAATTATACACCTACTCTGTGATGCATGCACAGGTCATGTATTAATTATACACCTGCTCTGTGATGTATGCACAGGCATGTATTAATTATACACCTACTCTGTGATGTATGCACAGGCATGTATTAATTATACACCTACTCTGTGATATATGCACAGGTCATGTATTAATTATACACCTACAGGGTTGTATACAGAAATTTTGCCAAGGGGGGGCGAACTTGAGATATGGAAAAATAAGGGGGGGCGGAGAGCCTGGATGGTGCGGAAAGGGGACGTGCACCCTGGGCTTCCGCGTGGAGTACGAAAGTGTTTTACCCACAGGTATTTTTGCAGTACTAACTGTATATATAGCTGCTACTTATGATGGCATGCACTTTTTCTAAAATCTTTAGTACAACATTCCATCTTAAATATTTGCTGAAGTTGCATGCTACGGCAATCAGCATATATAGATTAGATATAGTCACTTGTCACTCGTATAATGGAGGTGGGCTTTTGTGAAATCGAATTATGTTGCATTCCATGCATTTTCTTACAAAATCATGGACAACAGGTTTCATACACAATTTTTCTCTAGTTCTCTAGGGGGGGGGGGGGGGGGGGGGGGGGTGGAAATGGTTGGTCACTTGGTGCCCTAATTTTTGTTAATATTTTCTTAACATGTTCATAAGTCGTAAAAGGGGGGTCTGGGGGGAAGATCCCCCCATATTTTTTTTGGCTTTTACAATGTCTGAGGATAGCTATTTTGACTGACTACCAATGGCATTATGCTATACCGAACTATGGCTAGACTGTATATATTTCTCATGATATTGTAGCTGCTTGGAAAAAGGAGAGCATGTGTCATGACACGATGACATCACACACCACCACGTGCTCTCCTTTGTAGGTTTGTCACTTCTTCAGTTCCCTCCTTCTTTCCCACTCTCTCTCAGTATTTTTAACTCAGTCCATTATGTCATGGTCTTAAAGTCATCACACACCACCACGTGTTCTCCTTTGTAGGTTTGTCACTTCTTCAGTTCCCTCCTTCTTTCCCACTCTCTCTCAGTATTTTTAACTCAGTCCATTATGTCATGGTCTTAAAGTCTCTATAAAAGAAACCTTACTAGCTGATTTCTCTTCATATTAATATGGATATTCGCTCATACTTTGCAAGTACTTCTCAAGCCTCTTCTCATGCTAATAGCAGCGATAGCGAAGATAGCAGAACAGATAGCTCTGAGCATGTCGAGGCATCTAGTCCTAGCCTTAGTCCTCCACCTTCAAAGAAAAGCAAGCAAAACAAACACCGCTCTTCTGTATCCACGAAGAGAAAATACTCTAAGAGCTGGGAGAAAGATTTCAGTTGGCTCTATTATGACGAGGATAGCGATGGTGCCTTTTGCAAGGTTTGTAAGCAATCTGGTCTGCAGCGTACTGGAGGAGTGTGGGTCACACAACCTTGCAGAAATTGGAAGAAAGCTGTTGAAAAAATGAAAGCTCATGCGAGAAGTGACTTCCATATCCATGCAACTCAAGCTCTTTTTGCAGCTAAAGGAGCAGCCAAAGGTGGAACAGTTGTACAGCAACTCCAGAATGTTTTAGCTCGCAAAAGAGCTCGGAACAGAGCTGCAGTGAAGTGCCTGATCCTACTCACTCATTTTCTTACGAAAGAACAAGTTGCACATTCGACAAAATTTGAGAAGCTGGTTGACGTGGTGGTTCGATGTGGCAGCCAACATTTGAAGCAATTCTTAGAAACTGCACCAAGAAATGCTGTGTACACATCAAGAGTGGCTGTGGTTGAATTCATCGAATCATTGGGGACATGGGTGGAGGAGTCGATTCTGAAGCGACTTCAAAAGGCACCTATGTACAGCCTCATGGCAGATGAGTGCACAGATGTCACCAACGTAGAAGAATTGTCTGTGTTTTGCCGCTGGGAGGAAGATGGTGTACCAGTAGAGTGCTTTCTGGAGCTTATTCCATTGAAGAAGGCTGATGCAGAGACCATCTATTCTAATCTCATCGATTGTTTAAAGAAGAAAGGTCTACAAGTCGGAAGAATAGTTGGATTGGGATTTGATGGAGCTGCAACTTTTTCTGGACGAAAGACCGGGGTTCAGGCACGTATCAAGAAACATACTCCTCACGCTCTGTTTATACACTGCCACTGTCACTTACTGCAGTTGGCTTGTGTGCAAGCTGCCAATAAAACTCCTGGAATTGCTCATGTTTACAGAACATTGACTACTCTTTGGAAGCATTTTCGCAATTCCCCCAAGCGAGCAGAGTGTCTGAAGGAGGTACAGCACGTTCTTGAACTTCCAGAAATGAAAGTGATCAAGCCATCTGACACACGCTGGCTGGCACATGAAAGGTGTGTCAAAGCTGTCAAAGCAAGTTATTCTGCAATTGTAATCACCATTGGGAACATCTACGAGACGTCCCACGAGCCAGAAGCTCTTGGAATCCATGGTGCCCTCTGCAAATTGTCTACGATTGCAGCTATATATTTGCTTGATTTCACTCTACCACAAGTAGCCAAGCTCAGCAAAGCACTTCAGGCAGAGCAGCTTGACCTCTCGTTGATATCATTCCTTGTTGATGCTACTGTTAAATCCTTGGATGATGCAGTTTTGCCTGGAGCGAACTGGGTGTTGGAGCTTCTTGAAAACGTTGAAGACTTGAAGTCATCTACAAAGGTGTCTATTGACGCTGATAAAATACTTTCGTTCCAGAATGTTGTTGGTAAGCCTTTTGTTGCTGATTTAAAGGCCAACATAACAAGCCGATTTTCTTCATCCAACGCTGTTGTATCAGCATTGTCTATATTCGATCCACGGAAAGTTCCAAAACCAGATTCAGTATCTTTTCCCACTTATGGAGACACGTCTGTTGAGAAACTGATTGCTCACTACGGAGAAGATAGAGATGCAGAAACATTGGATGGAGAAGAAACAGTGAAGACAGCCATGATTTCCACTGAAATACTTACAGAGTGGAAAACATTCCGCCAGCTGTTAGTCAAGCAACCACGGGATACTACTGCATCACAGCTGAAACAACTTGTTTCAAACAACATGCTCAAGGCCATGTTTCCCAATTTGCACAAGATTGCCTCCATCTGCTTATCGATTCCAGTTTCTACTGCTTCTGTGGAGAGAAGCTTCTCACAGATGAAGATGATCAAGACTCGTTTGCGTAATTCTCTAAGTGACTGCAGCCTTTCTCACCTTATGAGGATTGCTATAGAGGCACCAGAAGTACTCTCTGAGAGCGACCTTGAAGAGATTGTGGACGTATGGCAGAGAAAACCAAGAAGAACCTCAGTTTGACATTCCTATCATTTGAACCTGATATCATAAGCTTATTACACCTTTCTTGTATTACACCTTTCTTGACATTATTTTTAAAAAAATCTCTAATTTCAAGGGGGGGGGGGGGGGGGGGGGCGAGAATGATACAAGGGGGGGCGAATGCCCCCCCCCCGCCCCCCCCCTAAATACACCCCTGACCTACTCTGTGATGTATGCACAGGCATGTATTAATTATACACCTACTCTGTGATGTATGCACAGGCATGTATTAATTATACACCTACTCTGTGATGTATGCACAGGCATGTATTAATTATACACCTACTCTGTGATGGCATGTATTAATTATACACCTACTCTGTGATGTATGCACAGGCATGTATTAATTATACACCTACTCTGTGATGCATGCACAGGTCATGTGTTAATTATACACGTACAGTATGAATCTAAAGAGTGCATGCCAAGTATTTATTTATTTCCACAGCTGCTGAATATACCAATACCTCCAGTCAGTCTTGCTGGCACTATCTTAACAGCTGCAAAGCTATATTATTTATAGGCTCGTGGTTACCTCTTGCTGAGCATGCAGCAACCCAAAGAGAGCTGGCTAGTCAGCATTCAGGTGTTGGTCAGAGTCAGGGGGTTACCTACATATGTGGTGTTGGAGACATTGCCATGAATGCCCCCAGTCATGAATGCCCCCAGTTCCTTACTTGCTACCATTATAGCAGCTGCACACTCAAACAAATTTTCAGTCATAGTAGGTTTAAACCCTCACCTTCCCCCCCCCCCCCCCCCCCCCCCCCCCCATAGCCCCCAACGTTAACTCTGGTCAAACTAATTAACCCTCACCAAAATGAAATCTAATTAGAGGGGGTTGAGAAGCCATTTACATCCTCCATACTTTTCCCCAATAATTGATGAATCAGAAACAACCTCACGCTACCACACACTTGGCAAGGTCAGAAAAGCATCCCGATTTAGAGCTGCTATTTTTAAAGATTGCTCTAGTCTTGCAGCAAAATGGGTGACTTGCAGCTGCTGCTTGATCACCATGAGCTGCCATCTCTGCACCAACAGAAAAGCTGCTCTCCACTCCCACCAGCACGCACTGGGGTGGCCCCTCTAACAAGCAAATACAAACTCTGTGTGTACATTAATTGGGTTTAGAGGTTATAGCACTTCCTGGATCCTGTACACCAGACACCCCTGGGATGAAACAAAACATAGAACTGTGAGCAGACTCCATGCCTGCAGAAGTAAAACAGCTGGTCCCCTGCACTTTCCACTTATAATTAGATCGCATTAACTTTCCATTTTCTCAGAACTAATTACCTAATCTGTAGTGTCCCCTAAACAATTCTATTCCTAAAAAGTACAAATTGGTGGTGAGGAAGTCAATAGGTCCCCCTCCCCCCCCCCCCCCCCCCCCCCCGGAATCATGTGACCATGTGTTCCTAATAGAAAGTACAAAACTGGTAATGGCGGAGTCATTAAGCTCCCCTCCTCCTTCCCATATCCCGCCTCATGGAACCACAAGTGTTTGCTGGTTGCTACATTTTCTTGATATATCCACCCTTGATTTTTGATGACCTCTAATTGCATCCAATCAACAGTTTTTGGACTCGCCCCTCAAAATGCTTACATAATGCAACCCTCACGGATTTTCCCAGCAAGACTCACGACTTCAGTCTTAGCCTCACATCGTCACTGGCTAGCTAATCAAACTTCAAGGATGAGCTACACTCTTAAACACTTTAGAAAGTATGTAGAAAATGTAACTGCTCTGTAAATCCCCCCCCCCCCCCCCCCCCCCACACACACAAACAATCTTTAACACAGAAAGAAAAAAACAACCAAAACTGAATTCTCTTGTCTAAAAGCTGTTGTTTTGTTTTCCACTCAAGATCTACAACTCTACGAGGACACATCTGAGAAGCTCTCCTGGTTGCTCTAGCTCACACTAGAGGTAGTTAGTTTATGCAGCTTGTGACTAGTTAGCAACTTCACTTTGAGCCTTTTGAACTACTAGCTAGGCACATGGTCACCCAGAAGTTTGGGCCGGCTGCCTTTCATATTGGAGAATAGGGATTCTTGTATCACATGGGAACAAGCTATCTTGGAAGCTGCATAACAACATGCAGAAGAGATAGTGATTATATATATATATGCACGATGTTAAGTGTTTGTCTTCAGAACTTCATGGATTCTAGTCCTTGTCTTGGTCAGTCTATGCTTGATAGGCACATGTGCTGTAACACAAGGTCTTTCAATTCAATTCTTGAAGTTGGAAGGCTGGATAGTCACATTTTTCGCATGCGTGCACTGCTTTGCTTCATCTTTGGGTGTACGTGGGTGGAGGAAGCCTGGGACATGATGAGCACAAGATGTCGCCAAATCCTTCCAGGTTTGTGGGGGGTAGGTTTGTGGGGGGTACATCACAGGAAATGGGAAGAATGCAGCCAGCCCTCGTTAAAAGAACTGAAAATGAACCACCGAAAATGGTTTGAGAGAGAGCCAACAGCTATAGAAATTTCAATTTGCACTGCATCTTCATGGAGTGTGGAGAGCTGGCTTCTTCAAGAGCATCTTCATGGTAGGAGAGCTGGCATCTTCATGGAGTGAGGAGCGTATTCATGGTAGGAGAGCTGGCATCTTCATGGTAGGAGAGCTGGCATCTTCATGGAGTGAGGAGCATCTTCATGGAGTGAGGAGAGCTGGCATCTTCATGGAGTGAGGAGAGCTGGCATCTTCATGGAGTGAGGAGCATCTTCATGGTAGGAGAGCTGGCATCTTCATGGAGTGAGGAGCATCTTCACGGTGAGGAGAGCTGGAGTAAAATGCCTGAGGCACTCAAAGGAAACACTGTCTGTTCACTTCATTGTGTGGTCCGCTGAATGATAAGGGAAGTGTGACCTCAGTGGGCGCTGACAACCTCAGACCTATTCATGGAGTTGACTTTAGTGCCCATCTATTCTGAATTGAAGAACCATTACCAGGTAATATTCTGGTGCCTCGGATCCAAAGTAAATTCAAATCTTTTGCCTCCCAATTTTAGCCCTCCCCCACCTATTTTAAATGCCCCCCCATCATATTTTAACGCCCCCCTACGAGGCCGTTTCCCTTTCCCTCCCACAAGAACTCCAAGCCACGCAGTAGGATAGGAGGATGACAACCATTGCTCACGTGTGCTCCAGAGCAGAGTACACATCACATGCTACAGCTAACTGGACGCCATCACAACTACATACACTTGCAAACTCTATATATTTAACACATCTACATACCTGCAAACTCTATATATTTGTCAACCACATATACTTGCAAACTCAACAACTACTTACACTTGCAAACTCTATATATTTAACACAACTACATACATACTTGCAAACTCAACAACTAAATATACTTGCAAACTCTATATATTTAACACAACTAGCAAACTCAACAACTAATATACTTGCAAACTCTATATATTTAACACAACTAGCAAACTCAACAACTAATATACTTGCAAACTCTATATATTTGCCATAACTACATATACTTGCACTCTATATATTTGCCACAACTACATATACTTGCAAACTCTATATATTTGCCACAACTACATATACTTGCAAACTCTATATATTTGCCACAACTACACATACTTGCAAACTCTATATATTTGCCACAACTAATATACTTGCAAACTCTATATATTTGCCATAACTACATATACTTGCAAACTCTATATATTTGCCACAACTAATATACTTGCAAACTCTATATATTTGCCATAACTACATATACTTGCAAACTCTATATATTTAACACAACTACATATACTTGCAAACTCTATATATTTGCCATAACTACATATACTTGCAAACTCTATATATTTGCCACAACTACATATACTTGCAAACTCTATATATTTGCCACAACTACATATACTTGCAAACTCTATATATTTGCCACAACTAATAATATACTTGCAAACTCTATATATATGCCACAACTACATATACTTGCACTCTATATATTTGCCATAACTACATATACTTGCACTCTATATATTTGCCACAATTACATATACTTGCAAACTCTATATATTTGCCACAACTACATATACTTGCACTCTATATATTTGCCATAACTACATATACTTGCAAACTCTATATATTTGCCATAACTACATATACTTGCACTCTATATATCTGCCACAACTACATATACTTGCAAACTCTATATATATTATAATAAAAGCTAACCATATATGTTGATACAGGACTTTATACTGCACATGTGCACATGCCCAGTAGACAACTGAACCATTCATTATTCACAAAACTGCACTTCTAGTTTAACAGGAGGCAGGCCTGACCTCTACACCAACTTCTTCCTTGTCCTCTCCTCTCTTCTTTCATTTCTGCCTCCTAACCTAAAAACGGCCTCATTATCTAAGGCCCTAGAGTGCTGGTGGGAAAAGTATCCCAGGTCCTAACCACATTGCTTGTTTTTCTAAACTGTTGCTGAGACGTAATCTTCTCATGTGACAATGTGTTTGTCTGAGGGCCACTATGCACACATGCTAGCATTAACTCATTAGTATGTGTGCTCATCACATTTGTGTGTGTATGTGTGTGTGTGTGCACACGTATGTGCGTGTGCGTGCAGACTTGTGTTTGTGTGTGTGTGCACGCTGCTCGTGGCATAATAAAAATATGGTAATGGGCTAATTATATTTGTGCAAGTGTGTTGGCGCTAATTTGCTCATTGCAGAATAGACCTATTTAAATCACAGATTTCCAGCATATAGGCTTCACGAATATATTTGGGGGGTGCGGGGGAAGGGGAGTTTCAACCAAACCAGGTCATCTCTAAAAGACTAGCAGGGTTTCATTTAGGGGGGGGTGGGGGCATCTGCCCCCCCCCCCCCTTGGAACCTTTTTGCCCCCCACCTTGGAAATTGTATTATTAAAATTCATTAGAAACTTTGTCACATCTTTAACCATCATGCCCCCCCCCTTTCTAAATGAAACTCTGAAGTCTAGTCTGTACTACTTCACATTCACCTTGTGTTGCCAGGCAGATGCAGATGCTATCAAAGACATGGTGCGGACTCAAGTTTTAAGTCACAACCATCGTCATCAAACAAACGGCTACATCAAACAGAACCATAATGTGAACCAGCAAATACTCTACAAAGCAGCCATTATCTAAGGTATGCTGATGGGCCCGAGCATGTGCTCACATGTGTATGTGTAGGCACAAACACACTATGGGTGCATAAAATTTAAATAAAACACAACTTGTCATTCATCGTACGGGAGAGGTTTCACAAAAGGAAGCCTTACTCCTTATGGGTCAGTGAGCACTATACTGCCGGATTAATTAGCTTGAATACTAATTGGTGTACACACCCACACTAGTAAATAAAGAGAGGAGCCAACAGAAACCTCCAGAACGGAGGAGATTGGAGGAGATTGTATGTGTCACTCAGTGGTTTGGGTTAAGGCAGTCTGGAGTAGTTCGACAATAATAACTCTATGGGAACACACACTGGACCAACACCACACTGGGCTGAGGCCTGGAGTAGGTTGACATAGCTCTATGGGAACACACACTGGACCCACACCACACTGGGTTGAAGTAGGTTGAAGTAGGTTGACAATAGCTGAGATCGACTGGATCGACTGGGTTGAAGCCAACAGGTCATGATAAACACACACTGTATTGGCCCGAGCAGAAATCTCGTAGTTAGGTTTCAATTTCATTTATACAAGTTGAGTTTCCAGTTATTTCACTTCTTCTTACACCGTGTACATACCTCCATGATGGTGTACATACCTCCATGATGGTGTACATACTGCATCTCCATGATGGTGGAGTGTTTCAGTGCAACAAACTAAAATTAGTCTTTCCTGCGAATACAATAACTTTCAGCTTGAAAGCTGCATTACTTTTCTGGACAATAACTTTTCTGGACAATAACAAAGGAAAAATTACTTTCTCAATGGTCAACTTAGCTTGAGAAATGCTCATTTTATCCCATCATGAAACAGAGATCATAAAGATCTTTAAATGTAAAAATCATGCCCAAATTTGGCACAAGTTTTAGGAAAACTTAATCTCCCAGTTCTGATGTAAAGTTAAGCAGTTAACAACTACACTCCAGGGAACACACACAACAAATAATAGCACTTTTCTTCTAGGCACTACATTTGCAGCTGCATCAAGATCAGACTGCGGGACTAAACAAAGTTAGACATGCTTAGCACAATACGATTAGCAGCTGCGTTTGTTTGGACTACCCTAGCTGCTAATTTTTATCTCTCATTTCTCACCTTTAGTTTTTAGATCATTTGCTTTAAGGATAGCGTCGTAGGCTGTCCTCCCATCTTGCATTACTTCACCCGTCTTCTTCTTAAACATCTCGGCAAATATACCTTCAAATAATCTAAAGCTAATACGCAGCTTGCCTGGCAACTGCAGAAGAGTTCTCTTTTTTTTAAACCGGAGATAGACTACTTCCCGAGTAGGACCGATCATATACCATGCCGTCGGGGGTGTGGCTGTGTCAGATTAGCTTGTTGAAAGGAGAAGAGCCGTGTGATACCACCACCTCGTCTCAGTAATAGTTATACGATACCGGGAAGGTTGGATGGTGTCTGGATTTACTTCAGTGTGTCTAACCGCAGTTACTAGCGATAATGGAAGAAGAAACTACGGTTGTCTCTGCCTACACTGGTACGTAGTTCTGCCAGTTTTTTCTTTTGAAGTGGTCTGATCTGCTGTGCATTCCATTGATTAAGCTGGAGATTCAATTGTGCTGGAAAAGAAAGCGATAACATTTTTTTGGTGGGAACAGCAGTGGTGGCAGATGAGATGTATATATATCCATGGGGAAACAAACCAATGTTTCACTTGGTGTGGGAGGTGCCAAGGAAAGCCTGCAGCCAAGAGCCTACCAATTTCAGACCACACCTTTCCTAGAGTCACCTGGACAACCTCACACAGGTCGCTAATACTGCCAGTTCAATAACTTGATTGAACATGAGTCAGCAGTGTTACAGGTGCTAAATCCACCAAAGACGGTATTTCTCACAGTTGATGTTAGTTCCTATACAGATATGCTTCACACACACCAGGCACACCATGAATATTTGAATTTGCTCCAGTTTTCTTGTAAAAGAGCTCACATATGTGACTGTTTGGAACACTTGAATTGTACCAATCTTAGTGTAGTTCACTGCTAAAAATGAAGAGTTTGTTCCATTAACTTTGTAGGGGAACTGTTGTGCTTTATTCCGATTCCATCTCTTAGTGCTGGCACTAATTAATCCAACTATGCTGGAGATTAGAAGTGTGTTGATTTCTTAATTAACACTAATGTTGTGTGATGAACACATGAGCACTGTACAGAGAAGTTGATTATGATATGACTTGTTACCAGATTAGGTGTAGGACTACTATAGTGATCATATTAGGTGCAGGACCAGCTAGGGTGGCTAATGTTAGGTGTAGGATCAGCTATGCCAGTCATATTAGGTGCAGGACCAGCTAGGATAGCCATATTGGGTGCAGGACCAGCTATGGTGTTCATATTAGGTGCAGGACCAGCTAGGATAGCCATATTGGGTGCAGGACCAGCTATGGTGTTCATATTAGGTGCAGGACCAGCTATGGTGTTCATATTGGGTGCAGGACCAGCTATGGTGTTCATATTAGGTGCAGGACCAGCTATGGTGTTCATATTAGGTGCAGGACCAGCTATGGTGTTCATATTAGGTGCAGGACCAGCTATGAGTTCTTTGAAGTAAATAATAGTAGTAGTAGTAGTAATAGTAGTTGTAGTAGCAGTGTAGCAGTGTAGTAGTAGTAGTAGTAATAATAATAATAGTAGTGTATTATTCCGTGCTGGGTTCCTCTTAATTATTCCTTGCTGGGTTCCTCCTAAAGTAGTAGTAATAATAATAATAGTAGTGTATTATTCCGTGCTGGGTTCCTCTTAATTATTCCTTGCTGGGTTCCTCCTAATTATTCCGTGCTGGGTTCCTCCTAATTATTCCGTGTTGGGTTCCTCCTAATTATTCCGTGCTGGGTTCCTCCTAATTATTCCGTGCTGGGTTCCTCCTAATTATTCCGTGTTGGGTTCCTCCTAATTATTCCGTGCTGGGTTCCTCCTAATTATTCCGTGCTGGGTTCCTCCTAATTATTCCGTGCTGGGTTCCTCCTAATTATTCCGTGCTGGGTTCCTCCTAATTATTCCGTGCTGGGTTCCTCCTAATTATTCCGTGCTGGGTTCCTCCTAATTATTCCGTGTTGGGTTCCTCCTAATTATTCCGTGCTGGGTTCCTCCTAATTATTCCGTGCTGGGTTCCTCCTAATTATTCCGTGCTGGGTTCCTCCTAATTATTCCGTGCTGGGTTCCTCCTAATTATTCCGTGTTGGGTTCCTCCTAATTATTCCGTGCTGGGTTCCTCCTAATTATTCCGTGATGGGCTCCTCCTAATTATTACTTGCTGGGTTCCTCCTAATTATTCCTTTGGGTTCCTCCTAGTTATATACACATAATATGTTTACTTACTATTAATCATTTTTAATTTATTTATTTACTTAACTTATTTATTAATTAATTGTTTGTTAATTTGTCTATTTGTTTGTTTGTTTATTTACTTATTTACTTTTTATTTAATTTTTTTGTTTACTTTTTTATTTAACATTTTACTTATTTATTATACTTTATTTTTATACAATAATTATTTTGTATTTACTTATTTATTTGCTTTTTTTTAAATTGGCTAATTCTCTCTCATATATGTAGCTTGGCTATTTAGCCGGTATCTATGTTAAGCACCCACTTTTTGTTAACAGCTACTTAGCTATATATTGGTTCTAGCAGCTGTTTCATAAAAGTTGATCGTGACTATCCTAAGAGTATGCTTTCTAGTAACTAGACAGATTTATAGATGGATACCCACACCCGACACTCCAGGCTCTGCAGCAACCATATACCTTCTCTTCTAGCTATCCTAGTATGTAGACTGGACGATCATCACCTACAAAATCAATTACACCTGTTCCTCTCTGTGTCAAGCAACCATTTTCTTGTTGACTCATGCTATAAGCGCCAAGTTAGCACACAGCTTTTACGGTGTGTGTGCCTATATGTATATATGGCATTACTAGATGACATCTCAAATGCTATTCGGAGACTCTGGTGCATAAGGTGTGCTATTTCCTTCTCTTGCAGTATTGAAGGCTCCTAGAACAATGCAGTAAACAAATATGTCACGTACAAGCCGTAAGTCGACGAGAGTGAATTGTCTAAAGGTCACAAGGTCACAACTTGTCCATTGAGTGGCAACTTCTCTGTCTGGTGACATTGTCTTCTCAATCTGTGACATTGTCTTCTCAATCTGTGACATTGTCTTATCAATCTGTGACATTGTCTTATCAATCAGTGACATTGTTTTCTCTGTGTTTATGCTCAGCTTCTTGGTGTTGCAGTCTGACCTTCTGATGTCTATGGACTTCAGTAGTACATGATAATAGTCGTGATACCATACGATGCCTGCTTGCACTACAAATGCTATTAGAGGAAATTATAACCTTGAAAACTAATGAATTAATACTTCACTTTTTCCAATTTGGCTTCTGGCTTAATATTCAATATTCATGCAGTGTTTGTGATGGAGACATCGGCTGTGGTTTGGTAGCTTGGAGGAGAGATCCAGAGCGGCTGGTGGGCCTGTCTCCTCGCAGATGACCCTGAATGATATTCAGATGGTCAAGGGATGCATTCCATGTGGTGGATAGTATCATACTGGAGGCCATTGAGAGGTGGACATGTAAGTTTGGAAGGAGGAGTGTGAAAGGGGCTGATATTAGTTATTGGTTGACATTGGCTGTGTGAATTAGAGATGTGTAGGGGATATGCTCAGATATGGCTGCTCTGGTGTGGTGCCTACTCTTGTGTGGTGGTGCCTACTCTTGTGTGGGGCATGCTCTGGTGTGGGGCGTGCTCTGGTGTGTGGTGTGCTCTGGTGTGTGGAGTGCTCTGGTGTGTGGTGTGCTCTGGTGTGTGGTGTGCTCTGGTGTGGGGTGTGGGGCGTGCTCTGGTGTGGGGCGTGCTCTGGTGTGTGGTGTGTGGTGTGCTCTGATGTGTGGTGTGTGGAGTGCTCTGGTGTGTGGTGTGTTCTGGTGTGTGGTGTGTGGAGTGCTCTGGTGTGGGGTGTGCTCTGGTGTGTGGTGTGCTCTGGTGTGGGGTGTGCTCTGGTGTGGGGCATGCTCTAGTGTGGGGAGTGTTCTGGTGTGTGGTGTGCTCTGGTGTGTGGTGTGCTCTGGTGTGTGGTGTGCTCTGGTGTGTGGTGTGCTCTGGTGTGTGGTGTGCTCTGGTGTGTGGTGTGCTCTGGTGTGTTGTGTGCTCTGGTGTGTGGTGTGAGGAGAAGATATTTATGTGTTTTATTAAGCCACAGGAAATAGGAAGTGATGATATCGTCCTGTGTTTAGGAAGTGCTAATGCACTTTTCACCTATCATAAGTGAATAGATTAATAAGAGGAAGTAAACAGTGAACCACATTTGCTAACTTGATACTTACATATTGTCAGGGGTCAGCTAGTTCAGCAGGTGTGATTTTGATACCAATTCCACACACCTAACCACGTCACACCACATGCTTGTGGTAATGTGCAGGACATCTTTTCCTGGCTTCTCGAAGTTTAGAAATGAAGGCTTGTCTCGTGGCATAAGTGTTTAGAACAGCTACATGTGTGAAAACACCCCCTTTTTACATCTGGAACCCCCATCAGGGTTTCATTTAGAAAATTGTCCAAGGGGGGGGGGGGGGCAACTGGAGGAATCAAGGGGGGGCATGATGTCAAGCACTTATCAACATCATAATAATCTAATACAATTTCCAAGGGGGGGCAAAAAGGTCTAAATGAAACCCTGCCCATGCATATTTTCTACCCCCCCACACATACACACCTCCCACACATACACACAACAAAAACAGAAGATGAGTATGAATGCTATGAATCTATTTGATTTGTGGATGCTATGAATCTATTTGATTTGTGGATGCTATGAATCTATTTGATTTGTGGATGCTATGAATCTATTTGATTTGCGAGTGCTATGAATCTATTTGATTTGCGAGTGCTATGAATCCATTTGATTTGCGAGTGCTATGAATCCATTTGATTTGCGAGTGCTATGAATCTATTTGATTTGTGAGTGTTATGAATCTATTTGATTTGTGAGTGCTATGAATCTATTTGAATTGTTATGTGGGAGAAGGAGTAGTTTGCTTTGAAAGATGACTGGAGAATAAGAGCAGATTGTCTAGCTAGGATCCAGTGAGTGAGACATCATAAGAGCTGGAAATGCTTGACTTCCTTAACTCACTCACTGGAACATCAAAAGCTATTAATTGAATTAGAAAAACAACCATAAATTAGATCACGGTGTTCTAAGATATCTATAGAGGTAAACAAATGTTCCATTGCATGCCTACTGAATATCAAGGCCATGGATATTCGGTAACTAGGGGGGAAATATTGACTGTTCAGACTTCAAGGAGATCTTTCAAAGTGGTCAAGATATCCAGTTAACTAATCTTGGAGATGTGATTTCTCGGGTTCTGGACGATGACTTTGGACTTGCGGAGGGGGAAAGCTGATGAAGAAGGTGATGGCATCTCCTCTTACTTGGCTGGACCAGAATTGACCAAGAAGTTTGTCCATCTCTGGTGCCGGTTAGTCGCTTCTGACCCTATCTTCGAGCACGGACTGTCCAGAGTCAACAGTTGCTGCCATGTAAACATGAAGGCTCTCTAGCTGCAAGCCTGCAACTGTCCTAGCTCAAAAACTGCAAACCAGACTAGCTGTGTGAGTGTGAGGGTCTAATAGGTCTAAAGATGTACTCTATTGTATATGATGGCCGTATATATAATGCACGCGTCATGTGTATGTGTGCACCAGATCATGGTTGTGTGTGTGTGCCAGGGTGATGTATGTGCATGTGCAAGTGTGTTTGGTGTGCACATGTGTGTGTGTCACCAGTGCATGGGTGTGTGTGTGCCAGGGTGATGTATGTGCATGTGCAAGTGTGTTTGGTGTGCATATGTGTGTGTGCATGTGTGTGCACATGTGTGTGTGTCACCAGTGCATGGGTGTGTGTGGGTGCCAGGGTGATGTACAGTATGTGCATGTGCAAGTGTGTTTGGTGTGCATATGTGTGTGTGCATGTGTGTGCACATGTGTGTGTGTGTGTGGTCATACCTACATGGGGGAGGGGGAATATTCCCAGCGAAGAGGTACGACAATTGGAGCTGTCTACAAATGTATTGTTGTATTCTGTAGGTTGACTTACCGAGGAGAAGTGAAGTTTAATGCTATCATTAAATCTAGCTGACAGAGTGATGGACTAGAAGCTGCAGCCAGGAAGCAATGGAAACAGCTGCTAAACCGAGTCAACGTGCTGGAGAAAAAGCTGAGTTAGCTTGCTGAAGAAGAAACCGAGTCAACAAGAGGAGAGGAAGCATTGAAGCATGCTCTTCCTTCCTTTAGCTAAAGCAGAAACCATCCGAGCCCCAAGGATTGTTATGGGCCATGCTTCAGATGTTTGCTGTGAATAGTGAAAATAAAAGTATGGTGAGTAAAGGGGATTCCGCTAGTAAGTTTATGTGCACTGGCTTATCAAAGGATGTTGTTCTTCTTGTATTTGGTTGTTGTTCTTGGTTTGTTTAGTTCTTCATGTGCTGACCTTGGTGAGTTGAGATGAGACAGTTGGAGATCAGTAAGGTACTGCGGTGATAATAAAAACACTTTGTATTATTTATCATACGATAACTTTCTCAATAATCAACTCGAAATTGTCCCCTCTTGACATTTCGACTAGATGCTTCCTGTTGAAGGCAAGAGCATCTAGTCGAAACGTCAAGAGAGTAAGTTTCAAGTTGATCATTGAGAATGTTATTGTAATATTATTATGTCTTGAGAGTTCATTGAGAACTTTTACACGCTCCCTTAGCCGAGAAATTTTGGACTTCAACGTGCCTTTGTATTTGTAACCTCTACGTACCCTCGTAGCTTGAGTTTAGGAGCCATTTTCACTGAGACACTTGAAAGCTTTTGAGCTTGCACCAAGAATGAATTATTCCAACTGTAAAATAACACGATGCCATTTCAGGCCATCATATGGTGAGTGCTGTTTCACTTCTGGACGGACCATCTGCGTCTCACAAGTGCTCCATTCATGTGTACAACCCCCCAGCGGGGTGATGTGGACAATCCCAGATATCTACTGCTGTCCAAAGTTCGAAGTTCTTCCCACCTAATCCCAGACCTAGGTGGGCGAAAAATTTGAATTTTATACTTGTATCGGTGTGATTCCGGGATTGGAGACCGACTGCAGCTGTTATAGGCTTGACCAAAGGCTCATAAGGACTCATTTAGCTGCTTTGGAAGGTTCAGACTTTCCGTTGAAACCTGCTTGACTGGTCAGGGTCAACTTCATTGCTGATTGAACCCTTGCTTGACTGGTCTGGGTCATCTTCATTGCTCGTATCAAAGGAAGATTGAATTAATGTGGAGGTGCCGAACCCTATCACCTTTCCATCTCAATATTTGTTAGCCTTCAATGCCAAATTGTGACTGATTGCAGCAGGTGGTTTATTGCATATAAATGGGTTGTTTCTTCACGATAGCAATCCTGACATTGCATCGTCATGATGACGTCTCAGCATTGTTGGATTGCTTTGCTATAGCATACTGCCCTAACCCAATCATAGCTACTGCTCTGGTTCTAACTCTAGCCACTGCTAACCCTAACCACTGCCCTGGCCCTAACCCTAGCCACTGCCTGGACCTAACCCTAACCACTGCCCTGGCCCTAACCCTATCAACTGCCATAGTCCTAACCCTAGCCACTGCCCTGGTCCTAACCCTAGCCACTGCCTGGACCTAACCCTAACCACTGCCCTGGCCCTAACCCTATCCACTGCCATAGTCCTAACCCTAATCACTGCCCTGGCCCTAACCCTAGCCACTGCCTGGACCTAACCCTAACCACTGCCCTGGCCCTAACCCTATCCACTGCCATAGTCCTAACCCCTGGCCCTAACCCTAGCCACTGCCCTGGCCCTAACCCTAGCCTCTGCCCTGGCCCTAACCCTAGCCTCTGCCCTGGTCCTAACTCTAGCTAAAGAGTTCTGATCTGCACAGTATTGATGATGTCATCATGATGATGTAATGCCAGGATGGTGCTGTGAGGGAAGCAACCAAAAAATCCACTTGTGTAGAGATGGACAGGGAGGTGGGGGAGGGGGTGTGAGAGGAAGGGGAGGTAGAGAGGCAGGCTGTGAGGTAGGTAGGTTGGTAGGGCAGGGAGGGAGGGAGAAGTGGGGAGGGAGGTGTCCTGGAATACTATGTGGTTCACCATTACTGTGTGTGTGTGTGTGGTGTGCATGTGGTGTGTGTGGGTGTATGTGGTGTGCGCATGTCTGTGTGTTGTTGTTCTTGTTTTTTTGGGTGGTAGGGAGTAAGGGAATTTATGGAGTAGCAAGTTGTTTGAGTGGTCCACATTGTGTATTGTATACCAGCTGGCAGTATATGTACTCTCCTATTGTTGGGTAGTCTGGACATATTGGGCTGCACACCTGACACAAGCCACTACACATGCCCCTATATGCCCTAGCAACCTTCACTCTGGCTATTACCTACCTGACACAGCCACTACACATGCCCCTATATGCCCTAGCAACCTTCACTCTGGCGATTACCTGCTATAGGACAGCATCAATTGTCAGGAACTTTATTATGGGAGGGGATTAGTGGGTGTGGCTACTACATGTACTTGCAGATGTGGAAATGTTCCATGTTATGCATAGTGAACAGCCAATGTTATGCATAGTGAACAGCCAATGTTATGCATAGTGAACAGCCAATGTTATGCATAGTAAACAGCCAATGTTATGCATAGTAAACAGCCAATGTTATGCATAGTAAACAGCCAATGTTATGCATAGTGAACAGCCAATGTTATGCATAGTGAACACCAATGTTATGCATAGTAAACAGCCAATGTTATGCATAGTAAACAGCCAATGTTATGCATAGTAAACAGCCAATGTTATGCATAGTGAACAGCCAATGTTATGCATAGTAAACACAGCAATAATCCAATGTTATGCATAGTAAACAGCCAATGTTATGCATAGTAAACAGCCAATGTTATGCATAGTGAACAGCCAATGTTATGCATAGTAAACAGCCAATGTTATGCATAGTAAACAGCCAATGTTATGCATAGTAAACGGCCAATGTTATGCATAGTAAACAGCCAATGTTATGCATAGTAAACAGCCAATGTTATGCATAGTAAACAGCCAATGTTATGCATAGTAAACAGCCAATGTTATGCATAGTGAACAGCCAATGTTATGCATAGTAAACAGCCAATGTTATGCATAGTGAACAGCCAATGTTATGCATAGTAAACAGCCAATGTTATGCATAGTAAACAGCCAATGTTATGCATAGTAAACAGCCAATGTTATGCATAGTAAACAGCCAATGTTATGCATAGTGAACAGCCAATGTTATGCATAGTGAACAGCCAATGTTATGCATAGTAAACAGCCAATGTTATGCATAGTAAACACAGCAATAATCCAATGTTATGCATAGTGAACAGCCAATGTTATGCATAGTAAACAGCCAATGTTATGCATAGTGAACAGCCAATGTTATGCATAGTAAACAGCCAATGTTATGCATAGTAAACAGCCAATGTTATGCATAGTGAACAGCCAATGTTATGCATAGTAAACACAGCAATAATCCAATGTTATGCATAGTGAACACGGTTAGTATTAGTGCAAGGTGGATGTATGTAGTTGAGGGATGTTTGATTAGGCACCTCCCCACGTGCTGTATGTGGGGGGAAGTTCCTGGGAAATGTCTTCATGAACGAAGTTTGACCCGTTCATATTTCCACTACCAGTCATTAGACACCTGACTATCCTCCCCGTCATTGAGAATATGCCCCCTCATTGAGAATATGCCCCCTCATTGAGAATATGCCCCCTCATTGAGAATATGCCCCCTCATTGAGAATAGGCCCCCTCATTGAGAATATGCCCCCTCATTGAGAGTATACGAGCCCTAATTGAGAATACACACCCTCATTGAGAATAAACTTCATTGAGAATATATCCCCTCTGTGAGAATATACCCCCTCAGTGAGAATAACCCCCCCCCCTCTGTGAGAATATACCCCCTCAGTGAGAATAAACCCCCCCCCCCCCCCCCCCCTCAGTGAGAATATACCCCCTCAGTGAGAATGCGTGTGTATCCCTTCATTAAAGATATATGAAGACCTCTCATGAGAATCTACCCCCTCGTTGAGAGTAATACCTTATCATTATATCGACCCGGAGCAACAGCCTCAAGACCCCACTCCAGATGGTTGATCCCTCCTCATTTTAGAACTCTCTAGTTTGGCTGGAATTACCTCTTGCATAGCAGTACCGATCTACATTAACACCATCATCAGAATTCACGATCTACATTAACACCATCATCAGAACTGTCAGACTATATCAACACTGTCAGAATTATCACTACAACTACACTAACATCACTTAGCAGCTGCACCGTGAACTCTCTAAAGAGAGGTGCGGTCGCTAAGATGAAGAGAAGTTTAAGTGATGCAAGTTATCTATATCAACAAGCACCTCTCATACTTAATGACTAATATGCTGAGTTATTGAAGCCAAAATTATTGAAGCCAAAACAATCCTACTTGGGAAACTGTAGGGAGAAGGCTTACCCAGACGGTAGCGATGTCCCTCCAGAGATATCTGGCCAGATAATGGAAGAGATGCCTGGTGATCATGTCTTGAGTAATGTTTAGACATTCGCCTTGCAGACAGCCGATAGCCTTGATGATGAGAGTGTTTCCTCCCAATCACTCCAGGACGGCATTGCTATGACTAGGGGTAAGAGACAAGCATCTCCTTCCTAGTCTCTCGAGCAGTGCACTTGCTTGCTGTGCATATAAAATGGTTGGCACTAGACTATCTTTCTTCCCCCTCCGCCACAGGATATTTGATGATCACCATGGAAATCAGCCATCATCTGACTGGTAGGATACCTGGTACTTTCTTAACCACTGGAGCCAAAGCCTGTCATGGAGGTGCAGGCTGAACTCTAAGTCCTGGAGACAGACACTACATGTGCATGGGCAATTTCAGTAGGAGGGCGGGGACTTGGGACCCGTCAATGAGGTTTGGTCGATGATGAGGGAGAGGTGCCACTGGCAGAGAGGGAATAGCTATGTTCCTGATGCCAACAGTCCAGTTTTCCAGCCTCCTGGCTGGGTTGCAAAGGCTGGAGCACATGGTTGGAAGTCTATGGCTGGATGGCTAGGAAATGGAGGCATGTCCTCCAGATACAGTCCACCTGCTCCAGGAAGACATGGAGGGAAGCCTTCACGGGTGACAAGGTCAGAGTCTATCACACTGTCGATGGCCATAGTGGCCTTTTTACATAACTAAAAGGAGAAATGTGGAGGTCAAAGGCCTCCTTGGGGAAGGTGCAGCATGAACAAGGGAGAAGTAGACTTTATCTGGGAGCCATGGAGGTTCACAAACATGCCAGGACCTTCTGTAAGGATTACGTTTATGAAGATAAGTTGATTGTGAATTCCAGAAGGTCACCTACAGTGATGGGGACGACTGCTGGAAAAGAGTTTGAGATTGGGAGAGAGACAACCTCCGAATGTGGACTAGGAACTGAGCCTGGCTTAAGTAAGGCCACAAGTGCACTTTCTTCCTCAGCGTTTGCCAAAGCCACCAGGCAGTCCCTGACTGGTCTGCGGAGAGGTCCCATTGCCACCAGCCATTGGTATTGAGAAGACCACAGGCACATCTTCCTTTTGATGGCTAGATGAAGAATCCCAGTGGTTCAAGAGAGGATTCCGTTGCCATTACTGAACTCCACGGCATATGAGGACAGTGTGGTTACCATGGTGAAGAGGGGTTGAGACTCGTAGGAACCTCTCCCATCCAAGAAGCCATGCAGGGGATGTGTACCCTCACTTCCAGAACAATACTTCCATCAACCTATTTTCCATTCTCACACAGCACCAGCTGTACAGACTTTCCCCACCAAGTCATAAATGCTTATTAGTTCACTGTCGATGCAATAGGTTCATGAAGAGTTATTTGTCCTTGAAGTATCCCATGCGGTTGGCTTGCTTGTAGTTGAACATGATTAACTGAACACAAAATTATCCGGTGGCCTGTGATTGCAACTTCACTTGGAAACGGTGCACCACAGGTATCTCACTCGGCAACGGTGCACCACAGGTATCTCACTCGGCAATACCGTGCACCACAGGTATCTCACTCGGCAACACCATGCACCACAGGCATCTCACTAGGTAACCATGTGCCACAGGTATCTCACTCGGCAACGGTGCACCACAGGTATCTCACTCGGCAACACCGTGCACCACAGGTATCTCACTCGGCAACACCATGCACCACAGGTATCTCACTCGGCAACACCGTGCACCACAGGTATCTCACTAGGTAACCATGCACCACAGGTATCTCACTCGGTAACCGTGCACCACAGGTATCAACACCGTGCACCACAGGTATCTCACTCGGCAACACCGTGCACCACAGGTATCTCACTAGGTAACCATGCTGCAGGTATCCGACATCTTTGTTGCTCGTGAATCTGTTTATGAAGTGTTTATTTCTCTCCTTCCTTGGAGGTGCTGGATGGTTGTTCCTTGGAGGTGCTGGATGGTTGTTCCTCGGAGGTGCTGGATGGTTGTTCCTCGGAGGTGCTGGATGGTTGGCTGTGAACTTTTCCTTCTAGCTCACGAGAAAAAGAAGTGGGTGTGGTCATGCACCTGCCCAATGAACTACACACCTCCAAATGTCAGTTAGGTTGGGCCACACTTCTCTTCCTCGTTACTCATCTAAGTTGTCTCAATTCTTGTCCATCAAATACACACACAGTCATCCTGTTAGGTGATATTGAGACTCAATTTCCCCCCGTCAAATACACCCCACCCATGTCGATGGGTATTTCTTCATCGTGGTGCCAGGTGGGTGCTCATTCGAAGCAAGCGAAAGTGTCAATCTTGCCCCGGCCGCCATGGTTACGGTAACTTTGGGAGTCATGTCAATGATGGTCGCTGTTTTGATGTACGCTACCTCATGTTGCTAGGGAATGAGAAGTGGTCTGCGTTCTTGTGTGACAACCTTTGAACCTTGATGGAGTACTACCAGACGTGAAGAAGATTTTCATGTTTAAAATGTCCTCGCTTAAGGAAAAGGCCCTTGCCCAAGAATGTGAGGGTTAAGGAATGAAGTTAGTCATTGTCGATGTGTGTATATATAGTTACATCACGAGTTTTCTTTGTAAAAAAAACCACGAGATGACCCTTTACCATTTAAAATCACATTCACCAATCTCGATTCAAAATTTATTGGTGTAGCTAAAAATGGCGACGAGTCATCGTATAGGATATTAAAGTATAAAGAAATGAAGGTGTGTAGGGCATGGCAGGGAGGTGGTAAATAATACATGTTTTGTTCTTGTTAATAGAATAATATGTTGTTGTTTGTTAGTTGTTTTAGGTTGTTTTACAGAATCATCAAATTGTAGCGGGATTCCATAAGCACGCACGCATACACACACACGTACACACATACACACACAGACACATATTCACACATATACACACGCATACACACAGACACACGTATACACACATACACACGCACACACATGCATACACACATACACATGTATACACGCACACACATGCATACACACATACACATGTATACACACACGCACACGCATGCATACACACATACACATGTATACGCACATACACACGCATACACACACAGACACATATTCACACACATACACATGCACACACATGCATATACACAGACACACGTATACACACATACACACGCACACATGCATACACACATACACATGTATACACACATACACACGCATACACACACAGACACATATTCACACACATACACGTGCACACACATGCATACACACAGACACACGTATACACACATACACACGCACACATGCATACACACATACACATGTATACACACATACACATGCATACACACACAGACACATATTCACACACATACAAACACACACATGCATACACACAGACACACGTATACACCCATACACACGCACACGCATGCATACACACATACACATGTATACACACATACACATGCATACCACACAGACACATATTCACACACATACACACACACACATGCATACACACAGACACACGTATACACACATACATACACACATAAACATGTATACACACATACACACGCACACACATGCATACACACACGCGTACACACGCACGCACATGCATACACACGCACGTGCATACACACACAGACACACGCACACACACATACACACGCACACACATGCATACACACGTATACACACGTACACACACGTACACACACACACACACATATTCACACACATACACACGCACGCGTATGCATTCACACAAGCTAGCAAACTCCCCCTCCTTCCACACCGTTAGCTTATGTAGTGGCCAACACATTAGTGGACATTTGGTGCGATCGGAGGAAATATAACAAGCCAGGAAATGCATCATGTAAGATACTTTCAAGATGACTGTTAATAGGAGAGAAATCTGCGACCATTATTACTATTAAGCCAAATATGGTAATGTAGAAAACAGGATGAGTCTACCGAGTGTTTTCATAGCGGTTGTGATGGTACCAGTCAGGGATCCTGTAGCACTTTGGTTGTAATTTGCTCGAGGAATGGAAAGGGTTAGTTGATATTAGGAGCAATTTCCTCGCTGGTGTCACATTGCTCGACAAACCCACAACAAATGGCTTCCACGCCACACACGCCACGGTGATGTGGTGGAGACGGACCGAACATTTCTTATTGCTTCATTTATTGTTTGCAAGATGGTGAGGGGTGCCATGTTTGCAATATTGTAAGGGGTGCAATGTTTGCAAGATGGTAAGGGACTGCATGTTTGCAAGATGGTAAGGGACTGCATGTTTGCAAGATGGTAAGGGATGGCATGTTTGCAAGATGGATGCCTGTGATGCAATGGAGGCTCCAGGGGAAGATCAACAGCCAATGATTGACGACCAATCACATCCCACAAGCATTCTAAACTACTTTGGCCAGGTCTTGGCTTCTTATCTTCTCTCACCAGCTAATGGAGGTCATAGAATTGGTAACTCATATCTCAAATGTAGCATCTCTTCAGACACACTGTTCATGCTGAAGGTGGAGCTTGAAGCTGGACGGGATGCCGAAGTAAAAATATCTCTTGAGAGGGTCGAGTACACCGATTGCATTACTTCAATTGTGTTATAGAATATTATCAGGATGGTAGGGCCAGTACATGCCTGGGTGGCTGTGTTGACTTATAGACAGGATGGTAGGGTCAGTGCATGCCTGGGTGGCTGTGTTGACTTATAGACAGGGTGGTAGGGTCAGTGCATGCCTGGGTGGCTGTGTTGACTTATAGACAGGATGGTAGGGCCAGTACATGCCTGGGTGGCTGTGTTGACTTATAGACAGGATGGTAGGGCCAGTGCATGCCTGGGTGGCTGTGTTGACTTATAGACAGGATGGTAGGGCCAGTACATGCCTGGGTGGCTGTGTTGACTTATAGACAGGGTGGTAGGGCCAGTGCATGCCTGGGTGGCTGTGTTGACTTATAGACAGGGTGGTAGGGCCAGTGCATGCCTGGGTGGCTGTGTTGACTTATAGACAGGGTGGTAGGGCCAGTGCATGCCTGGGTGGCTGTGTTTGACTTATAGACAGGATGGTAGGGTCAGTGCATGCCTGGGTGGCTGTGTTTGACTTATAGACAGGGTGGTAGGGTCAGTGCATGCATGGGTGGCTGTGTTGACTTATAGACAGGGTGGCAGGGCCAGTGCATGCCTGGGTGGCTGTGTTGACTTATAGACAGGGTGGTAGGGCCAGTGCGCATGCCTGGGTGGCTGTGTTGACTTATAGACAGGGTGGTAGGGCCAGTGCATGTCTTGGTGTTGACTTATAGACAGGGTGGTAGGGCCAGTGCATGCCTGGCTGTTGACTTATAGACAGGGTGGTAGGGCCAGTGCATGCCTGGGTGGCTGTGTTGACTTATAGACAGGGTGACAGGGCCAGTGCATGCCTGGGTGGCTGTGTTGACTTATAGACAGGGTGACAGGGCCAGTGCATGCCTGGGTGGCTGTGTTGACTTATAGACAGGGTGGCAGGGCCAGTGCATGCCTGGGTGGCTGTGTTGACTTATAGACAGGGTGACAGGGCCAGTGCATGCCTGGGTGGCTGTGTTGACTTATAGACAGGGTGGCAGGGCCAGTGCATGCCTGGGTGGCTGTGTTGACTTATAGACAGGTTGGTAGGGCCAGTGCATGCCTGGGTGGCTGTGTTGACTTATAGACAGGGTGGTAGGGCCAGTGCTTTCCTGGGTGGCTGGATCTAGTGGAGTTCACTGAGAAGTGGGGCAACGGGACTAACTAAAGACCAGCTATTCGACTCTGTCACAACTTAATATTTAATTCTGAAGCTGCTGTTTATAAGGAACCCTTACTAGTGATTTGACTACGTATTGATGAGAACAGAGGAAGGGGCAAGGATGGGGGAGGGGGTGGGATTGGAAAAATTGTGTGTGCATTCAGGTGGAGGGTATTTTGGGGGAAGTGGAAGAATTGTGTGTGTGGAGGGGGGGGGGGGGGGGAGGGGAGAATTGTGTGTGGGAGAGATTATATGGATTGGTTGGGGTTATTGGTTTGAAGGATGTGGGGGTGAGGTGCAGAGAGAGAAGAGAAAAGGAGGGGGAGGGAAGAAGACAATGATGTAATAGTAAGAATAAGAATAAAAATGTAGGGGAAGAGGACAAGTGGAAATTTCCAACTTTGTTTGTGTTTGTTAAGTCAATGAGGTTGCACTTATAGAGCTTCTGTTGGTAGACTGCATGGGTAAAGCAGCTGTGCTTGCGGATGCTCCCTTAGCAAGGAATAAAGGGTTATTAGCTGTCTCTCTTGAAGTAGGGGGAGATACAAAGTAAAAGCCTGGGAGAAAGCTCCCATAATTTGTTTTGATTATTAATTGGGCTACGTGCAGATGTTTACTGGCTGCAGCGACTGTTGACAGCAGCTGGGGACAGCAGTGCGGTCAGTCAGCAGACACCCAATGGATGTTGAGCGGAACTTTTGTGAGCCAGGAAAAAAGATTAACTCTCTGTCCTGTACATTGTCACAAGTGAACATTTTCATGGAGATCAGCTGCACCCCAAGGGTAGTAATAGACTAGGTGACATTGGCCTACATGCTCACTGGAAGCCGCCTTCACCAAATAGGAAGCTGTGATCGCCGGCCATTGTCATCTGCCATTAAAAAAATGTCTGCTCTTGCATAGTTCACAAATTCCTGATGATAGTGGATACACACACACAAGGAACTCAACAGGAGCCATTATCAATGCTAGCAACGCTAGAGCTTTCATGGTGAAATCCAACTCCAGCTGTTTGCTACCGAAGCTGCAGCTAACCCTATTCTATCAGAAATAGACTGCAGTTACCGAAGGGCGGGGTCTACAGCAGACAGCATCATCATCAATAGTAAATTTAAAAAAGGGGAGGGTTGAAATGAGTGAGTAGCTGTTACCAGCTATGAAGGCAGCTAACGGTCTAGATTGAAGAATTCTGACACAAACTAATTCCATTTCCTGCGTCTAGTCAAGCCAAGCACTAGCTACCCAAAAGCTAAAAAGACCACTATTGCCTCCAGCCTAGGTGCTAGCATGCTAGAATAAACACACTCCCCAAGGCTTATGATTACTTTTACTGCTGCTAGGCAAGCTACAGGTTCTGCGAGGACATGCACTTTGGTTCCTTTGCTTCCTTGCAGCCACTCACTAGTGATTTAACCCTGACCTCCTTATGTTTTAGTGTAAGGTTCGGCTTTGGAGAGGTTATCAGTTTTTTGGCTGATGTTAATAAGACTAAATTAAAATTTTAAGGAAAAAAAGACACTTTCCTGATAGAGCCCACTCATGGCTCTATACCTCTTCACATCTATTAACATTCGCTTTCCTGATAGAGCCTTCATGGGATAGAGAATACACTCCAACCCTTTGAACTCCATCTTCAGGGATCTATCTCTGTTTCCTAACTTATATAATTTGGTCTGTTTATGCATAATTTTACTCCCAGAGGATTCCAAATAAGGATTGCTTTATAAAAAAATGGAAGCAGGACCAAGCCTCTGACCAGTAGACAATTCTTGAGTCACGTACACCAATCGTTATACAGATTTTAAAAAGCCTAAAAAAACAATTTTGTTCATATCGGAGAGTCTGAGCGTGCATGCACTCCCTCTATTGATTTGAGTTCTATTTAAAAATGGCAACCGGAAAACCTCCTAGCTCAGCTGAAACCGCTTCTTATCCACACGATGGTTTCGGCTGCTGTTACCCGCAAAATAAATCCCAGTGTACTTTGAATCCTTTGCTGCCAGTGGACCCCAGAATTAAAATACACCTTGAAAGTGTGAAATACACCTTGAAAGTGTGAAATACACCTTGACAGTGTGAAATACACCTTGAAAGTGTGAAATACACCCTGAAATTCATCTTCATGAGGCTTATACTTATCACTGTTTTCCCAATTGCATAGCTTGCATAAAAGTCTATTCCTTAGCCAGAAGATTCCAAATGTTCCAATGCACACGACTATCCATGTCTATATGCAGTTGGTAAGGATCGTCTGGTAAGTAATTTCGTCAATAAGTGCAATGAAGCTTAATGCACGTGCTGTAGAAAAAATGACCCACGCTCAATTATACTGTTTGGTTTGTGGAATTCTCACTCATGGGAAACTGTTACCAAGTCCAGGAGGGAGGCTGTAGTGGATCCTCTACCAAAACATCTGCTATTTGGCTGGTGGGTGGTTCTTCCGAGCAACTGTTACCAAGTCCTTGAAGGAGCCTATAGCTTCCTCTACATGGGGTACAGTCAACAATAACAATATGTGGCATGTGCTGACATTTGCAGTGCCCAAAACAACAATAAAGCTTTCTGTGTAGTCCTCCACCACTCCACTATAGTATACAGAGACAATATACAGAGACAATATACAGAGACAACAACAACAACAACAACAAAGGTTGAAATGAGAACAAAAAACAAGAACTACTCAGATGACCCTTTACCACTTAAAACCATGTAACCAATTTGTACAGCTTTTAAGATCAGTATAGTGATTGCTTTTAACTGGTTGAGGTCTACATGGGTGTGGCCTTGCTTACCTTGCATATTTTATATCCGTTTCTAATTCCGAGCTTTGAATTGTATTCCCCCTAATAAATCCTTGCTCTAGCCACACAAATGATAGCTCATGCATTACGAACACCCTCTGTGTGGATATGGTGTCAGATTATGTGTTCTAGCCACACAAACGACAGCTCATGCATTACAAACACCTTGTGTGTAGATGTGATGTCAGACTATGTGCTCTAGCCACACAAATGACAGCTCACGCATGATGAACACCCTGTGTGTAGATATGGTGTCAGATTATGTGCTCTAGCCACACAAACGACAGCTCATGCATTACGAACACCATGTCTGTAGATATGGTGTCAGATTATGTGCTCTAGCCACACAAATGACAGCTCATGCATTACGAACACCCTGTGTGTAGATATGGTGTCAGATTATGTGCTCTAGCCACACAAATGACAGCTCATGCATTACGAACACCTTGTGTGTAGATATGGTGTCAGATTATGTGCTCTAGCCACACAAATGACAGCTCATGCATTACGAACACCCTGTGTGTAGATGTGGTGTCAGATTATGTGCTCTAGCCACACAAATGACAGCTCATGCATTACGAACACCTTGTGTGTAGATATGGTGTCAGATTATGTGCTCTAGCCACACAAATGACAGCTCATGCATTATGAACACCTTGTGTGTAGATGTGGTGTCAGATTATGTGCTCTATCCACACAAATGACAGCTCATGCATTACGAACACCCTGTGTGTAGATATGGTGTCAGATTATGTGCTCAATCTCCGTGAACTGAGAAAACGGACAAAAGTTGACCATATGCAAATCTATCTATCTATCTGTATTTGTACTATGTCAGGAGTGCAGAGCACTTTCTCTTTTCATATGACTCACATTTCAAGTAAATAAATGCTCGTCCTCAAAACTAAAACTTCTTAAGATCATAAGTGGTGGTGGTCTCAGCATCTGCTGACATATTTATTGGCCATGATAGTACAACTTCAACCATCAGTTGCAGATTCAATGACGCTTGTGTAGTAGTATATACACACATGAGTGATGATCATTACCCATTTATGTATTTGCTCGATCGGTAGTCGTGTCTACAGCCTCAAGGAGAGGGGAGGGGGAGGGGGGCTACTATCAGAGAGTGGCATCTCAATGAGGGCATTTATTTGGGAGGGTGAGCGTGGCGCACCGCGTGGCAAAGTAAACGATTATATATATAGAGTAATGACTCGTAGCTAATGAATAAATGTCAACACTTCTCTTCAGCTTAAAATCTATTGCGCTGTATAACTTGTTTTGACTTAGATGCTTCATCCTTCAGGGTGATAATGAAAATGTGCACGAGGGAAAGTGCATAAAAGGATGGAGGGGGGGGGGAAGATTTCTAAAATTGGTTTTTAAGTATCTGATGGTAGTTCAAAATACCAGATGATATTTAAGACTTTTCAAAATACGATTTGGTATTTTAAATAGCTGCTTGAGCTTCCGGAGAGGTTTTTCTGATTGTAAGTGCGCTTCACGCATGATGTCACTAGGGAATGCTGAGTTGGCGAATGAGACGCAACTGCAATGGAGAAGTCACTACAAAGCGAACAACAAGTGCCAGTGATCTGTCGGGTCAAGATCTCGAAACCACGTACCTCTTCTCCTCCTTTGTTGAGAGTGCTTCTGCCAGAACAATTTTTGACAGCAGTGACACAGTTGATGTGTACTCGCATCAGCCTGAGGTAGAGGAGAATCGTGCATCCTCAATATCTATGGAGTCTGGGGATAGACACAACTTAAATCAGGAAGCAAAAGCAGACTTATCCTATAGCAACTGCCCTAGAGCTGTAGTTGTAGCGGCTATTCACTTAGAGCCAGTTATGGCATGACAGCATGCAGAGGTATCGCCAACATTGGCACAACTCATCAAATAGAAGTATATATGTGGACATGATGCCAACAGAACCTTTACATTACTGCAAGGAGATTAAAAAACAATGGAGAAACTAGGAACGTTAATAAACCTGTTTGGATCATCCATACAGTGCATCACTCAACAGCCACTGAGTTTGATGCAGCATCACTCAACAGACACTGGGTTTGATGCAGCATCACTCAACAGCCACTGAGTTTGATGCGCAGCATCACTCAACAGCCACTGGGTTTGATGCAGCATCACTCAACAGCCACTGAGTTTGATGCAGCATCACTCAACAGCCACTGAGTTTGATGCAGCATCACTCAACAGCCACTGGGTTTGATGCAGCATTACTCAACAGCCACTGAGTTTGATGCAACAGCCACTGAGTTTGATGCAGCATCACTCAACAGCCACTGAGTTTGATGCAACAGCCACTGGGTTTGATGCAGCATCACTCAACAGCCCCTGAGTTTGATGCAACAGCCACTGAGTTTGATGCAGCATCACTCAACAGCCACGGAGTTTGATGCAACAGCCACTGAGTTTGATGCAGCATCACTCAACAGCCACGGAGTTTGATGCAACAGCCACTGAGTTTGATGCAGCATCACTCAACAGCCACTGAGTTTGATGCAGCATCACTCAACAGCCACGGAGTTTGATGCAACAGCCACTGGGTTTGATGCAGCATCACTCAGCCACTGGGTTTGATGCAGCATCACTCAACAGCCATGAGGTTTGATGCAGCATCACTCAACAGCCATGAGGTTTGATGCAGCATCACTCAACAGCCATGAGGTTTGATGCAGCATCACTCAACAGCCATGAGGTTTGATGCAGCATCACTCAACAGCCATGAGGTTTGATGCAGCATCTTACTCAACAGCCATGAGGTTTGATGCAGCATCACTCAACAGCCACAGCATCTCACTCAACAGCCACTGGGTTTGATGCAGCATCACTCAACAGCTACCGAGTTTGATGCAGCTTCCTGAACAATTCAATATTTTCTTCGTTGCTTGATGATCTATTTGATAGATATAGCATGTGAAAAAATGTAATATTATATATATTCCTTAGATTATTCTAGTAAAGGGCTGATTAGGGGAGATTGATCTTTTGATTACAATTACTAGGTATGATTTTTCCCCCCTTCAAAATCCATCAACAGTTACTTTTCTTTTCTCCAGCCATCTTGAGTGAGGTATTCACCATCTTTTCTTGCGAGCAGATCCCTACGTGTATGCAAGTTGTCCACTTGTTACATTTAACAATAACTCTTTCTGTGCGTGCAGTTTGAGATGTGTCAAGTGACATCACCAAGTCACAATAAAATATGACATCACCAAGTGCGACATCACCAAGTGCACAATAACATATGACATCATCAAGTGCACATTAACAGATGACATCACCAAGTGCCATCACCAAGTGCACATTAACATAAGTGCACATTAACATATGACATCACCAAGTGCACATTAACATATGACATCACCAAGTATACATTAACATATGACATCACCAAGTACACATTAACATGACATCACCAAGTGCACATTAACATGTGACATCACCAAGTGCACATTAACATGTGACATCACCAAGTACACATTAACATATGACATCAGCAAGTTCCATTAACATATGACATCACCCAGTGCAGAATAACATATGACATCACCTAGTGATATTAACATATGACATCACCATGTGCAGAATAACATATGGAGGCCACTATTACAATGTTAAGGCTTTTTTATTACTATGTGTGGGACTTATTGGGCAATATTGAAATTCAAGCATTCTTGCTGACTTTCATTCACTGCAATAGTGAAACTACTCCAACTGTGGAGTCCATAAAAAGATACTACAGGTCAGCATCTGTGATATCTGATGTACATATGTCGTGTAAATGTGTTCAAGTTTCATGCGAAGACTTGCGTCCATGTGATATTTCATACAAATTCCTAACCATTTTGAGCACCACCAAGACTCATCTAACTGCTCTTTTCTATTAATACTTGAAATATATTTAAAACACTTGCTTTTGAGACATTCCAATATGAACCGTTGGAACTTAAGATCCACTGGTAATCTTTGGATGATTTTGCTAAATCCATGCAACAACTGTGTCCCAAGATTATGTAGGGATAATGCAAGATAAACCATGTTTAAACCATGTTCAGATACCATGGCCTAATCTTAATGACAGGGGAAGGGGGGGATTCTGGCGGTAATCTTTGCAATGTAGTGCATATTTAACTAAATAATGATAGCATGCAAGTGCAAATAACAAGCATCTTGGAAGAGAACACTCACAAGTTGTTCAGTGGTGTTGTTCAACTATTCTGGTCAACTATTCTGGTTGTGTGGTTTTGCTCATCATCACAGATTCAGCAGCATACTCACCACACCATGGGGATGTGCATAAGCCTGTGATAGTATGCATGAAAAAGGAACAGGTCGGCAGGAATCGGGGGCTGTAGAAAGTAATCTAGTGATTGCATGTAGCTCACTTCTTTCTTGAAAAGTTCTTAAACTAAGTCTAATTGCCATCGTAATACTCGAACAAAAACAGGAATGAGCCTCTGAGCCAAGGTCAAGGTTCAGCATTAGCTACTTGCTGATTTTCCAAGTAGCAGCAGCCAATTCACTTAATATCTGCTCATTGTTAATGTTACATTATGTACATACCAGCTCCTTCATCATCAATGGTAGTGACTGCTTTGAATTCTCCTTCTATGTCAGCAATTGCCGAAATGGTAATCAATGCTAATTCACCACCCATTGCTACTCTAAATTTAGATGTGCAGAGATTGACCTAGGAACTCGACATACAGGCTGCATGGGGTTCCTGGGACAGGCTGCATGGGGTTCCTGGGACAGGCTGAGGGCATTGGTAAATGAAGTTACCAATGATCAGAAAAAGCAATATCTTATACTCCATTTCAAACCCACTTTTCTGAGAGTCGTCACTCTCATCAAGTCACAAAGCTAGGCAAAACTTAGAACGTTTCTTTTCAACAGAGATGGTTGGAACAATTTCCATGGCTCTCTTAAAGTGCTGATTCAGGGGGTTCCTTTTCCCAGAATAGCCAGTCAGTAGTAATTTCGGAGTGATATATCAGGTATTATAGTTTAACCTCCCTACTAGACGCCATACTTCAAAGCACTTGGTATTTCCCAGAACAGCTAGTCAGATGTAGTAATTTGGGAGTGATAAATCAGGTGTTATAGTTTAACCTCCCTATTAGAAGCCGTACTTCAAAGCACTCAGCAGGGATGGTGTTCTTGTATGCCATGAGCCAACTTTCATGCATTGCCATGAAGCTGAGAGAGCAGACCTTTTCTCAATAATCCTAGTGAGAGGGTAGATGCAAGATTGAAGAAGGAGAGAGATCAGCAAGTGGAGGAGAACAAACACATCTTACAGCAGATTGTCTTAGCAATAAATAAAAATTGGGTAAAGCAAAGCTCTGCCTTTTAGAGGGCATTGTAAAGATTCTATAGATAGAGGGAATTTCATTGCAACATTACAACTTGTGGCAAAGGGGGATAGCATTTTACAAAAGCACTTTTTCTCTGCTAAATAGTATACAAGTAAATCATTCAAAATCAGGCCATTTATATCTATGCGTGCAAAATCCGATGGCTCACTAAACAACTACGACAGAATTTGCTTATATTTTACCATCGCATCTGATGAAACCCGGATCCCCATTCCAACCATGAGACCCTATCCATATGCTTAAAATATTTGGATTTATCTTCTCTGCAAGATCCTCACGTTAAGGGGTGCCTCATAAGCTTATCCACCTGAGCCAATGCTCTTTCTTTCTTTGAAGATTTTGGAAGCCATCTCTGATCCATCAGTATATTATGAATCTAAAAGTTTGAGGTCAAGCTTATGATGGAGCTTCGCCCATCAAAGATAGCAGGTGTCCAGGCCACTAGCTTTGTACACACCCTACTATTCTCACTGTCCAAATCTCTCGAGTGCAGCATCTTGAAGAGTTGGGAAGTGAGAAATATAATTTCACTTATTAATGGATCCCATCTCTTTCTCCCAACCACCCAAATTAACAGTGAATATGCTCTTGCCTTACTCCAAAGCAAGCAAACTCCCAGGGCTGTGCAAGACATAATGGGGGGAGAGCCACACTTTACGAAGTTTTCGTTACTTTCTTGATGCCATCGCAGCTCCTTCTGAGTTCCCTAACTTGGCCTCTTCAGATGGAAGTTGGAATTAGGATAATAAAACCAAGGTCAAGGCACAAGGACCAAAAACTGTGCAGACTCGAGTTGCTTTTGTCATCACAAAAAATGTACTTGATGAAGTTAAGACCCTCACTGCAAGGCTCCAGAAATGTGATCAAGACATCTGTGTACATGATGGTGCATAAGGTCACCAATGGAGTGAAGACCCCCTGGAGTGCCATTGATAAAACTTTCTCCATTTCTGGTATGAGGAGATCCTTCAGCTGGCTGAAACAGTTGGTGCGACAGAGAGTGTTCCAAGGAAGACAGCCTGCAGAGGAACAATAGCAACACTCCCAAGTCGATCTCAAGAACAATATAGGCTAATGGTTGGTATTCCTTTGCATACAAATTGGAGGCAAGGCAATAATCAAAAGATAGAGTGCATATCCCTGCAAAACAGAATCAATTCCCTTATTAATCTATTGGATGAAGGATTTGAAAGTGAGGGAATACTTTTGTCACATTCCTCTGTGCCTTGTCGTCAGTGGTGCTTACTAAGAGTTCCGGTGTGCAACTGTCAGAGCACTTAATGACCTTCTCCACTGGAGCAGGATCCGAGAGGACCTGGCAATAGTGCACAATCAGGAACTTGTTGCAGATACGGAAAGGCTAGTATTGAGCTTAGCTGGCACTGGACAAGCGTATATATTTCTGCCAAATATGCAAGATGTTTGCTACTAGCTCTACAGGAACTAACCTTGAAGAATTACAGCAATGTTATACGGATGGCATTGTTAGACAAAGAACAGGAACAGGTGAGGTGTGCATGTATAGACAGCATCCCGACATTATGTAGGAATAAAAGGCACAGAGGAAATATGCCTCAGCAGACATAGCTGCAATCATGGCTTCAATGAATGAACAACATTTAAGTTTGATGGAGGAACAAAAGAGGATGATGTTGGAGGTTGAGCTGGAAGAAAGAGAAGGCAACATGAAGTGGAGCTGGAAGAGGAGATGGGCTGAAGAATGCAAACATGAAGAGAAAATGAAACAGACCATGCACCGTGTTCAGGTTCCTGCAAAAGGTGACGGGTTCCTCTGTTCAACCTTCATCCTCTCTACATTAATCCTCTCTCCACATGCCTACTCAATTTGACAGCACATCATCACGCCATCATCCCAAACATTCCTTTCCCCAACTATTTTGTAATCCAAATTATTTATGAGCAGAAACAAAGCAAGATTTTTTTGTGTAAATCAAAGAATGTACTAAAATATTTGTTTCATGCATGTTAGGGATCAGGGAACGGTGTATAGTGGGATAAGGCAGGTTATTCTCGGGGAGATAAGGTAGGAAGAGGATAAAAGAAGACTCCACTCCACAACTGGAGCTGACTCTGACTGGGCTTCTTGAGTTGGCTCCTTTAAATAAGCTGCCAGCCCGTGAAACAAACCCAGTCAGGACCTTATATGGCATATGCATACTAGATATGGGTCAATGGTGCATTTAGTGCGTGCATCCTGTCTACTATACAGTAATATCCTTATATAGTTCTGTCAGTGGGTTGTCAGGGGGGGGGGGGGGGGGGGGTTCACTATGGTTGGGAATCCAATGTGGTTTTCTGTATTTTCCTCCTCTCAATAGCCTGAGTCATGAAGATGAATATACGTGAAAAGGACTACAAAATTGTGGTTAAGCATGTGACTAGTGCATGATTAACACATGAACAAACATGTGCATCATTCTTGTGGCTTGCCAGTGAACAAGCCTTATGCTGGTGTAGAGAGTGTCTAGATAGGAACCAGGTTTGTTGGTGTGGCAGTGTGGACCCACACAAGTTGCACAATTGGAAACAACTTGACCCCGTTTTTGGAATTCAATTTTGGGCCTTTAGGCCTTGCCCCATGACCAATGCCATGCCCCCAAAGCTTTTAAATGGCCATAACATTCAAACTAGTCAAACTAGGGCAGATATATGCAGCCTTAAAGTGCACCGTTGTAGATTATGGTTAGGGGGTAGAGGTATGGTGGATCAGGAATATCTGCACAGAAGTATTTCAAAAATGCTTTATCAAAAACAAATATATTCGAAAAAGTAATGAAACAAGAATTTATCAATATAGACAACAAAACATTTACATAACCCTTTACCTAATGAACTCCACAGATTTTCTAAATAAAAGAAGAAAGTAAGAAGAAAGTATTATAATATTGGTCTTATTATATTAGAGGTCCTGTAATTTTTTTATGTATTTGTAAATGCTTATTATATTTTTATTTTGTAGTGCAGCAGCCACCTACAAGAAGTTACTCTACCAACACACGTGCCTATATAGATGCATCATTTACACACATGACCTTTCATTCAGTAGATACTTGGTTTTGTTGAAGGCCTTAATTATTGTCACATCCGAGAAAACCAACTGATCATTGTTGGTATGAAATATGCAGCTGTTAGGTGATTTGGCTCAGTTAGTCTTAATATCGAAGCGTGTTTGTGAAATTAAAACCCTTTACCAATTTTCAAGTAGAACAGATTGGTTGTCGAAATGTGTTAGACGGTTTGGTATCTTCTGGTAGTAAATTACGACAAATGGTATGCAAGTTATGCGCAGGGATATAAAGATCTTGAATATGTTGAAAACATACTTGGGGGTGAAAATTGGCCATTTATGATGCTACAAAGCTGCCAAAGTGAGTTCTAGCCAAGGTGGTACATGTTCTTTGCCTCTATTTTTAAAATAGGGGAGTGCAACTGCACTCCTCAATACACACATATATATCACAATAAAGAAAAATAAGTACCGATATATATATATATAGTACCGATATATATATATATTGTGGACATTTGGTTAGAACCTATTTTTTTAAATGGAGGGGGAAAAACAAAATATTTATATCTCAGCTAGAACTCACTTCATATTAAGGCTGGTTCATAACATGATGGTGGCCAAAAGAGTGTTGTGTTCCAGTTGCATTGCACTGTATTGCTGGTTCACAACACATTGTTCCGTTGCATTGCATTCATACTTGTAGCTAGCCTACTAGAATTGACAGCGACAGCAGCGAAGAAGAGCAGAATTGGCTAGGAGGTAAAGGATGCTGGAGGTCTATAGCCAGCAACTAGCTCTAGCTATCACTAGTTATTTATAGGTAGGAGATGAAGGAAGAGAAAGATGCTGGAGATCTAGCTAGCAACTAGTATAGTAATATTATTATGACTTTACAATGAGATATGCGACTATAATAGGATTACTGTCATTGTTCTAAAGGCCTACTGGCATTTAAGCTAGCAGCCATGCTAACTGATAAGTAGACGTATCAACAAAGGAAATTCAAGGGACAGAAAGAGGAGTGAAGAAATTTGGGAGCTTTGGAACACTTGAAACAAGGGCAGAGGAAGTGAAGGCTATGAGGCGCTATTAGAACTCAAGTCAGTGATGAAGTGAGACAAGAACCTATGTATACATGTGTAGATCAAAATCTATTGGAGGGAGAGCATTCCATAGATGAGGAAGCTGCCAGAAATAAAAATGTCTTTTTTTGATTATATAGTATCATTAATTTTGAAGGTCATCATTAAAGGGAGCAGTCCAAGAGTTTCCAGGGGTTTTGAAGTATAATCAGAATGGTTGGACTTTGTTGCTCTTCTTTGAATCTGTTCCAAATTAATTTTGTGTGGACTCCACATTTCGGAGCAGTGCAGCATAAGTTGGGATCATACTAAAGATATGTACAAGATTTTCCATTGATTAAGCCAGAGCTGCTATGGCAACACACAAACAGCTTCCAAGCATTATCCCTTAGCCCCTACACATGAAAAACTCAAGAGAAGCTTTCACCAGTTCAATTGGCTTCTCTTCATCAATCGTTATCTCCTAGCTAAACTGCTGATGGTGAAACCCCATGCTAAATATCGTGTTCTGATTAGCCCAACATTATGTCGCTAACCCACTAACTAAGTGTGTCATTGCATTCCATTCCATTTTCTTGTTTTGACCGGTTCACAACATGATGGAATGGAACTGAGGACATAACGGAATGCAATTCTCCCTCGGCCACCATTGTGTTGCAAACAGGCCTTTAGTATCCTAAATAGTGATTTTCGCCAATTTTAACCCCCAGAACACTTCAAGTGTGCCCTTGAATCCTTCGCAAAGTTAGTAAACAGGCAGTCCCCCCAAAAACATGCAATTCATATGTCCATTCAGCATAATTTTACTACGAGATCACTCCACATTGTGAAATGCATTGCAATAACTAATCTGTTTCTCCATTTAACAAAACATCCAAAAATGTTATAAATGCACACACACATGCACACGCATACACACACACACACTCTCACACACACACACACACTAGCAGAAGTGCCCGTAAGGGAGGGGGAATATCTAGCAGAGGAACAAAATGAGAATGAGGTATGTGCCTCCCCCCCCCCTCCTTCCTACAAGTTTTGACCACCATTACAATCCCAAACTGCTAGTTTACCTTCCTTTTTAAGATCTTCAATCTCTACATGAGCAAAATGACTTTTAACTAGAGAGTAAAATTGCTCGTGGTTTGCTTGAGTTATGTACTAAAAACACACACAAAAAACATTCCAAGACAACCCTGCCCTCTGTAAATCTCTTCTCTATTTCAGCAACTGCAGTGTTTTTCTAATAGAGTAAGGCTAGAAGCAGCTTCACTAGCAAGCATTAAGTGAGCTCTCATGTAGCTGGCATAGTTTGTTGCCATATTTGTGTGCTATCTTCGTGAATAACACAGTGGCAGGTATGTATATATTCCTAATGGTAGTGGCTTCCTCTGAATCAGGACCAATCTATACAAAAACTATCCAAACATCAATTCAGATCTGACCTACATACACACAGACATATATATATGCAAATTGTGTCTTAGCTGAGCAAGAAGCAGCTCATTACTAGGAAGTGATCTTGTGTTTATCCTCACAAGCTTACTCTTGAGACAAGATTCAGCGGCAGAGGCCTCAACAAAATCAGGCAAACTTTTTGTGGTCCACATATCTATATATGATGCATAGGCATGTAGCTAAATGATATCAATGTTGGACTTATCCTGAGCAGCTTCTTGAAGACACTTCCTGCTTGTCTATAAAACAGAAACAAGAATATTGGGTTGACTTGCTAAAAAAGAAATGATTTGCCATTAGATTACAATTTTAGAACACTTTAGTGATAAAACTATCATGTTTGGAGTTTTATGAGTCCTGTATGTAATTGTGGTTTATATTTGGTTGTTTCATTTTCTTTTTGGACTATTCAGATAAGCAATAAATTGTCTTGTATAAATAAATAAACGAAACAAATATTTACCATTGTAGGCCACAAATATTTATTGCCCCTTTATATTGAAAGCCAAATACAACACAAGATTTTTAAATGGCGATGTCTTGATTATAAATCATTACCTTGCTCAATTTTTGGTAAGTCAACCTATGTTAAAAATAATGATGTCAAATATAACATGGCAGTATAATATCGGTCTTCATTATATCAATAAGATAAAGGAACCTGGAGATGTTTGTGGTCCTATAAATGTTTATATGCTCAAATCTATATACAATATGGATGAATGCCAAATATAATAGAGATTTAAAAATGGCAACATAATATTAGTCTTCATTGTATTAATAGGTAATAAATATTTGTGGTAAATTCGTTTAATTTATTTTTTGACAAAGTAATTTTTTTGTCTTGTTTCTACAAAAAAAAATTAATTTTAATTTTATAGTCCTATATATATATAAGAAATTACTTAGGGTATCTCCAGAACTAACCTATTATTGACGTAACGTGTTCATTACTGCAGAGCACTCCCTATATTATTGGTTTGACCCCTATTTTAAAATGACTGGCACCAAAAAGTGTTTGGGCTGATTTTAGCTTAAAAAAAATTACAGCATGTCTTGAATCCTTTGGTAAGGTATTAAATTGGTAGTCCCCTCCCCCCCCCCCCCCCCCCACCCCCAACCCCCCCAAAACACATAAAAATACTTGAAATTTGTCATATGTACAACCTATCATCAATCTCCCCACCACACACACACACACACACACACACACACACAAGCCATTTATCATAATTTCTACCAGAAGACTCCAAATTGTCTAATGTATTGCAGTGACAAATCTCTCAATTCAGTAAAACACCAAAAAATCAGTAATGATCATCCATATAATAAATTGTGTATGTTCAGAAGAGAAGCAGTATATTAATCTGAGATCTTGATCTGACAGATCATTGAGCGCTGGTGGTTAACAAGCAGAAAAAATCCACCGGCACAAAAATCCATTTAAGGACAGAAATGATTTTTTAATATTATGCGCCACAAGTAGAAAATTCCCTCTCATATTCCCCATTAAACTAACACATGAAAGAAAAATCAGATTGGGTTCACGTCTGATTGCTGCAGTGTAGAAACATCAACACATCAGACCAGTAGTGATGGGCATGAGAGTCTGGAGTGGAGTACAGCATGGCACCATCTCCTCTCTTATGCAGTAAAGCAATCAAGAAAGAACAACTGGCTATCCCCCTCCCACTCGATGGTGAACCAGATGGTAGGCCTGATAGTGGTTAAGGACCCTCTTCTTATGTTCCCCGCTTTATATTTAGAATGTATCATAAAAGTCAATAGGACAGGTTTTGTTGTTGTTGACTTCAATGCCAGCTTATCGAATTGGCTGCTGTGGCAGAGATAAGGGAGCCCATAGCAGCTCCTTTTTTGTAGAAGTTCCCCCTGTAGCTGAGGTAGATTGAGTCTCCAGCAGCTCAGAGATCCTGTCAGTTGCAGTGCAGTCCTCTCCTTAAAGGCACATGCTTCTTTGACATGTTTTGTATTACCTCAACTGCTCATCCATAGGCACACTAGTAAAAAGAGAGCTACATTAAAATTCCTACATATGAACTAAGACATGTTTCTTGTATTTTTCACTATGTGTATCCATAAAGTGTCCAAGTGTTTCACATATATGTCAGTTTTAAGTTGCCATCTGTTGTGTATCACATTCCTTGCAGCTGTGGGAAGGTGTATGCCAGAGAGATAGGGAGGTTTGGAGAACTGGGTTAAGAAACATCGGAGAGACCGGGAGGTGATAGGGCAACTGGATTAAGAAACATCGGAAGTGGTTGGAGAACTGGGTTAAGAAACATCGGAGAGACAGGGAGGTGATAGGGCAACCGGATTAAGAAACATCGGAGAGACAGGGAGGTGATAGGGCAACCGGATTAAGAAACATCGGAGAGACAGGGAGGTGATTGGAGAACTGGGTTAAGAAATGCAAGAATTCCCACAAGGAAGGAGAACTGAGGAAGTCTGTATCATCACCGAACATGCCTAGAGCCACTAACATCCAATCTTTTGGGAGTAAACTTCAATGATAGTTAGAGCCAGAAGATGGAGGGAACTGTTCCAATAAAAATATAGGGGATGCTGGCATTCACTATTATACCTGACAGTTCCTGCATCAGACTATGCACATTAAAACCGCACCCATCATCATCTTGATCTGTTGTGGTGTTTTAACACTGCAGCAACTGGACACATTATGAATAATGTGGACCTCATCTGGATATTTTTTGGCACATGTTAGCTGGTTTACCTCATTACCTTACCTCATTTCATTATCACCCTGATGAAGACCGAAGAATGCTGTTTGAGATGTTTGGTTATGCAATCATTATTTTAGCCGATAGAGAAGTTAACTATTTACTATATCTATAGCAGATTACTTTACCTGCTCCATGCAGTGCAGAGTATCTGCCTGGGCCTTTGTGATTAATTATAAATTAAACACGGAAAGGAGTGGTACCCGACTGTATATTTTGCATTATGAGTCCTATGTACATATCTCCTTCCCATTGACAGATTGTAACTAGAAATGAATGCAAGGCATTGCATGGCAAACTGAAGGACCTTGCCAATCCTGCTAAGGTATACCATCCCCTTCTAACCCCTCGCAGCAACCTGTGTGTACAAAGTAGCTATACGTGGGTCTTTGTTTTGTTCATCTACTATTATCTGTATATGTTCTGGTGTTCTTCTCTGCTCCCTCCATCAGTATCTCTCTCTCGTCTGACTATGCAGCCAGTTCTCTATTCATGACTTAGAGGTTAGCAGCCAAGTTGTCCCACCATACAGAGAGGTGAAAAGAAAGTCAAGCAGAAGACTTACAACCTGATGAAGGCAAGCTATTTTGAGACCTTAGATAGTTCACTGTCAGTGACCTGATCATTAATGAAAACTACAGGATTAGGTAATCATCAAGATTTATGGTTTACCATTTGCAAGGAGGGAAAGATGTCATAAAAACAACAACAGTGAAAAATTGCATTTTCATGAAACAGAAACGATAAATTTTGAAATGGAAAGTATGTTAAACTGTTCTAAACTGGTTTAAAGTGTGCATTAAACATGGCCATGTTGTTGCATCGACATGGCCATGTTTACACAAATTAGATTGCAGTTCTATATAGCGGTGCACACAACCCCTTATGTAGATATATAACTTTGTCTTGGTACTTGCCTGTTTTGTGCTGGCTCCTCCACAAGCTTCTCAACTAGAATATAACAGGCATGTTAGTCCATGTGCAGTGATTCTTTAAGCCTTGATGTGGGAGAGTGAAAATGATCCGCCCACCATATGCTCACTGTCTGATCTGATTATTAAAGCACACCCACACACAAAATGCGGGTATCTCTGCTGGTATACTAATGTAGTAGATATTAGGATTACACACGATCTAATGAAAAGAAAAGCAACAACTGGCAACCAATGAAATCATGTTTTTGTAACTAGCTAATCAAGACAAAAAATGTCCTCCCACCTTCCATACTATTGGATTGACTTAGCAAAAAAAAATCCAAACATTTAGATGACCCTTTACCTTGTATAATAATCAAAATATATGTTCAGAGAGCTAGCTATAGCATTGGTAATGGAGGAGAAGTGGCCTACATATTCTGGTACATACTTCACTCTGATAATAAACTATAACAGTATTAGTGAGTCGATGTTAAGGATGACTTCTTAAAAAAACTACCCCTTAGAAACACCCCCTTAGAAACGTACCTAATAATAACCCACAAACTCAGCAAAAATATTGCATTTCTTTTCCCCCCTCCCCACTCCCTTCCTTAATTGGTTGATTCTCAACTTAATTTTTAAAATATTGTATTTGTAGCTACTACTTTTCACGGACAATCTGTTCTATTGGAATGCAAATAAAATTGGAATGCAAATAAAATAAGGTGCTGTTTGTTTGTTATAAGAATCAGCTCCATTGAAGTAATCAAAAGCTAGCCAAGTTCAGCTATGTCTGCAACAAAACTTATAGTAAAGAAGTCCATCCTGGAGCAGCTTTTTACGGTGAAGGCACTCTGAATGGTCCTCAGTAGGCATAGGTTACTCAGTAGAATATCTCAATTAGCCGGGAAGATAGTAGTTACAGTCATTGACCATTTAATTTTTAAAATAAATTTTTTAACCTGCACCCCAGCTGACCAGTTTCCCCACTTTTTTCCTTCTTCTTTCCTCCCCTTCCCCATTCTGGGGGACTAGTGAGGGTGGGATGTGTAGGGCGTGTCCAGGAGGGATGGGTCAGATGGGTCAGATGGGTGGTTGCTCTCTGTTCTTATGCAATTAAACTGGAAAATGGCATTGTTTGTTCTAAATAAGGCACACCTTTATTATTAGCTTTCACATAATCATCTGTGAAACTTAAAAAAGTTAGGGCTAGCTCTATTAGGTGAGGATTTGCCTCTGCTTTAACTCTTGATCTTCTGAGTGGTCAACTTCAGCTACTATAAATAAATGTTTGTTATTTTCCTTTCCCTTACCTCATAGGATTTTAACATAATCTATATACTGTGCACTTACTGCATGTACCCATTCCACTGAAACAGAACAGTGGGTGCTTGCTACATTAATGGCCGCTTAGTTCAGATTGTTGTAATTATTTGGTGGCTGCTTACTATGTCATCGTGGGTGCTTACTATGTACTCTATGATATTTCTTTCGACTTAACTTAATTAAGGGTCCTAGTCAACTCTGACAGTAAAGAATGTACATATTTACACCCTCTAATTCAGAAGCACAGGAACAGACTTTTGAAGTGAAGTAGCCAAAATAAAAGTGCTGTGCGGTGCTTCCATGCATGATGAGAATACTTGTATTGAAGGCTGTATGTGTAATAACATCACGAAATGGTGTGGTCTAACTTTGGAGCTCCATAACATCTGCATGCTTTATATTATATAATTTATATTGACATTTTTATCTGTGTGCTTTCTCTTGGCACTAACATTATAGGTATAGTTCATCCAAAGTCAGAGATGCTCAAAATACTTTTTCTAGGTCAATATGCACATGACACACTCTCTATATGGTTTTATGCACAGCTGGTGCTTTTGTGTGGTTTAGTATTACCATTAATAAGTAGAGACATCCCACAAAATTAAGTGTGGTTTTTGCCTCTGCTTGAAGAGCTGAGACATGGTGTTTGGAATCTATTGAATCTTTGTATTTTTAATGTTGAATGTCTTGCAAGTGCAGATGCGCTATTTACATTCTAGCTGAAAAGCTGGAAGCCAGCACAAAACAGGTAAATAGCTACCAAGAGAAATTTGAGAAACAGATTTAAGGGACTGTGAGATTATCTAGAATGCTGAAACATACACAAGATTGCCATCTATACTTGTGGGGACAAGGCATAGAGAGCGCAGAAAATCTCGAACTCTGACAATATGGTGAGAGATGAAAACCCTTACCCCTTACAGTGAGCAAAAAAGGTCTATATAGACAGTGAGCATGCCAGGGGAGAAGATAAGCCGATATAGTGACCCTGAGCAGTGCCAACACATTGAGAAATTGAGACAAAGTGAGAAAGCATTATTGTTTTTATTCCATGGTAGTGAAGTTGTAGCCCCATGGAGTGGTACAAGGGAGAGCAGGACAACTGAGCATAATATCTAGGTGAGACAAGCCAGTAGAAAGTATCTATATATAGCTACACATATGGTCTTGTATACTGTGAAAACCATAGTCTTTTTTAAAGGCTAGTCAAATTTTATAAATGACACCTTGATGATCTCATATCAATTCCATGAGTTAGAATGAAGCTTGTATTAACATAAGGCCACACTGGAGGTTTCGGCTGTTCATGTCAACCTCATAAGGAGTAAAACTGTTTGGAATCACAGAAGATGAAAGAACCCATGGACCATATATATGCATGATTTACCTGTTGCTGCCATTAAATAATTAATTCCTATATTATTAACTGTCATTGGTGTGTGTGTGTATTGTGAGTGTGTGTGTTGTGAGTATGTGTGCATGGTGTGTGTGTGTGGTTGCATGTGTGTGTGGTTGCATATGGGTATGCATCAGGAAGTTCAGACATGATCTAAAGCTGCCATCTTTGGCAATAACTCATCAGGAGGAGTGTATACTACCTAAATATATGAGCTAGGTATGAGCAGAAGGAAGAAGGCGAGAAAGCACAGGAGGAAGAAGTTGAAAGAGAGAGAGATAACTGGATGCTGAGGCAGCACTTGGTTGTGTGCATTCTGCATGTGTATCTGTGGCAATGAAAACAAGGCTCTAAGAAACCATGTGCACCAGAAACATGAGCTGCCCCAGAAGTCTCATTGTCAGTTTTGTGGGCAGCCCTAACACCTGCAGATCTTATTCATAATTAAAAAAATTCGACTGTGTATAGCATAGCTTCTTGGCCTGCACCACTCCTTCCACATGTGGCAAGCCAGAGTGCACACATGCACATGGATGGATGGATGGATAGGTGGATGGATGGATGGGTGGATTATGTGTGTGTGTGTGTGTGTGTGAGTTCATGTGTTTGTCCATGTGCATGCATGCGTGTGTGCATGTGTGTGTATTTGTGCGTGTGTGTGTGTGTCTGTATGCATGTGGCTTTATAATGTAATACGCACAACTTAACTGTCTTCCACTAAAGTGGATTTTTTTCTACAGTACTCTAACCACTATCTATACATAGCAGTGAGAACAACTTATACAGATACTAGTGTAACTTCCAAGGTAAGCACTTCAGAAGTAGTAACTGAGGTAAGGAAAAAGGCCACAGAGGGTTTTCTCAGTTTAGTTGTCTGAAACACATCAAATAGTAAAAGCACTTTAGCTGACTAGATTCTGAGGTCGTGGTGATTGTGGCTATTTCTAGAAAGTGGTCAGCTATGTCTCTCATCAGGTGTTCCCAATACATACACAGAAACTCACCATAAAGCATGTGTAGTCAAGTAAGTGTGGATTCTGGAGAAAATCAGGCGTTAAAACACAATAGGTGAGTTTTTCCCTAATTAACCGCTACATGTTGTTCCCACACTAGCTGGCTGTTGCCGCTGGATCACAAGTTTTTGTGTGATGCCTAGCCCACATGTACTGGCAGTATTGTTTCTTGCACTTCTGCACTTAGCTGAAGTAAGAGATCATCTTGAGAGCATTGGCAAGATGAATATGTGAAGTCTTGTTTCTCATGCACTATCTTCATGTACACTTGTCCTTAGTGTTGGTATGTAACTTTATACAGAGACTTTTTGGTGGCACTCTCTCCCAGTGTATCTTTTTTCATGCAGTTTCAAGCACTAAACATCAATAATGACCTAGCTCCCAAGAATATTTTAGCTACTGTGTTCGGTGCCAACAAGATAAATATACAAGACAGAAATATATTGTTACCCACTGTAAATCACCCCTTGCTCCCTCGTTATGTTTATATAATTGGATTATTTTTCTAAACATTGAAAGGTGATGTTTGCCACACCTCTTGCTCCTAATTAATTTTGACAGCTTAATACTAATGTTACTTAGCAGCTGTTTTTCTCTTTCTTAGTTCAAGTGACTGCTATTCCAATATTAGGTGTTCAAGTTAAATTGTTACATATGACCTAAAGCCATATACAATAATTATAGTGTGTAGTGTTATAACAGAACTGTAAATGCATCATAAGGTGCGTATCTCTACTAGACAGATCAGCTGTGTACATGCATCTTGAACACTCAGTTCTCACATACCCTGTCCACTGGGTCCTTTGTGACAGAAGGAGTGAAGATTGAGCAGATTGCCAGCCAAACAAACTAGTGTAATTATGCATATCTATTGGTTATGTTCACTGCATTGTTTAGCTGAAGAGCTGCAATGATCATTTTCTTATGTTCTAAAATCCATATATAGACATGTGTTTGACCAATAGACACGTGTGGGGATAGGTGTTAAAATGCCCCCAGTGATATTATACATGAGGAAGACAGCATCTAACAAGTGGACAAAATAGGTAGAGAAGAGAAAGAAGACAGTGAGGAATTGAAGACTTGCTTCACAGGCAGAGTCTAGTTGAAGATTGTTCCTCAAAGGCATGGGAGGATTAAAGCCAAGCAGACAGACAGATAAGAAAAATTCTCACTTTCTTCATAGGGAATCCTTCCAGTAGCCTTAGTGGTCTGAGATGGTTCCAGTAATACTATCTGTCCTGGACTATATATGCCCCAGGAAGTCTGCTGTGGTTGTTCTTTGGTCTGATGGCACAACAGGTCTTATGATGATATGCTGTCACAACAGTCTCCATTTTAGTCTGGCGAAATCCCAATCTTTATAATTATGACTAACCCAATTTTGCACCCAAACCGGTACCTGTAATATTCTGATTGTTACAGTTGGCTAAGTTGCCATAAACATTTTTTGAAGTTTTTGTAAGAGGAGAGCTGATGCAATTTAGATAATACTCTGCCTCCCTCATAGTTGAGTGTTGTGCAGGAATAATGGACTCTACCCCAAGCCTTACATATTCTAGGGAAAGGAACATCAGCACAAGGACATTGGCCACTTGCACACAAATGCACACAAACACAAACACACACACTCACACACACACCAAACAGTGTAGGAATGCAGACTTAAATTAATTCATTTCAGAGGTCAACATAATATTTTTGAGACAGATTATAGAGAAACAGTTGCATTCCTGGATTTAGCTCAAGTCACATGACAAAAGTAATCCAATGAGAAGGTTTTACCAAGTAGATCCAGCATTTGTTGAATTATTGATGAGAAAAGCAGCCGATGTGAGGCCTTCACACTGTGCTATATAGCATAAACAATTGTTATCCCTCGCCACACATAGTGAGTGAGGGGAATCAAATCTCTATCTAGTTTATATTATAATTGTGTTTATGTTTGTCCAGCTCAACACATTGAGAGTATTTATGGCATTAAACTGTAGTTTGTGGAAGTCATTTATCCCTGGAAATCCACTGGCCAACCAGATCTGTAATAGCTAGTTTTCTCTTTATGATATTGTGGCCATGCCTATATAGTTATTGTTGGTGGTATGTGTGCATGCTGAGCATACTCAAACCAAATGCTGCAGAGTATTCAGTACATGACAACTTCTGCTTTTGAATTTTATTTTCCTATCGAAATTTTTGTTGATCACACATTATGTGAATAGTCAACATTTGATGCACACCATCTAGCTAGGTCCATTACTGGTGTGCCTCAGCAAAACCAGGAACCTTACATGCTAGTTAGCACCACTTTACACATGTCTTCCATAATTATATGCCACCAATAAAACTCTAGTGCAATGTATTCCTGGAGGCATCTCTATGACACCCGAGTCTGGAAAACATCACACACTGAAGCATAACCACCAGCTCTTCTACAGATTCAGATGTCTAGATGATTGTGGCTATTTCTAGGAGATGGTTAACTTCTAGTAGATTCCGCATCTCAGCAGATGTCTTACAAGCTAACCTGGTAATGAAGCAACCAGATAAATAAATATAATTGTCTTTAACTTTAACCGCCGAAACTACAGCCATCTGCAGTTTCGGCTAGATCATAGCTTTATGCGTGTGAATGACACTAGTATTTGGCTGTGTGGTAGCTGTTACTCACTTGGCGCACACATATTCTGTGCTTGAAGAATCACGACAGGTAGCCAGAATGCTAGCATGTATATGGTAATAATCATATAATATTTAATAGCAATAAGCCTTGTCTATAAATTGCAATGTAGCATATTGTCATAAATCATCATGTTTTGTAAAACATCCACTCATCTAGTAAACTTCTCCTGAAACTGTAAGCCTCACGGAAAAGCAGCAATATCAGGTTACAAATGACTAAGATTGATCCCCCTTTCCTCGCTGTTTCTCTTCTAATTTAGACACCTGCATGTGATCTAATGTTCATCTCTTACTGCTTGTTGGCTATAAATTATGGGTCATCTGCAGAACCTCACTAACTTCTTGCTATTAGCTACATACCAAGCAACATTGCGTCTACAACTCCCAATCTCCACAACCCAATCCATTGCAAGATAAAGTGAAATACAGCACATAAATCAAGGCAAAAACTAGCGAAAAATAATGGACCCCACACTCCTTCCAACCACACCTTATAGCCATGACAATAATGACAAGGACCTACCCTGATCTGATTCCTTCAAATTATCTTCATAATGTCAATTGTTTTGGTGCTAGCCATAGCAGCCATTGTTGGGGCCTGTGCAGTGGCACTGGTGTTTCTTCCTGCAGTGAGAGAGAATGGAAGTTCTTCAGAGGTGAGACCCCTGGATATCAGCCTTCAGAACAAGGAGAAGCTTCACTCTATGGTAGGCCAGGTAGCAACTATATACGAGGTATGACTGACTAGTAGAGTTTGTGAAGGAATGCTGAAAAAAGGATGACGATAATAACTAAGTGGCAACAACTTGTTGATGAAAGGTTCAAGGAAGAGGCAGATAATGACTTTTGGTAAGATTACCAAACAGAGGCAATAATCTAGACGTGAATTTATAGTTGAAACTTTGACCCTATCACTGCCAATAAACTAGCCGAGGAACACATAGCAAAGGTGCAGGAATGAGCATCACTTTTTTGTTGATCAATATTTCTGAAGACACAGAACAGCAAGTAAGTAAGCTAATAAAGTAGAGTAGAGGCAGCCTTGGTTTACCAGAGTTATCGATGACGATGTTGCCCTCTGTAAATTTTGTAACTAAGGCTAATAGCATATGACTATAGAGGAAGCCTCACTGATATACTGCTTGCTATATGCGAGCTCTAATGTAGTAATGCTGCCATGTTGCGTAATTTGTGACAATCATCGAGACCATGAAAAGTGCATGCACAATCCCTAAACAGTAACTATTCTCTAGGTGGAGTCAATGCGAAACTTATCAGCAAAATAATATCCTATATTAGGATGCAAAATATTTTCTCCGTAGCAAGATGCCCAGAACCATATTGATCTAAAATCAGGATCACACGGCCTGCCACATACAGGTTGAGAGGCAGACCTGGAGTAACTGCTCAGATGGGTCAGGGTTTGGCTGGACCTGCATTCAGCAAATGAAAGTTCAAGGTTCAATTGAAATTAGGGTGCTCACTTATTATTGCTTGCTTGCACTTGCTCTTTCTAGTCTGCACTGTCTGGCTCTTCCTAGCCTTGTGATGGCTACTTGGCAGCTGCAAGATATTCCTATTTAACCTCCTCCATAGAATTTGGTTTAAAAAAATGCAGTTAAGCCGAGCATTTGGTTCAAGCAGTAGCCATGGCCACACTACCATTGATCAGGTGATATCTTGTTTTGTAGCATTTGCTGAAATCCAAGAGGATAGAGAGAAGCAGGATAATGTTTAATCATTAGTCGCAGCCACTTCCTGGTCACACCTAAGTTTTCAGGCTTGACCATCAAAATGTTCCCATCGGTCTGCCGACTGTTTCCCAAGAAATAGTGTAGTTATTGCAAAGTGTTTGATAGTCTGACAACATAAATAGTGAAGACTCATTTGCACTGTGTAATTCCCATTAAAAAGTTGAAAGCAACCGCTTGTGGGAGGGCTCATTGCAGTTACAAGAATTTGAAACCCACAAAAGTGTAAGTGGGTTGGGTGCTGGCTGGAGTATAATGGGTGGATGGGTTTGGGGGGTGTTGTTGGCTATAAAAGAAATGAACGATGGGCTCATCTGCAGAACCTCACCAACTTCTTGCTAATAGCTACACAGCAAGCAACACTGCAGCTACAGCTACCAATCTCAAGGGACTGAATAGCAGTGAAATAGCAGAGATCAAAACAAAATCTAGCACAAGATATGGACATCACTCTCCTTCCAGCCGCAGCTTATAGCAATGGCAGTATCAACAAGGACCTACCTCAATCTCAGTCCTCCACAAGAAATGTCTTTGCAATGTCAATCACTTTGGTGCTAGCCTTAGCAGCCATTGTTGGGGCCTGTGCAGTGGTCGTGGTCTTTCTTCCTACAGTGGGGGAGAAAGCAATTTCTTCGGAAATGAAACCCTCGGAGATTAGCCTGCAGGATAAGGAGAAGCTTCACTCCATGGTAGGCCTTGTTTGCTGCAACTTACTGTAAAACAATAGTACTTGTGTCCTTAATATTTATGTTGATAACTGGTAAAGAGTGAATGCATAAAAGTTTGATCTAACATGTTATTGTAGTAGCTATTAGCAAAGCTGATAAGAGGATTTGTCCCTAATAATACACATTATAAACACTTTACTTCAGGTGGCTTCCATTGCAAAGAGACAAGGATCTGGTTCAAATAATTATAGTGAGTTATAATTTTAACACCCCAATGAAGTGCTACAAGCTCTAACTAATGCTAGCCATTGTTCATTTTTGTATATTCTTATCACAGTTAGAAGTGACTGCTACTCCAACATTACTAACAATGTGAGTGAAATATATTTTTATCTGTTGGTCTAAGTTAATTATAGCAACCCATGCCATAGATTTTGGTTGATCGGTATGATTAGCAATTAAATGTATCTACAGTGAATTGTGGAAATGACACAGAAATCATGATTATTCAATTTATATGGTTGCCTTATTGTCCAATGTCCCTTTGTCCCACAGAGTCTTCCACTAGCTCATGTGAGTGGGACAGGCATCCAGTGGAGGACCGAGGAAGAACACAGACCTTCACATGGAGGTAAGACTCTTAGTAGCCACTGAATAACACTGCTTTAAGACACTGTCTCTGTGCTCAATTTTACAGGACTCACTCTTCAAGGTTACCAGAGCTCATGGCAATGCCGACATCAGCAGGACTTGGTTTCTGGGGGAATGAACTTCAGCCAAGACTCTCAGCAGCTCATCTTTCCTATTTGCGGTTTCTACTACTTTTATTTCAATATTCATCAAACATTGCAAACAATGTGAACCAGCCTGTACGGCATGGAATACAGGTCACCCCCAACTGTGGGTCCTTTCCCTCCACCTTCTATCGGTACTCATACTCAAGTCAGATAGAGAAACAGTATCTCAAGACTTCAACATACCTAGGAGATATCTTGAAGATGTGTGCAGGTGGATCTATACGCATGATTATCCCCACCAGTCAGAACCTTTGCTGTGCACATGGAGGCTCCATGAACACCTTTTTCTCTGCATTTCTTATCCACAAGACTCTTTGTGATTGAGAGAGAAGCTACCCACAATACATACCAGCCATATATATAATTATATGTATATGTATATATGTCCATGTACAGATTTTGTTGAATAGAAGTTGTCATTTTTGTGGTAATTAAAAATTACACATTTGATTTTAGAGAGAAAGAACGCGAGGAAAAAATAAAACATGTTGACTAGAGGGAAGGATACAAAGTGTGCAGATGAAGCAAAAGCTTATAAAATAGTTCACTGGTGAAGATACAGAGTGACTAAATGCAATGGTTGTCCTGACCTTGCTAGGCCAGTTTTGAATGAGGTCATTTATACTTTGTGCTCATATAGTTGAGTGAGTGAGATATGTGCATGATTTGAGCATCTTCCTCACAAATTTGTGTTCTTTGCTTTCATACCTTATGCATAAACAAGGAAGACAGATAGACAAGCAAAGAGTCAACAATTTAAAATTAGACTAAGTTGTTGAGCTTATCATTTCAGCAGCTGATCTTGTTCTCCCTCCATTTTCCCTGCTTTTCTTTTACATTTGTCCTTCTCTTGAGTGGCCAAATAATTTTTTTTTTTTTGTTATCCTGTATCCTTCTTGACGATAGAAAAGAAAAGAGAGACACCAAAGAATGTTATCACCTTTTGTGGAAATCAGTGGTTCCCAAGGTATTGTAGTACTGTAGGGTGTAAAAACAACCTTACCCAAACACTAGACATTGTTGGTGGAATCGCTTTAATATCATCTCAGTTTTATGTACGACTTAAGACATTAGTTTACAATTGTATACATTTTTTTGAAGAAAAAAGTGTTCGTACTCATGATTAACTTTTTTTCCTTCTTCCAAATATAGTGCTTTTTTGTATGCGTGGTAATTTTAATCTTCATTTTGGGTGTGACTGGCTAATGCTTTTGGTCTCCCACAAAGCAGAGAGGCAGATGGTGGCAAGACAGTCAATACTTTTACATTAATGAAGGAAACAAACTGAGTAATCTAAATTGGGAAGACATAAACTGAAATTTAACAAGGTTGACTCCAGTACAGATTTGTGCAAGCAACTAACTAACCCTGCAAGAGAAAAAATTGTTTTCCAAAAGAAGAATGCAGTAACAGAAATAATGTCCAATTTTATTGTTGCACTATCACTTTGAGGCATGAGGAAATATTCTAATTAGAACTCGATTACACGACATCTTATCAGATTTTGCAAGACCAAGTGGGAGAAGGGAGAAATGTCAATGTGGTGGGACTTCTCCAAACTCTCTATTGTCTGCTTAGCTGTGATAATACTCGTAGTATATACATTACCCCTTCATTCCTGGGATCTCAACTGTTCTTTTTTCTTCCGTCCTATTTTCAGATACTTTCTGTTGTGTCAAGGATCTGGTGACTTCTACCATGTTGTGGTGTCATTCTTATACAGCATCCTTCTCTTATAGAAATATCTGACCCACGTTCATCAATCAAGCCTTCAAGATGTACAATCTTAGGATAAACATTGCTCTGCTGCCACGGGAGCAAAGCTCTCCCCACACATAGCATGTTGGTGCAGAAAACAAGTATTTAGTTACATACATCCACACACCTAAATATAAACAGATCACTTGTCCTAAATATGAATGGCCTTGCACCTAGCTATACATTAAATAGATTCCATAACAAAAAATTGGTTATGCACATACATGCTACCTAAGCACACACCACTGGGCTCCCCCTCTGAAGTAGTATCTAGGCCATCTATTGCACCCTGGTTCAATTGTGGTGCCTTGCATACATGTCAGGGTCGGGTAGTAGTTAAACAAGCCCTCTCTGTCTCTGCCAGCAACAACAAGTGAACATTTATGTAGCTACTAGCTTCTTTGGTCCTAGCCTACACCAGTGCAGCTGCTACTGGCACAGCAGTGGTTTGTAGCTGTAGCTTTCTTACAGCACCCTCTAATGAAAACCACACTATTTATAGCCATGCAAGTGGCTTGCCTAGCTGTAAACTAATCAATTAAATTTTTGTATGTGGACTTCCTTCTGTTTGGACTAAACCTAGACCAATGCAGCAGCTATAGCTACAGCTTTGGACCCATGGGTAGCTTTCTCCCTTCTCGAGTGCTCTTTCGAATTACTCAGTGCTATTATAAGTTTGTAGCAGTACTGTGTACAAACTTTAGTACTTACCTGAGGGTGCTTACAGACATTTGTGCTCACAGATCTCGGATGATATAGCTATAAAAAATGCATAAAACTATCGAGTTAGCTGCTTATGGACAAGTGAATTGCATTATACAAGTTTTGTTTTTGAAACAGTTTCAGTGTGTGACACAGCAAGGGTCTAGGATGTAGCTATTAGCCATAAAGGTGGAGCAAAACACATGGATATCTATTTGCAATCTGCACTAAAATGCTCAATGACAAAAAGATTCCAACTATAGCCCACCCATGCAACAAAAACCATAAAAGATGGTGAAAACAAACGACTTTCTAGCTACTCACTTTTGATTGTATATTTGGAAGCAACTGTCTTTCTGTGTGTGCATTTGTTAGCTTACATCTTGGGTGATTCCTTCACCAAGAAAAAATTTAATCCAAAAGAAATGCTTTGTTTAAAATGGAGAAGGTAGCTCTATTTGGGATTTTGGCAGCCATTTTGTTTAGGAAATACTCACACAAGCATTTTTTATGTGGCCAACGATTATAAACAAATAATGCAACATGGCTGACTGTGAGGGTTACCGAAAAAACTACACTTGCTAGGTTAGACGTCACACAGGGCAAGCGATTTGCTAGGAAGGAGGCTTCTAGCCCTACTCTATTATAAAAATACTGTAGTTGTTGAAATTTACAGGGCAGCATCGTCGTCGATGGGTCTACCAAAACCAAGTAGCCAGCTATTAGCTATATGTAGGGTGCCATTGTTCTGCTACACGGGGAAAGCAGCTACTGGGTGCCATAGCACTGCTTCATATATAGATAGCCCAGATACCAGGTGCCTTGGGCCTGCTTCACAGGAGCCCATCTACAACAGTGTCTCTGTGATTAATACTTGAATCAGTTATCTTATTTGTCTGGGAAATGCTGGGAGTCCGCCCTAGTCGAATATGTATATAAAACACCAGACCAAACTACTTTTTGTAGCCTTTAAAGACCACCCAGGGAAGGTAAAGCAAGTGAATGAATGAAGAAGTAGCCTATTTTTCAGCTGACAGTCGACATTTTGTTTAGGTAAATACTTTCACATGCATTTTTCATTTTCCCAACAACTAGCAGCTTTCATAATGCAAGAAGTTTTCTACCAGCAAAGCTGCTGTCTCCTATTGCATTTGCTAAAATGGCAAAATTTACAGAAGGTGTTAGCATGTTGATGGGCTGTACACTTTTTTTATTGACCATAATTATAGCTCTAGCTATATACTTCATGTGGAATCCAGATACTGATTGCCTATGGAGTTCAGCAACAGGTGCCTAGCCCCTGCTGCATAGAGATCCTTGCCACTGCCTGCTTCATGGGAAGCCAAGCTAATGGGTGCCTATGCCCTGCTTCATGGGGAGCCCTGTAATTGGATGCCTTGGCCCTGATTCATGGGGAGCCCTGTAATTGGATGCCTAGGCCTTGCTTCATGGGGAGCCCTGTAATTGGATGCCTAGGCCTTGCTTCATGGGGAGACCTGTAATTGGATGCCTAGGCCCTGCTTCATGGGGAGCCCTGTAATTGGATTCCTAGGCCCTGCTTCATGGGCAACTCAGCTATGAGTGCTTAGGCACTGCTTCATTTTCCACCACTGGCTGTCAAAATGATTTCCCACTGAGTAGCTACTGTTGGCCCTGCTTCACGTAACAGATATGTCTTACTAGGCAACTATTATTTTTTCGAGGTGGTGTGGCATCCAGACTGACAAGTTAAAGCTACAATATTAATACTTGCAACTTCACTTTTTGGCTCGGGCAATGCCGGGTGTCAACCCCTCTATATATCTTTCCCCCCCATTAGTTATGTAAAGCAGTAGCATCTATTTTTATATGGTATTTTGTATGACCACTTATTTATCAGGAACCAAAGAACCTATCCAGACTAAACTTTATGTAGCCATTAAAACCACTAAAGAAAGGTTTTATATTATGAAGAAAGTAGCTCTTTACAGTGATCATCGATGACCATTTTGTTTAAGGAAATGACTTTGCAAATTCCTAATGATACACACAGGTATTGTCAACAACTACCTTACAAAAAGCAGTAAAAATATTTGCTGAATCAAAACCTTTTCCCAAATCTACGGAAAGCTGTGAAAATTAAGTGAATGATTTTCCAATTTCTCTCCAATCACCAATGCAGCCAAAACTAAAACAAAACTAGAGTGGCACTCAGGAGAAGCTGATTGCAGCAAGCGAGAAGAATCCCCTTCATTGCAAGGTTCTCGACAAGTAATGGTACAGCTAGGAAATACTAGAGCAGCAACTGCGATCAGGAGAAGCAGCACACAGACAGAGAATAATAATTACTATTGTGCATCTTTGTAGCATGCCTACTTGGTGCCTAGGCCATGCTTCATGTGGGGGCACAGCTACTGGGTGCCTAGGCTCTGCTTCATGAGCTACTGTGTACCTAGTCCGTGTTTCACGGGCAAACTACTTTGTTATGGAGAAAATAGCTCATTTTGGACCCTTTGTCATTTTTGTAGGCATTTTCACCCACCACCTTGTAAATCATTTTTGCCTCATATCATCAGATAGCTGGATTTCTCTCCCCCCCCTCAGGAAATGCAGGCAACCAGTAACCTGCTGTTATGTTTTCAAGCTTGTGTGTATAGCATCATCCAGAAAAATTGGCTTTAACAACAGTGTATGATCTATTAACAATACTTGCGCTATTCCCTTTTTGGGGGGCCTTAGCACCGGGTATATAGAGACCTCATTGGCCGATCCAAACAAACCTTTGTGTGGTGTTTAAGGATCATCCAAGGAAGGCTTTAAGCCAACCATCTTCTTTCTTTTTCTTTATTGTAATGGAGGACGTAGCTAGATCATGTTTGAGCCTCTTTGCAGAATTTTGGCCACCCTGTAAGTTGAATTTCCCACCTGAATATACCAGATATGAAGTAGAAGCTAACAATACCTTTACAGGTGGTTGTTGCTTTGTAGAAGGGAGGAAATAGCTCATTTTGTCGTTTGGAGATTTTTTGCCTCCATGTAAGATTTACCACAAATCAGTATATAGCTGCATTTATGACTGGATTTTGCATGAAATTATCTATGACAATACTAATGTCACTTCTCTTTTTTTATCCAGGCAATGTGGGGTACCCCTGCTAATGTTATATAGATCTGTATGTAAGCCAAATGGAAGGTCCAATCCAAATGAAACTTCCACCTACAGAACAGGATAAATTCCTGGATGTTGTTTTGTAAAAAGTTTGGTCCAGATCTGGACTGTTAGCCGTCATCGAATGGCATGGTACCATAGTATTCCTAGACTTGCTGCAAACAAGAGAAGCTTATCACCAGTTCAATTGGCTTCTCTTCATCAATCGCTATCTCCTAGCTAAACTGCTGATGGTGCAACCCCATGCTAAATTATCGTGTCCTTATTAGCCCAACATTATGTCGCTAACCCTGGAATAGAACTAATTGAGTGTGTCATTGCATTCCATTTCCATTTACTTGTTTTGACCGGTTCACAACATGATGGAATGGAACCAAAGGACATAACGGAATGCAATGCTCCCTTGGCTACCACTGTGTTGCGAACAGGCCTTTAGTATCCTAAATAGTGATTTTCGCCAATTTTAACCCCCAGAACACTTCAAGTGTGCCCTTGAATCCTTCGCAAAGTTAGTAAACAGGCAACCCCCTCCCCCAAAAACATGCAATTCATGTGTCCATTCAGCATAATTTTACTACGAGATGACTCCACATTGTCAAATGCATTGCAATAACTAATCTGTTTCTCTATTTAACAAAACATCCAAAAATGGATAAAGTTGTTATAAATGCACACACACAAGCATGCACACACATACACACACACATTCTCGACACACACGCACACACACACACACTAGCCGTAAGGGAAGGAGAATATCTAGCAGAGGAGCACAAAATGAGAATGAGGTATGTGCCTCCCCCTCCCCCCTCTCCTTCCTACAAGTTTTGACCAACATTACAATCCCAAACTCCTTTTATGGCTAGTTTACCTTCCTTTTTAAGATCTTCAATCTCTACATGAGCAAAATGACTTTTAACTAGAGAGTAAAATTGCTCGTGGTTTGCTTGAGTTACGTACTAAAAAAACACCAAAAAACAACATTCCAAGACAACTCTGCCCTCTGTAAATCTCTTCTCTATTTCAACTGCAGTGTTTTTCTAATAGAGTAAGGCTATATAGAAGCAGCTTTACTAGCAAGCATTAAGTGAGTTCTCATGTAGCTGGCGTAGTTTGTTGCCATTATTTGTGTGCTATCTTCGTGAATAACACATGTACAGGTGTGTATATATTCCTAATGGTAGTGGCTTCCTCTGAATCAGGACCAATCTATACAAAACCCATCCCCATTCAGATCTGACCTTCCATTTGGCCACGCATAGCCGACATACATACCACTAAGACACATAGTCTGCAAGTTGTGTCTTAGCTGAGCAAGAAGCAGCTGTAATCTTCCATTACTAGGAAGTGATCATGTGTTTATCCTCACAAGCATACTCTTGAGACAAAATTCAGTAGCAGACAACAAAACCAGACAAAGTTTTTGGGGTCCACATATCTATATAATTATGATGCATAGGCATGTAGCTAAATGATATCAATGTTGGACTTATCCTGAGCAGCTTCTTGAAGAAACTTCCTGCTTGCCTAAACAGAAACAAGAATATTGGGTTGACTTGTTAAAAAAGAAATGATTTGCCCAATTTTAGAACATTTTAATGATAACTTTAAACTTTCATGTTTGGAGTTTTATGAGTCCTGTATATAATTGTGGTTGTTTCATTTTCTTTTTGGACAATTCACATAAGCAATAAATTGTCTTGTATATATTATTATTATTTAAATAAACGAAACAATAATTTACCATTGTAGGCCATAAATATTTATTGCCCTTTTATATTGAAAGCCAAATACAACACAAGATTTTTGTCTTGATTATAAATCATTATTTTGCTCAATTTTTGGTATGTTAAAAATAATGATGTCATGGCAGTATAATATCGGTCTTCATTATATCAATAAGATAAAGGAACCTGGAGATGTTTGTGGCCCTATAAATGTTTGTATGGTCTAGTCAATCCTATATACAATATGGATGAATGCCAAATATAATACAGATTTAAAAATGGCAACATAATATTGTATTAATAGGTAAAGGATATAAATATTTGTGGTCCACATTGGTAAATTCGTTTAATTTATTTTTTGACGAGTAATTTTTTTGTCTTGTTTCTACAATTTTTTTAAATATAGTCGAGCTGTCTCCTATAAGAAATTACTTAGGGTATCTCCAGAACTAACCGATTATTGACGTAACGTGTTCATTACTGCAGAGCACTCCCTATATTATTGCAATGATTGGCACCAAAAGTGTTGGGCTGATTTTAGCTCAATTTTTTTTACAGCATGCCTTGAATCCCGAAGGTATTAAATTATTAAATTGGTAGTCCCCCCCCCCCCCCCTCCCACCCCCAACCCCCCAAAAACAAATATATGTACAACCTATCATCAATCTCCCCACCACACACACACACACACACACAAGCCATTTATCATAATTTCTACCAGAAGACTCCAAATTGTCTAATGCATTACAGTGACAATTCAGTAAAACACCCAAAAATCAGTAATGATCATCCATATAATAAATTGTGTATGTCCAGAAGAGAAGCAGTATGTGAATCTGAGATCTTGATCTGACAGATCATTGAGCGCTGGAGGTTAACAAGCAGAAAAAATCCACCAGCACAAAAATCCATTCAAGGACAGAAATGATTTTTTTAAATTATCTGATACTATGCGCCACAAGTAGAAAATTCCCTCTCATATTCCCCATTAAACTAACACACGAAAGAAAAATCAGATTAGGTTCACATGATTCTTGATGTGTCTGATTGCTGCAATGTAGAAACATCAACACATCAGACCAGTGGTGATGGGCATGAGAGTCTGGAGTGGAGTACAGCATGGCACCATCTCCTCTCTTATGCAGTAAAGCAATCAAGAAAGAACAACTGGCTATTCCCCTCCCACTCGATGGTGAACCAGATGGTAGGCCTGATAGTGGTTAAGGACCTCTTCTTATGTTCCCTGCTTTATATTTAGAATGTATCATAAAAGTCAATAGGACAAGTTTTTTCAGAACTGATGTATCATCACCGAACATGCCTAGAGCCACTAACACCCAATCTTTTGGGAGTAAACTTCAGTGATAGTTAGAGCCAGAAGATGGAGGGAACTGCTTGGCATCTGAGAATCACTCCAATAAAAATATAGAGATGCTGGTGCTCGCCACCTGACAGTTCCTGGATATTTTTTGGCACATGTTAGCTGGTCGACTTAAGAATCTTACTTCATGCACACCATATCATTATCACACTGACGAAGACCAAAGAATGCTGTTCGACATGTTTGGTTATGCAATTGTTAGTTTAGCCGATAGAGAAGTTACTGTTTAAGTATATAGCAGATTACTTTACCTGGTTCAGAGTAATAGCAGCTGCCCAGGCCTTCCTAATTAATTGAACATGGAAAAGAATGGTACCCGACTGTATATTTTGCATTATGAGTCCTATGTACAAATCTCCTTCCCATTGACAGATTGTAACTAGAAATGAATGCAAGGCATTGATGGCAAACTGAAGGTTGCCAATCATGCTAAGGTATACCATCCCCTTCTAACCCCTCGCAGCAAACTGTGTGTACACAGTGGGTCTTTGTTTACTATTATCTGTATATGTTCTGGTGTTCTTCTCTGCTCCCTCCATCAGTATCTCTCTCATCTGACTATGCAGCCAGTTCTCTATTCATGACTTAGAGGTTAGCAGCCAAGCGGTGCCCCACCACACAGAGAGGTGAAAAGAAAGTCAAGCAGAAGAAGACTTACAACCCAAGCTATTTTGAGACCTTAGATAGTTCACTATCAGCGACCAGATCATTAATGATAATAAGAATTAGGTAATCATCAAGATTTACGGTTCATCGTTTGCAAGGAGGAGGGGAAGATGTCATAAAAATAACAACAGTGAAAAATTGTATTTTCATGAAACAGAAATGATAAATTTTGAAATGGAAAGTACGTTACACTGTTCTAAACTGGTTTAAAGTGTGCATTAAACATGGCCATGTTGTTGCATCGACATGGCCATGTTTACATAAATTAGATTGCAGTTCTATATAGCGGTACACACACCCCTTATGTAGAAATAACTTTGTCTTGATACTTGCCTGTTTTGTGCTGGCTCCTCCACAAGCTTCTCAGCTAGAATATAACAGGCATGTTAGTCCATGTGCAGTGATTCTTTAAGACTTGATGTGGGAGAGTGAAAATGATCCGCCCACCATATGTTTGCATGTGCTCACTGTCTGATCTGATTATTAAAGCACACCCACACACAAAATGTGGGTATCTCTGCTGGTATGCTAATGTAGTAGATATTGGGATTACACACGATCTAATGAAAAGAAAAGCAACAACTGGCAACCAATGAAATCATGTTTTTGTAACTAGCTAATCAAGACAAAAAATGTCCTCCCACCTTCCATAAGAAAAATTCCCTATTGGATTGACTTAGCAAAAAAAAGAAGAAGAGGACAAGAATTTAGTAGATGACCCTTTACCTTGTATAATAATCGTATAATAATCGTACCACCAAAATATATGTTCAGAGAGCATTGGTAGCGGAGGAGAAGTGGCCTACATATTCTGGTACATACTTCACTCTGATAATAAACTATAACAGTATCAGTGAGCCGATGTTAAGGATGACTTCTTAAAAAAAAAACTACCCCTTAGAAACGTCCCCTTAGAAACGTACCTAATAATAAACCACAAACTCAGCAAAAATATTGCATTTCTTCCCCCCCCCACTCCCTTCCTTAAATTGGTTGATTCTCAACTTATATTTTTAAAATATTGCTACTACTTTTCAAGGACAATCTGTTCTTTTGGAATGCAAATAAAATTGGAATGCAAATAAAATAAGGTGCTGTTTGTTATAAGAATCAGCTCCATTGAAGTAATCAAAAGCTAGCTACATCATGCCAAGTTCAGCTATGTCTGCAACAAAACTTATAGTAAAGAAGTCCATCCTGGAGCAGCTTTTTACGGTGAAGGCATTCGGAATGGTCCTCAGTAGGCATAGGTGTCTGTGAGTTACTCAGTAGAATATCTCAATTAGCCAGGAAGATAGTAGTTACAGTCATTGGCCATTTAATTTTTTAAATAATTTTTTTAATAAATACGCCTGCACCCCAGCTGACCAGTTTCCCCACTTTTCCCTTCTTCTTCCCTCCCCCTTGGGGGGTGGGAGGTGTAGAGATGAAAACCCTTACCCCTTACAGTGAGCATGCCAGGAGAGAAGATAAGTGACCCTGAGCAGTGCCAACACATCGAGAAATTGAGACAAAGTGAGAAAGCATTATTGTTTTTATTCCATGGTAGTGAAGCTGTAGCCCCATGGAGTGGTACAAGGAAGAGCAGGACAACTGAGCATAATATCTAGGTGAGACAAGCCAGGAGAAAGTATCTATATATAGCTACACACATGGTCTTGTATACTGTGAAAACCGTAGTCTTTTTTAAAGGCTAGTCAAATTTTAAAAATTGACACCTTGATAATCTTAAATCAATCCCATGAGTTAGAATGGAGCTTGTATTAACATAAGGCCACACTGGAGGTTTCAGCTGTGTTCATGTCAACCTCATAAGGAGTAAGAATCACAGATACGATCAAAGATGAAAGAACCCATGGACCATATATATGCATGATTTACCTGTTGCCTCCACTAAATAATTAATTCCTATATATTAACTATCATTGGTGTGTGTGTATTGTGTGTATGTTGTGAGTGTGTGTGTTGTGAGTATGTGTGCATGGTGTGTGTGTGGTTGCGTGTGTGTGTAGTTGCATATGGGTATGCATGAGGAAGTTCAGACATGATCTAGAGCTTCCATCTTTGGCAACAACTCATCTGGAGGAGTGTATACTATATGAGCTAATTTGAGCAGAAGGAAGGAGGGGAGAAAGCACAGGAGGAAGAAGCTAAAAGAGAGAGAGATAACTGGATGCTGAGGCAGCACTTGGTTGTGTGCATTCTGCATGTGTATCTGTGGCAATGAAAACAGGGCTCTAAGAAACCATGTGCACCAGAAACATGAGCTGCCTCAGAAGGCTCATTGTCAGTTCTGTGGGCAGCCCTACCACCTGCAGATCTTATTCATAATATAAAAGATTCGGACCATGTACAGCATAGCTTCTTGGCCTGTACTACTCCTTCCACATGTGGCAAGCCAGAGTGCACGCATGCACATGGATGGATGGGTGGATTATGTGTGTGTGTGTGTGTGTGTATGAATTCATGTGTTTGTCCTGTGCATGCATGCGTGTGTGCATGTGTGTGTATTTGTGCGTGTGTGTGTGTCTGTAGCTTTATAATGTAATATGCACATCTTAACTGTCTTCCACTAAAGTGGATTTTTTTCTGCAGTACTCTAACCACTATCTATACATAGCAGAAGAACAACTTATACAGTTACTAGTGTAACTTCCAAGGTAAGCACTTCAGAAATAGTAACTGAGGTAAGGAAAAAGGCCACAGAGGGTTTTCTCAGTTTAGTCACATCAAATAGTAAACCCACTTTAGCTGACTAGATTCTGAGGTCTGGTGATTGTGGCTATTTCTAGAAAGTGGTCAGCTGTGTCTCTCATCTGGTGTTCCCAATACATACGCAGAAACTCACCAGATAAAGCATGTACATTCAAGTATGTGCGGATTCTGGTGAAAATCAGGCATTGAGTTTTTCCTAATTAACCGCTACATATTGTTCCCACACTGGCTGTCTGTTGCGGCTAGATCACAAGTTTTTGTGTGATGTCCTGCACACATGTACTACCAGTATTGTTTCTTGTACTTCTGCACTTAGCTGAAGTAAGAGATCATCTTGAGAGCATTACCAAGATGAGTCTTGTTTCTCATGCACTTGCTTCAATCATGTACACGTGTCCTCAGTGTTGTTATGTAGCTTTATGCAGAGACTGTTTGGTGGCACTCTCTCCCGGTGCATCTTTTTTCTTGCAGTTTCAAGCAATACTGACCTAGCTCCCAAGAATATATTAGCTACTGTGTTTCGTGCTGACAAGATATCGTGCTGACAAGATAAACATACAAAACAGAAAGGCATTGTTACCCACTGTAAATCACCCCTTGCTCCCTCGTTATGTTTATATAATTGGACCCCTTTTCTAAACATTGAAAGGTGTTACTTATGCCCAAGATGATGTTTTCCACAACTAATAACTTCACCTCCAAGTAACAAAGAGACAAGTTCTTTAATCTTGACAGCTCAATACTAATGCTACTTAGCGTCTGTCAGTTAAAGTGACTGCTATTCCAATATTAGGTGTTCAAGTTAAATGACCTTATATGACCTAAAGCCATATACAATATACAATATAATGTGTAGTGTTATAACAGAACTCAATTTTTTTGTAGATGCATTCTGGCAATCATAAAGTGCATATCTCTACCTGACAGATCAGCTGGGCACATGCATCTTGAACATTCAGTTCTCACATACCCTGTCTACTGGATCCTTTGTGACTGAAGGAGTGAAGATTGAGCAGATTTCCAGCCAAACAAACTAGTGTAATTATGCATATCTATTTGTTATATTCACTGCATTAATTAGCTGAAGAGCTGCAGTGATTATTTTCTTATGTTTTAAAATCGTCATGTGTTGACCAATAGACACGTGTGGGGATGGGTGTTAGAATGCCCACCAGTGATATTATACACGAGGAAGACGGCATCTAACAAGTGGACAAAATAGGTAGAGATAAGAAAGAAGAGAGTGAGGAATTAAGACTAGCTTCACAGGCAGAGTCTAGTTGAAGATTGTTCTGCAAAGGCATGGGAGGATTAAAACCAAGCAGACAGACAGATAAGAAAAATTCTCACTTTCTTCGTAGGGAATCCTTCCAGTGGCCTTAGTGGTCTGAGATGGTTCCAGTAATACTACAAAACTGGCGAAATCCCAATCTTTATATGAGAAGTTAATACCAAATTTTGAACCCAAACCTGTACCTGTAATATTCTGATTGTTAAATTGTCCATAAACATTTTTTGAAGTTTTTGTAAGAGGAGAGCTGATGCAATTTATATAATACTCTGCCTCCCTCATAGTTGAGTGTTGTGTAGGAATAATGGACTCTACCCCAAGCCTTACATATTCTAGGGAAAGGAACATCAGCACAATGACATTGGCCACTTACACACAAATGCACACAAACACAGACACACACACTCACACACACACCAAACAGTGTAGGCTTAAATTTATGTATTTCAGATATCAACATAATATTTTTGAGACAGATTATAGAGGAACTGTTGCATTCCTGGATTTAGCTCAAGTCACATGACAAAAGTAATCCAATGAGAAGGTTTTACCAAGTAGATCCAGCATTTGTTGAATTATTGATGAGAAAAGTAGCTGATGTGAGGCCTTCACACTGTGCCGGCATAAACAATTGTTATCCCTCGCCACACATAGTGAGTGAGGGGAATCAAATCTCTATCTAGTTTATATTATAATTGTGTTTATGTTTGTCCAGCTCAACACATTGAGAGTATTTATGGCATTTAACTGTAGTTTGTGGAAGTCATTTATCCCTGGAAATCCACTGGCCAACCAGATCTGTAACAGCTAGTTTGCACTTTATGATATTGTGGCCATGCCTATATACTATATTGTTCATGGCATGTGTGCATGCTGAGCATACTCAAACCAAATGCTGCAGAGTATTCAGTACATGCTTTTGCATTTATTTTCCTCTCCAAATTTTCGCTGCACACATTATGTGAATAGTCAACATTTGATGCACACCATCTAGCTAGGTCCATTACTGGTGTGCTTCAGCAAAACCAGGAACCTTAGCACCACTTTACACATGTCTTCCCATATATGCCATCAATAAAACTCTAGTGTAATGTATTCCTGGAGGCATCTCTATGACACCCGAATCTGGAAAACATCACACACTGAAGCATAACCACCAGCTCTTCTACAGATTCAGATGTCTAGATGATTGTGGCTATTTCTAGAAGATGGTTAACTTCTAATAGATTCCGCATCTCAGCAGATGTCTTACAAGCTAACCTGGTAATGAAGCAACCAGATAAATAAATATATTTGTCTTTAACTTTAACCGCCGACACTACAGCCATCTGCAGTTTCGGCTAGGTCATAGCTTTATGCGTGTGAATGACACTAGTATTTGGCTGTGTGGTAGCTGTTACTCACTTGGCGCACACATATTCTGTGCTTTGAAGAATCACGACAGGTAGCCAGTATGCTAGCATGTATTTGGTAATAATCATATAATATTTAATAGCAATAAGCCTTGTCTATAAATTGCAATGTAGCATATTGTCATAAATCATCATGTTTTGTAAAACATCGTAAACTTCTCCTGAAACTGTAAGCCTCACGGAAAAGCAGCTACAAATGACTAAGATTCATCCGCCTTTCCTCACTGTTTCTCTTCCAATTTAGACACCTGCATGTGATCTAATGCTCATCTCTCACTGCTTGTTGACTATAAATCATGGGTCATCTGCATAACCTCACCAATTCTTGCTATTAGCTACATACCAAGCAACATTGCGTCTACAACTCCCAATCTCCACAACCCAATCCATTGCAAGATAAAACATTTAGTGAAATACAGCACATAAATCAAGGCAAAAATTAGCGAAAAATTATGGAACCCACACTCCTTCAAACCACACCTTATAGCCATGACAATAATGACAAGGACCTACCCCATTCTCGTTCCTTCACAAAAATTATCTTCATAATGTCAATCACTTTGGTGCCAGCCATTGTTGGGACCTGTGCAGTGGCACTGGTGTTTCTTCCTGCAGTGAGAGAGAATGCAAGTTCTTCAGAGGTGAGCCCCCTGGATATCAGCCTGCAGGACAAGGAGAAGCTTCACTCCATGGCAGGCCAGGTTGCAACTATATACGAGCAATAAAAAATAATATGACTGACTAATAGAGTTTGTGAAGGAATGCTTAAAAAAGGATATTAAAAATGAAGACTAAGTGGCAACAACTTGTTGATGAAAGGTTCAAGGAAGAGGCAGATAATGACTTTTGGTAAGATTACCAAACAGAGTCAATAATCTAGATGTGAATTTATAGTTGAAACTTTGACCCTATCACTGCCAATAAACTAGCCGAGGAACCCATAGCAAAGGTGCAGGAATGAGCATCACATTTTTGTTGATCAATATTTCTGAAGATACAGAACAGCAAGTAAGTAATCTAATGAAGTAGAGTAGAGGCAGCCTTGGTTTACCACAGTTATCGATGACGATGCTTCCCTCTGTAAATTTTGTAACTAAGGCTAATAGCATATGACTATAGAGGAAGCCTCACTGATATACTGCTTGCTATATGCGAGCTCTAATGTAGTTATTTAGTAATGCTGCCATGTTGCATAATTTGTGAGCAATCATCGAGACCATGAAAAGTGCATGCACAATCCCTAAACAGTAACTATTCTCTAGGTGGAGTCAATGCGAAACTTATCAGCAAAATAATATCCTAGATTAGGACGCAAAATATTTTCTCCATAGCAAGTTGACCACAACCATATTGATCTAAAATCAGGATCACACAGCCTGCCACATACATGTTGAGACAACCTGGAGTAACTGCTCAGATGGGTCAGGGTTTGGCTGGACCTGCATTCAGCAAATGAAAGTTCAAGATTCAATTGAAATCAGGGTGCTCACTTATTAGTGCTTGCTTGCACTTGCTCTTTCTAGTCTGCACTGCCTGGCTCTGCCTAGCCTGGTGATGGCTACTTGGCAGCTGCAAATATTCCTATTTAACCTCCTCCATAGAATTTGGTTTAAAAAATGCAGTTAAGCCGAGCATTTGGTTCAAGCAGTAGCCATGGCCACACTACCATTGATCAGGTGATATCTTGTTTTGTAGCATTTGCTGAAATCCAAGAGGATAGAGAGAAGCAGGATAATGTTTAGTCATTAGTCGCAGCCACTTCCTGGTCACACCCAAGTTTTCAGGCTTGACCATCAAAATGTTCCCATCGGTCTGCCGTAAGCTGACTGTTTCCCAAGAAATAGTGTAGTTATTGCAAAGTGTTTGATAGTCTGACAACATAAATAGTGAAGACTCATTTGCACTGTGTAATTCCCATTAAAAAGTTGAAAGCAACCGCTTGTGGGAGGGCTCATTGCAGTTACAAGAATTTGAAACCCACAAAAGTGTAAGTGGGTTGGGTGCTGGCTGGAGTATAATGGGTGGATGGGTTTGGGGGGTGTTGTTGGCTATAAAAGAAATGAACGATGGGCTCATCTGCAGAACCTCACCAACTTCTTGCTAATAGCTACACAGCAAGCAACACTGCAGCTACAGCTACCAATCTCAAGGGACTGAATAGCAGTGAAATAGCAGAGATCAAAACAAAATCTAGCACAAAATATGGACATCACACTCCTTCCAGCCACAGCTTATAGCCATGGCAATATCAACAAGGACCTACCTCGATCTCAGTCCTCCACAAGAAATGTCTTTGCAATGTCAATCACTTTGGTGCTAGCCTTAGCAGCCATTGTTGGGGCCTGTGCGGTGGTCGTGGCCTTTCTTCCTACAGTGGGGGAGAATGCAAGTTGTTCGGAAATGAAACCCTCGGAGATTAACCTGCAGGATAAGGAGAAGCTTCACTCCATGGTAGGCCTCAACATACTGTAAAACAATATTACTTGTGTCCTTAATATTTATGTTGGTAACTGGTAAAGAGTGAATGCATAAAAGTTTTATCTAACATGATATTGTAGTAGCAAGCTGATAAGAGGATTTGTCCCTAATAATACACATTATAAACACTTTACTTCAGGTGGCTTCCATTGCAAAGAGACAAGGATCTGGTTCAAATAATTATAGTGAGTTATAATTTTAACACCCCAATGAAGTGCTACAAGCTCTAACTAATGCTAGCTATTGTTCATTTTTGTATGTTCTTATCACAGTTAGAAGTGACTGCTACTCCAACATTACTAACAATGTGAGTGAAATATATTTTTATCTGTTGGTCTAAGTTAATTATAGCAACCCATGCCATAGATTTTGGTTGATCGGTATGACATGTATCTACAGTGAATTGTGGAAATGACACAGAAATCACTTTATATGGTTGCCTTATTGTCTAATGTCCCTTTGTCCCACAGAGTCTTCCACTAGCTCATGTGAGCGGGACAGGCATCCAGTGGAGGACCGAGGAAGAACACAGACCTTCACATGGAGGTAAGACTCTTAGTAGCCACTGAATAACACTGCTTTAAGACACTGTCTCTGTGCTCAATTTTACAGGACTCGCTCTTCAAGGTTACCAGAGCTCATGGCAATGCCGACATCAGCAGGACTTGGTTTCTGGGGGAATAAACTTCAGCCAAGACACTCAGCAACTCATCTTTCATATTTGCGGTTTCTACTACTTCTCCAGTCAAGTTTTATTTCAATATGCATCAAACATTGCAAACAATGTGAACCAGCCTGTACGGCATGGAATACAGGTCACCCCCAACTGTGGGTCCGTTCCCTCCAACTTCTATCGGTACTCATACTCAAGTCCGATTGAGCATCAGTATCTCAAGACTTCAACATACCGAGGAGATATCTTGAAGATGTGTGCAGGTGGATCCATACATCTGATTATCCCCACCAGTCAGAACCTTTGCTGTGCACATGGAGGCTCCATGAACACTTATTTCTCTGCATTTCTTATCCACAAGACTCTTTGTGATTGAGAGAGAAGCTACCCACAATACATACCAGCTATATATATATATGTATATGTATATATGTCCATGTACAGATTTTGTTGAATAGAAGTTGTCATTTTTGTGGTAATTAAATATTACACATTTGATTTTAGAGAGAAAGAACGTGAGGAAAAATTAAAACATGTTGACTAGAGGGAAGGAAACAAAGTGTGCAGATGAAGCAAAAGCAAAGAATACTTATAAAATAGTTAACTGGTAAAAATACAGAGTGACTAAATGCAATGGTTATCCTGACCTTGCTAGGCCAGTTTTGAATGAGGTCATTTAGACTTTGTGCTCATATAGTTGAGTGAGTGAGATATGTGCATGATTGAGCATCTTCCTCACAAATTTGTGTTCTTTGCTTTCATACCTTATGCATAAACAAGGAAGACATGATAGAGGGCAAGCAAAGAGTCAACAATTTAAAATTAGAAACTTATTATTTCAGCAGCATCCTCAAGTGATCTTGTTCCCCCTCCATTTTTCCCCCTTTTCTTTTACATTTGTCCTTCTCTTGAGTGGCCAAATAAGAAATTTTTTGGTTTTTGTTATCCTGTATCCTTCTTGACGATAGAAAAGAAAAGAGAAGACACCAAAGAATGTTATCACCTTTTGTGGAAATCAATGGTTGCCAAGGTATTGTGTACTGTGGGGTGTAAAAACAACCTTACCCAAGCACTAGGCATTGTTGGTGGAATCCCTTCAATATCATCTCAATCTTATCTACGACTTAAGACATTAGTTTACAATTGTATACATTTTTTTGAAGAAAAAAGTGTTCGTACATGAAAGTTGATCTAGCCTAACTTTTTTTTTTTAATTTCCAAATAAAGTGCTTTTTTGTATGTGTGGTGATTTTAATCTTCATTTTGGGTGCGACTGGCTAATGCTTTTGGTCTCCCACAAAGCAGAGAGGCAGATGGTGGCAAGAAAGTCAATACTTTTACATTAATGAAGGAAACAAATTGAGTAATCTAAATTGGGAAGACATAAACTGAAATTTAACAAGGTTGACTCCAGTACAGATTTGTGCAAGCAACTAACTAACCCTGCAAGAGAAAAAATTGTTTTCCAAAAGAAGAATGCAGTAACAGAAATAATGTCCAATTTTATTGTTGCACTATCACTTTGAGGCATGAGGAAATATTCTAATTAGAACTCGATTACACGACATCTTATCAGATTTTGCAAGACCAAGTGGGAGAAGGGAGAAATGTCAATGTGGTGGGACTTCTCCAAACTCTCTATTGTCTGCTTAGCCGTGATAATACTCATAGTATATACATTACCCCTTCATTCCTGGGATCTCAACTGTTCTTTTTTCTTCCGTCCTATTTTCAGATACTTTCTGTTGTGTCAAGGATCTGGTGACTTCTACCATGTTGTGGTGTCATTCTTATACAGCATCCTTCTCTTATAGAAATATCTGACCCACGTTCATCAATCAAGCCTTCAAGATGTACAATCTTAGGATAAACATTGCTCTGCTGCCACGGGAGCAAAGCTCTCCCCACACATAGCATGTTGGTGCAGAAAACAAGTATTTAGTTACATACATCCACACACCTAAATATAAACAGATCACTTGTCCTAAATATGAATGGCCTTGCACCTAGCTATACATTAAATAGATTCCATAACAAAAAATTGGTTATGCACATACATGCTACCTAAGCACATACCACTGGGCTCCCCCTCTGAAGTAGTATCTAGGCCATCTATTGCACCCTGGTTCAATTGTGGTGCCTTGCATACATGTCAGGGTCGGGGAGTTAAACAAGCCCTCTCTGACTCTGCCAGCAACAACAAGAGAAAATTTATGTAGCTACTAGCTTTATTTCCTTCTTTGGTCCTAGCCTACACCAGTACAGCTTCTACTGGTACAGCAGGGGTTTGTAGCTGTAGCTTTCTTACAGCACCCTCTATTGAAAACCACACTATTTATAGCTATGCAAGTGGCTTGCCTAGCTGTAAACTAATCAACAAAAATTTTGTATGTGGACTTTCTTCTGTTTGGACTAAACCTAGACCAATGCAGCAGCTATAGCTACAGCTGTAGTTGGAGCCATGGGTAACTTTCTCCCTGTTCTCGAGTGCTCTTTCGAATTACTCAGTGCTATTTTTATATCAAGTAAGTTTGTAGCAGTAGGCTATAAGCTGTGTAGAAACTTTAGTACTTACCTGAGGGTGCTTCTCAGACATTTGTGCTCACAGATCTCGGATGATATAGCTATAATCTATGCATAAAACTATCGAGTTAGCTGCTTATGGACAAGTGAATTGCATTAAAACAAGTTTTGTTTTTGAAAACAGTTTCAGTGTGTGACACAGCAAGGGTCTAGGATGTAGCTATTAGCCATAAAGGTGGAGCAAAACACACGGATATCTATTTTCTGCACTAAAATGCTCAATGACAAAAAGATTCCAACTATAGCCCACCCATGCAACAAAAACCATAAAAGATGGTGAAAACAAACGACTTTCTAGCTACTCACTTTTGATTGTATATTTGGAAGTAACTGTCTTTCTGAGTGTGCATTTGTTAGCTTACATCTTTGGTCATTCCTTCACCAAGAAAAAAATTAAACCAAAAGAAATGCTTTGTTTAAAATGGAGAAGGTAGCTCTATTTGGGATTTTGGCAGCAATTTTGTTTGGAAAATACTCACACAAGCATTTTTTATGTTGCCAACGATTATACACAAATAATGCAACATGGCTGTGTACTGTGAGGGTTACCGAAAAAACTACACTAGCTACGTTAGACATCACACAGGGCAAGCGATTTGCTAGCCAGACTGCTTGTGGCCCTACTCTATTATAAAAATACTGCAGTTGTTGAAATGGTGAAATTTACAGGGCAGCATCGTCGATGGGTTCTACCAAAACCAAGTAGCCAGCTATTAGGGGCCTGTGTTCTGCTACACGGGGAAAGCAGCTACTGGGTGCCACAGTACTGCTTCATATATAGATAGCCCAGATACCAGGTGCCTTGGGCCTGGGCCCGGCTACAACAGTGTTTATGTGATTAATACTTGAATCAGTTAACTTATTTGTTTGGGAAATGCTGGGAGTCCGCCCTAGTCTAATATGTATATAAAACACCAGACCAAACGACTTTTTGTAGCCTTTAAAGACCACCCAGGGAAGGTAACTACTTTTTGTAGCCTTTAAAGACCACCCAGGGAAGGTAAAGCAAGTGAATGAATGAAGAAGTATCTATTGCAGTGGTGGAGGAAGCTATTTTGTATTGGTCAGGCAAAAATTTAGGTAGAACATGAAAACAGAACTACTTTCAATGACAAAGGAATACTAATAAATTACAGTGAGTCATGAGTTTATTTAAAGCTACCAAAGATTCGAAATCTGTGTTCACTACCACAAACAAATTCACTGGCAATATCGGTAAGGTCTACTTTATCCAACATATCCTTGTAGATATTTAGTCATAATATGGTTCAACCTTGGTTGACTCATTGTACTACGTAAGTAGGTCTTCACTCGCTTCATAGCAGAAAAGTTTCTTTCACTGACCGCATTTGTAGAAGGCAAAACAAGGATCAGACGGGCTATCCAGCAAACTTGCTTGTAAAAAACCCTTTGACCTTTAGAGAGACCTTGCAGAAAATGTAGAATTTCATGTAGAGTGATAATCTTGCTTTGTTCACTCCTGGGAAAGCTTGAACTGAAGACTTGCAATTGTGTTGAAAGCTCACTCTCATTGAAGTCATCACCATAAAAGTCAATGACAGCTTGCAAGTTAGTTGAGTAGTCCTTCCTATTAACTGCTTTCATTAATCCTCAAGGTTCTGTAGACCGGCTGATCAAAACGATCTTGAATGCTTGAAATAGCAAAATCCAGTACTACTTCAAAATAGAGCTTGCGATAGTGATCTTCAACTGTAGGACTGTGGTAACCATCTCCTTCACCCACTTCGAACCTGCTTGGTGCTCTTCTTTTCCTTGGCAATGAAGGCTCTTCAACGTGTATACGAACACATAAACATTGAACATGCTTATAAAATAGCTGACATCTCATCACTTCGATTACACGCCGTATTCCTAGTACCCGCGGGCAAATTATTCATGAATTAACGAGGTATTTTACTTATTATTTTTATATCTTCCGTTCTGCATGGACTCCACCCATGAAACTTGGGTCATATTAAGCCACATGATAGCTCTACTTCCTGTAAAAAAATCGAGCCTTCCTTACCAACTGGGCAGAACTAACCAGCATTATAAAACCTTGTTATCTTCTTGGGGGTGAATATTTTCATATTTTCACACTATTATACACACATTATAATGCCAACACAAGATGGAGCATCTATTTACAAACCCTCTACCATATGCAAAGCCAGTGGGTTGTTTTCCCCATCAAAATGCTAACAAATAATAATACAAAAAACAAATTATAAGAGAGTGAAAATGCTAACACATACTAGAATAAAACCATAATATAAAACACAATTATGTAAGGGAGTGTCTTGGGTAGAGCTCCGGTCTTGCTGTCACGGGTAGAATAGAACTTGCTCAGTCTTGGGTATAGCTTGCTTGGTCTCCGGCATGATATTTCACCATGTTTTTATTCTACACAAACATGAGATACCAGGATAAGAATAACACTTGAATACTGGAGAGACGAGAGAAGTAGACGAAGGGATAGGGAACGAGAGAAGTAGACGAAGGGGCAGGGAACAAGAGAGAAGTAGACGAAGGAGCAGGGAACAAGAGAGAAGCACAGAAAGGAGCAGGGGGTGCATAAACATTACTGATAGTCCACCAAGGTATGGTATTTACGAAAACAGTCACGGCCTGTTGATCCACCACACAAAGGAACCTTACAAAAACAACACTGGGACCTTGCCTCATGCCTGTAACCTTTACAAATGCAAACTACACAGCGCTTCTTTGCACAGCACTGTGGGAAATGACCTAGTTTTAAATTGAGGCGATCTAGCTGACTATTTGCCTGACTACAACGTTGACCTGCACGCTGCCGAGAAGAGAAAGAACCAATCAAAGATTTAGCTAGAACAATCCTAGCTTCTAGATAATTACCCTTCCTTACTGATATTGGAGCTCGGACAGAAGAAAACAAAATAAATGAATTCAATAAACAAGCTTCTATCAAATACGAAAAAACCCTTTTCCACCATCTCCTAGACTTTCTACCCAAATTATAGTAGCCTATTCTCTGATCTGCTCTGTCCACACCTCTCATGAATGACTGATAATCAGGCAAACATGGGGGACATGGCAGATCCTCTCTAGAACCATCAATTTTGCGCCTTTTTACAGTAGGAGGTACTAAATTATTTTCCGCGGGATGTATATTAGTTATCATGTAGATTGACCGTTTATCTACCCAAACTAAAGCCAGGAGTGCACCATTAGACCTATAATCATAATAACCTCTATTTCTAATCGAAGCTTTTGTTACTAAATCTGGAGGAAAGTTCCTCCTAGTATACCTAGCTGTACCACATGCACCAAAGCCTTTACTTGTAAGCGTTTGAAATAAATTAGGACTAGTATAATAATTGTCCATGTACACATGGAAGTTCTTATGTTCTAATCCTTCTAACAAATCTAAAACAACTCTACTACACAAACCAGTTTTATCAGCTACTTCCACGTTCTTACCTGTATAAATCTGCAACCAATAAATGTACCCATTCCTAGCATCACAAAGGACAAACACTTTTATCCCCCATTTTATTGGTTTGTCCTTCATATACTGTTTGAAGCCAAGCCTACCTTGAAAGGGAATCATAGCTTCATCAATACTAAGCTCTTGATGCAAAGTATATTCACTCTCAAACTTAGGAGTAATCAAATCTAATAACTTCCTTACCTTATAAAGCCGATCATAATTCAGGTTACCCTTTGTAACCAACAAACCATCAATAGAATTTACATGTACATAACGCATTAGCTCCAAAAACCGAGTCCTAGGCATTACTTTACGAACCAAAGATCCAGACAAATCCGAGTGATTAGTGGACCAGTACAATTCTAAGTATGGAAGTGTGGAAACTCCCATTATTATCAACATTCCTACAAAAGCTTTCATTTCCTCTATATTAGTATCTACCCATGGCCTGGAGAGACTAGCCATCCTAGAAACGTAACTGTTCGTCTCTGCTACTAGGAGTTCCCACACTTCAAGAGTAAAAAAAAGGTAAAATGCATCTAAAAATGTACTTGATGCACCAAGCAATGAAGAAGTTGGACCAGCTGTTGCTGTATAGTCCAATTTCAAAGGAGTTGGCTCCTTTATTTCCCACTTACCTGTGACCTCAGTTAGCCTAGAACCAGTGCCAGATGCTTGGGCAGAACCAGTGCCAGATGCTCGGACAGAACCAGTGCCAGATGCTCGCACACGCCTATAACCTCTGGCCCGCCTACTACCAGTACCTTTTGGAGGACCACTAGCAACACTTACGACTCCACTACCACTTGAGCTGCTTCCCCCTTGGCCAGTACTCCCTCGCCCGCCTCTCCCTCGGCCAGTACTCCCTCGCCCGCCTCTCCCTCGCACAACTCCAGCACCAGTCGTGTTCCTACGCCCTGTAGAGACTTCAGGCAAGGCTTCCTCATCCTCCAATGTAACAAAAGGAGTCATAGATGCCTCATCTCCACTCTCATCATCTGATGCTGTAGGAAAAGTAGTGGGGAGGGTGGGAAAAACAAGATATATATATCAAGTTTGTGGTCAACATTTGTAAATTCAAATTCAAATGAAAATCAACAACTCAAACCTACACTCTTAGCTATAACTTTTTTTCTATAACTATCCTGTCTGAATTTGGAATACCAACAGAATAAGCTAGTATTTGGCAATAGTACACTCTCAGTTGACTATGGTAAACAAAGGCTATGAAGCGCTAAGGTTAGAAGAAACTTACAATCGAGAAGTCCATCCAAGCACGCCTCTTCTCTTAGAGCAACTGGATCCAGAGTGTTTCCTCGGTATGCATAGATATCTTCACCTTCTTCCCCAAATGAATCTGACCCAGAATCGCCAGAATCGTCGGCTAAAAGTTGAGAAATAACGTCCTCACAGGAGAGCATCTTTGAGCAGTTAAAAAAAAAAAGCTCGACCAACAAAAATGGCGTTCAACCGCGGGATTTTTGTTGCACGATGCATCAACCGGAAATAATCATTTTTGTGACGTTCTCTAGTCTACTAGGCATGTGCAGAACCCAACCGGGGCTGTTAGCTCGTAACGGTTCATTTTATATATTTTTGTGTGGCGAAGGATGTAAGGTCTCGCGCCATATGGCGTTTACGGCGTTTAATCGGTATGATTCGCAATAAATTGCGCTTCTGATGCAGACAGAGACTCTGTTTGCCTTGCTCAAATTATCTGTAATCTTTAAGATGCGTTCACTGAGATGCAGACCAAACAGCAAATTAAACTTTGCCATTTGTGTTTTCACTCTCCTTTTACATCTGGGTCTAATCTTTTCTCTAAATATTCATCACAACTGATTTAAAATGGTGTAATTCTCCTTTATACTGCTGATCGATTCACCTCGAATGGTCTACCGGGTAGGGCAATTTTTTTGTATGCCCATGGGAGTATCTTCATCACGATTTTCAAGCTTTATTCTATCAAACGCAGCATTTCGCTTTGGAGAATACTTTATCAGTTTACAAATCTCAAAAGCTGTTTCTATGGCATCATTGCACATCTTGGATTGCTTTATAGTACTGCTGACAGCCAAATTTAGAGCATGCCCATAGCAGTGTGTGTAGACTGCATGCTTTTCCTCCGAAAGTATCTTTGCCGATACACCATTCCTGATGCCACTCATATTAGATGCACCATCATAACATTGGCCTCGGCACTGAGAGATACTGAGACCTGGCATCCGAAGTATAGTATCTTTGATGGCATGGAAGAGAGTGTCGGAATCTATGCTGTTTACTTCATAGAGACCAATGAAAAGTAGTAGCATCTACTTTTATATGGTATTTTGTATGACCACTTATTTATCAGGAACCAAAGAACCTATCCAGACTAAACTTTATGTAGCCATTAAAACCCCTAAAGAAAGGTTTTATATTATGAAGAAAGTAGCTCTTTACAGTGACCATCGATAACCATTTTGTTTAAGGAAATGACTTTGCAAATTCCTAATGATACACACAGGTATTGTCAACAACTACCTTACAAAAAGCAGTCAAAATATTTGCTGAATCAAAACCTTTTCCCAAATCTACGGAAAGCTGTGAAAATTAAGTGAATGATTTTCCAATTTCTCTCCAATTACCAATGCGGCCAAAACTAAAACAAAACTAGAGTGGCACTCAGGAGAAGATGATTGCAGCAAGAGAGAAGAATCCCCTTCATTGCAAGGTTCTCGACAAGTAATCATGCCTACTGGGTGCCTAGGGGATCTATAGGGTGCCTAGGCCCTGCTTCATGTGGGGGGCACAGCTACTGGATGCCTAGGCTCTGCTTCATGAGGATCCCAGCTACTGTGTACCTAGGCCGTGTTTCACGGGCAAAGTACTTTGTTATGGAGAAAATAGCTCATTTTGGACCCTTTGTCATTTTTGTAGGCATTTTCACCCACCACCCTGTAAATCATTTTTGTGTCATATCAGATAGCTGGATTTTAAATTTTGGAATGCAGCTGTGATCAATACTTGTATTACCTCCCCCCCACACAGGAAATGCAGGCAACCAGTAACCTGCTGTTATGGTTTCAAGCTTGTGTGTATGGCATCCTCCAGAAAAATTGGCTTTAACAACAGTGTATGATCTATTAACACTTGCGCTATTCCCTTTTTGGGGGACCTTAGCACCGGGTATATATAGATCTCATTGGCAGATCCAAACAAACCTTTGTGTGGTGTTTAAGGATCACCCAAGAAATACTTTAAGCCAACTATTTCCTTGTTTTGCTTTATTGTAATGGAGGACGTAGCTAGCTCGTGTTTGAGCCTCTCTGCAGAATTTTGGCCACTCCGTAAGTTGAATTTCCCACCTGAATATACCAGATATGAAGTAGAAGCTAACAATACACTTACAGGTGGTTATTGCTTTGTAGAAGGGAGGAAATAGCTCATTTTGTCGTTTTAAGATTTTTTGCCGATTTACCACAAATTAGTATATAGCTGCATGACTGGATTTTGCATGAAATCAACTTATAACAATACTAATGTCACTTCTCTTTTTTTATCCAGGCAATGTGGGGGGGTACCCCTGCTGACCTTATATAAAGTAGTAGTGTCTGTGTATCTCTGTATGTATGTCTGTATGTGAGCTATGCACGGCCAAATGGAAGGTCCAATCCAAACGAAACTTCCACCTACAGAACAGGATAAATTCCTGGATGTTGTTTTGTAAAATGTTTGGTCCAGATCTGGACTGTTAGCCATCATCTAATGGCATGGTACCATAGAATGTCTAGACTCTGCCTCATGGAAAATCCAGCTACTGGATGCCTAGGCTCTGCTTCATGGGGAGCATAGTTACTTGGAACCTAGGTCTTGCTTCATGCGCCAGCTACAGGGTGCAGCAGACAGATCGTACTTGCTATGCAACTACATGTATTATGCTTCAAGCTGGTGTGGATCCAGATGGACTAACTATAACAACAATGTACCTGTTATCAATATTAGTGAAGTGAAGTATTGATAATTAACTTGTATTTATTTATTTTAAATATGTTTGGAAGACTGGGACATGGTAAGTACAGAAGTCATTCAAGTTTTTCCATGCTCAAGTGTTATTGGTAGTAACATCAGGATCTGAGTATGATGAAGCCCAAGCCCAAGGAGCATAAACATTTTTCAGTGCATGTACATGCACAGTCAAGGAAAGAGTTAGACAGATTCAATTAATGCTTCCCATTGCATTTAGGCAAGCAATTATAAGGTATATTAGGAGCGAAAGAAAATGCTGTGGCCAGTTGGTTTTGCAGACAAACATTATTATATTCAACCTGCAGAGCTTACCTTCTCAAGTTGATCAGTACACTACAGTCCCACCCCAAAAAGTGCTGGAACACTGCAGAGCCTCAATATTTCATGACCTTCTCTGACAGCATTAAGTTTTCTATGGAGTCAGAAATGTGGTGACACACCATTTGGTGAGCGGCTGGGATGGGAGAGTCCCAGGGAGATATCCTCTAGCTGATATAGTAGCCGCACTTTTGTTGTGTTTTTTGGACAGAGTTGAGGTGAACACAAGGTGAGAGATAAGTGGAGAAAACACCTCTTTGTTGTGTATACATGTGTCTATATATATATGTATACAAATTACACATATAATCCATCGCTGGATTCTCCTATGAATTCTACTGCAGAAAGACTAGTACACTACACATAAAATCATAGCTCTCATAGTCCAGCCTTTACATAATAGCATATGGTTCTGACCAAACAAACTTGAACATGAATATTGTTAAGTGTTTTTGTTGTTGTTAGCTAAAGATGTGTGCATGTCTATCATGAAGTATGCTCATGGAGCACATAACCTGTTGATACTAACATGAACTATATCTTCTCAAGACAGGAGCCGTGGTTAGTAATTATATCAGTCTATTTTTAACCAAGCCTCACAAGAAGACAGATGCCGGGAAAGAGAAGAGGACACCCGGATGGCAGCCAGGGATACCTTAATTAAGTCAAAATTCTCACAGGATAGAATGTACATACTTACATCCTCTAATTCAGAAGCACAGGAACAAACTATTGAAGTGAAGTGGCCAAACTAAAAGTTCTGTGCGATGCTTCCATGCATGATGTGAATACTTGTGATCTTAAAAGGGGAGGCTATGTGTTTAATGTCATAGCCTCAACGAAATGGTGTGCCCTGACTTTGGAGTCCCATACCATTAGCATGCATTATATTTTATTAATATTTTTCAATGGCTCTTAATAGTATAGCTGGAGCATTATAGTTGTAGGTATAATCGTTCACCCAAAGTCAAAGACGACTTAAAGCCTTCCTTGGGTGATCCTTAAACACCACACGAAGGTTTGTCTGGATGCCAATGAGGTCTCTATGTACCCGGTGCTCAGGACAAAAAAAGGGAATAGTGCAAGTATGGCTAACAGATCATACACTGTTGTTAAAACCAATCTTTCTGGATGCCACACACACAAGCTAAAAAACATAACAGCAGGTTACCGGTTACCCACATTTCCTGGGGAGGAGGGGAAGAGGAGGGTGGTTGGGAGGAAGTGATGCAAGTATTGATCACAGATGCATTCCAAATATTTAAAATCCAGGTATCTGATGTGAGGAAAAAATGATTTACAGGGTGGTGGGTTAAAATGCCCACAAAAATGTCAAAGGGTCTAAAATGAGCTATTTTCTCCTTAACAAAGTAGTTTCCCATGAAACAGGGCCTAGGTACGCAATAGCTGGGATCCCATCAAGCAGGGCCTAGGCACCCGATAGTCCCCATGAAGCAGAGCCTAGGCATCCAGTAGCTGTGCCCTCACATGAAGCAGGGCCTAGGAACCCAGTAGGCATGCTACAAAGATGAACAATAGTACTTATTATTCTCTGTCTGTGTGCTGCTTCTCCTGATCGCCATTGCTGCTCTAGTATTTCCTAGCTGTACCATTACTTGTCGAGAACCTTGCAATGAAGGGGATTCTTCTCTCCTGCTGCAAGCAGCTTCTCCTGAGTGCCACTTTAGTTTTGTTTTAGTTTTGGCTGCATTGGTGTTTGGAAGGAAATTGGAAAATCATTCACTTAATTTTGACAGCTTTCCATAGATTTATGAAGAGTTTTTGATTCAGCATGAAGACTAGAGCATCTAGTCGAAATGTCGAGTGAATAAAAATTGTTGAGAAGGTAATTTTAACTGAGAGTTCATTGAGTATTTTGACTGCTTTTTGTAAGGTAGTTGTTGACAATACTGCTGTGTTGTGCTGTGTGTATCATTGGGAATATGTAAAACACATGCAAAGTCATTTTCCTAAACAAAATGGTCGCTGATTGTCACTGAAAAGATCTACTTTCTTCATAATATTCTTTAAGTGCATGGATTTAATGGATAAATAAAGTTTGGTGTAGAGAGGTTCTTGGGTTCCTAATAGATAAGCGGTCGGACAAAATAACCAATAAAAATATATTCTACTGCTTTATATAATTATAGGGCGGAAAGATAATAGAGAGGTTGACACCCGCCATTGCCCAAACCAAAACGTGAAGTTGCAAGTATTAATCATAGATCCATTGTGGAAGCTACACCACCTTGAAAAAATAATAGTTGCCTAGTAAGATGTACCTGTTACATGAAGCAGGACCAAGGTAACCAGCTACCCAGTGGGAAATCATTTTAACAGACAGTCGTGGAAAATGAAGCAGTGCCTAAGCACTCGTAGCTGAGTTGCCCATGAAGCATGGCCAATTACAGGGCTCCCCATGAAGCAGGGCCTATTAGCTTGGCTTCCCATGAAGCAGCCATTGGCTAGGATCTCTATGCAGCAGGGTCTAGGCACCTGTTGCTGGGCTCCATAGGCAATCAATATCAGGATTCCACATCAAGTAGCTAGAGTATAAATATCCTATAATTACGGTAAATCAATAAAATAAAAAGTGTATAGCCCATCAACAATGCCACCACCTTCTGTAAATTTCGCCATTTTAGCAAATGCAGTCTTTTTCTAATAGGAGGCAGCAGCCTTGCTAGAAAATGTGCTTGCATTATGAAAGCTCTAATATAACTAGCTTGTTGGGAACATGAAAAACGCATGTGAAAGTACAAAATGGCCACTGACAGCTGCAAATAGTTTAACAAGAGCTACTTCCCCATTTAAAAACAAAGACTTGTTTGCTTTAACAGCTTTCCTGGGTGGTCTTTAAAGGCTACAAAAATGTCCCGAGCTATAAGTGAACATAAACAGAAACAGAGAGACACAAACACATATTAGACCGAGCATTTCCCAGACAAATAAGATAACTGATTGAAGTGTTAATCACAGATACATTGTTGTAGCTGGGCCCCCGTGAAGCACACCCAAGGCACCCGGTATCTGGGTTATCTATGAAGCAGTGCTATGGCATCCAAGCTGATTTCCCCATGTAGCAGAATACAGGCACCCTACATTTAGCTGCTAGCTACTCTGTTTTGGTGGTAGAACCCATCGACGTTGATGATGCCCAGTAAATTTTACCATTTCAACATTCAGTATTTTGTAGGGCTAGAGACAACCTTGCTAGCAAATTGCTTGCCCTGTGTGATCCTGGTGTAGTAACCCTTTCGGTATCACTGCCATGTTGCGTTATTTGTGTATTATCGTTGGCAACATGAAAAATGCTTGTGTGGGTATTCTGCAAACAAAATGGCTGCCATCCCAAATAGCCTAAAATAGCCTGAAAGAGCTACCTTCTCCATTGTAAAAGAACAAAACAAATCATTTCTTTTTGCTTAAAATTTTTCTTGTGGTGTAGTATTGACCCAAGATGTAAGCTAACAAATGCACAGACAGAAAGACAGTTGCTTCCAAATATACAATCAGAAGTGAGTAGCTAGAAAGTCATTTGTTTTCACCATCTTTTATGGTTTTTGTTGCGTGGGTGGGCTATGCTTGGAAAAAATTTGTCATTGAGAATATATATCCATGTGTTTTGCTCCACCTTTATGGCTAATAGCTACATCCTAGAACCTTGCTGTGTCACACACTGAAACTGTTTTCAAAAACAAAACTCATATAATGCAATCACTTGTCCATAAGCAGCTAACTCGATAGTTTTATGCATTGGTTATAGCTATATCATCCGAGATATGTGAGCAAAAATGTCTGAGAAGCACCCTCAGGTAAGCTATTAAAGCTTCTACACATCTTATAGCTATTAGCTACCTACTGCTACAAACTTACTTGATATAAAAATAGCAGTGAGTAATTCAAGCTACAGCAGAAGATATAGCTGCTGCATTGGTCTAGAGAAGGAAGTCCACATAATATGTTTACAGTAGGCAAGCCACTTGCATAGCTATAAATAGTGTGGTTTTCAATAGGGTGCTTTAAGTGCTGTAAGAAAGCTATAGCAGGCTAGGACCAAAGAAGGAAATATGGAAAACTATAGCTACATAAATTTTCACTTGTTGCTGGTAGAGTCAGCCTGGGTTGTTTAACCCCCCTCTCCATCCCCCCCCCCACACACACACCACACCCTCCCCCACGCCACCACAATCCACACCCCAGATTTGACACAAATTTGTGAGGAAGATGCTTAACCATGCACATATCTCACTCACTCAAATGTATGAGCACAAAGTCTAAATGACCTCATTCAAAACTGGTAGCAAGGTCAGGACCACCATTGCATTTAGTCACTCTATATCTTCATCAGATAACTATTTTATAACCTCCTTGAGAAAGGATAGCCACCAACTGAGATGGCAGTGTGGTGACTATTCTGGTATTAATAGATGGACGGGGAGAAGCTGCTCTAAAACTTCAACATGTGATAAATAGAGGTCATGTACTGATTGCAGATGTTGTAAGAGAATATAGAAGCTATGGAACAAAATTAACTTGGATTTATTGTTCCTTCATCCATCCACAAATTCATGGATGAGTGGTCATGCACCACAAGCATCATTAGCAGGAAAACCATGTCTGGCAGCAAAGCACAGACCACCACTTACATCAGTAACATTGTTCAGTTCTCGACCTGATTGTGTTTCCTATTGGAATGTGGGTAACCATATTCATAGCAGCATATGTAGGCACAGACACCTGAGCTTGGCTCCTAAATATTCGTATTGAAGATTAGGCATCTCAAAAGTTGAGAAAGTATTCTTTGCCTTTTGCTTCATCTGCACACTTTGTATCCTTCCCTCTACTCAACAGATCTTATTTTTTCCTCGTGTTCTTTCTCTCTAAGATCAAATGTGTAATTTTTAATTATCACAAAAATGACAACTTCTATTCTGTACATGGACACATATACATATATTTATATATATATATGTATGGCTGGCATGTATTGTGGACAGCTTCTCTCTCAATCACAAAGAGTCTTGTGGATAAGAAATGCAGTAAAATAAGTGTTCATGGAGCCTCCATGTGCACAGCAAAGGTTCTGCCTGGTGGGGATAATGAGACGGATTGATCCACCTGCACACATCTTCAAGATATCTCCTAGGTATGTTGAAGTCTTGAGATACTGTTTCTCTATCTGACTTGAGTACGAGTACCGATAGAAGGTGGAGGGAAAGGACCCACAGTTGGGGGTGACCTGTATTCCATGCCGTACAGGCTGGTTCACATTGTTTGCAATGTTTGATGAATATTGAAATAAAACTTGACTGGAGAAGTAGTAGAAACCGCAAATAGGAAAGATGAGCTGCTGAGAGTCTTGGCTGAAGTTCATTCCCCCAGAAACCAAGTCCTGCTGATGTCGGCATTTCCATGAGCTCTGGTAACCTTGAAGAGTGAGTCCTGTAAAATTGAGCACAGAGACAGTGTCTTACAGCAGTGCTATTCAGTGACTACTAAGAGTCTTACCTCCATGTGAAGGTCTGTGTTCTTCCTCGGTCCTCCACTGGATGCCTGTCCCACTCACATGAGCTAGTGGAAGACTCTGTGGGACAAAGGGACATTGGACAATAAGGCAACCATATAAATTGAATAATCATGATTTCTGTGTTATTTCCACAATTGACTGCAGGTACATGTAGAATCAATGGCATTGGTTGCTGTAATTAACTTAGACCAACAGATAAAAATATATTTCACTCACATTGTTAGTAATGTTGGAGTAGCAGTCACTTCTAACTGTGATAAGAACATACAAAAATGAACAATTGCTAGCATTAGTTACAGCTTGTAGCAGCACTTCATTGGGCTGTTAAAATTATAATAACTCACTATAATTATTTGAACCAGATCTTTGTCTCTTTGCAATGGAAGCCACCTGAAGTAAAGTGTTTATAATGTGTATTATTAGGGACAAATCCTCTTATCAGCTTTGCTAATAGCTACTACAATATCATGTTAGATCAAACGTTTTTGCATTCACTCTTTACCAGTTATCAACATAAATATTAAAATATTGTTTTACAGTAAGTTGCAGCAAACAAGGCCTACCATGGAGTGAAGCTTCTCCTTATCCTGCATGCTAATCTCCGAGGGTTTCATTTCCGAAGAACTTGCATTCTCCCCCACTGTAGGAAGAAAGGCCACGACCACTGCACAGGCCCCAACAATGGCTGCTAAGGTTAGCACCAAAGTGATTGACATTGCAAAGACATTTCTTGTGGAGGACTGAGATCGAGGTAGGTCCTTGTTGATACTGCCATGGCTATCAGCTGTGGCTGGAAGGAGTGTGATGTCCATATTTTGTGCTAGATTTTGTTTTGATCTCTGCTATTTCACTACTATTCAGTCCCTTGGGATTGGTAGTTGCTTGCTGTGTAGCTATTAGCAAGAAGTTGGTGAGGTTCTGCAGATGAGCCCATTATTCATTTCTTTTATAGCCAACAACACCCTCCAAACCCATCCACCCATTATACTCCAGCCAGCACCCAACCCACTTACACTTTTGGGGTTTTTAGAGAAGAAAACATTCTATTCTTGTAACTGCAATGAGCTCTCCCACAAGCGGTTGCTTTCAACTTTTTAAGGGGAAATACAAAGTGTAAATGAGTGTTCGGTATTTATGTTGTCAGACTATCAAACACTTAGCAATAAATGCACTATTTCTTGGGAAGCAGTCAGCTTATGGCAGACCGATGGGAACATTTTGATGGTCAAGCCTGAAAACTTAGGTGTGACCAGGAAGTGGCTGTGACTAATGACTCCTGCTCTCTCTATCCTCTTGGATTTCAGAGTATAATTGCAAATGCTACAAAACAAGATATCACCTGATCAAGCCATGGCTACTGCTTGAACCAAATGCTCGGCTTAACTGCATTTTTTAACCAAATTCTCATTTAAAATATGGACGAGGTTAAATAGGAATATCTTGCAGCTGCCAAGTAGCCATCACAAGGCTAGGCAGAGTCAGGCAGTGCAGACTAGAAAGAGCAAGTGCAAGCAAGCACTAATAAGTGAGCAACATAATTTCAATTGACTGAATGCAGGTCCAGCCAAACCCTGACTCATCTGATCAGTTACTCCAGGTCTGCCTCTCAACATGTATGTGGCAGGCTGTGTGATCCTGATTTGAGATGAATATGGATGTGGCCATCTTGCTATGGAGAAAATATTTTGTGTCATAATCTAGAATATTATTTTGCTGATAAGTTTCGCATTGACTCCACCTTGAGAACAGTTACTGAAATTGATCTAGAAAGTTGACAATTTTCATGGACCAAGATTTCTGCCTAGAAAAGCTGATTGTTCTGCTGCAGTGAGTGATTTGGTTAAAGGTACAAAAAGTGGTTAGAAATTCACTGGACAAGGAGTGGGGTGGCACTCGGTGACTCCAGGAAAACATCATTTTACTATTGGTGGGCTAAAAATTATAGTGGTCAGAGACATCTAGCAATGCATGCTGCCTATGTATCAATTAAATGCTACCAGCAAGATCAGTGAGTAATGCTTACTATTCATATAATACATTTCAGGAGAACAAACTGGAAGAAAGACCATCTGTGGCTCCCATCGCCTTCCTCAGTAAGCTCACAGAAAACCTACACTAGTATTTATATATTTATTCTCCATGTGTAGACAGATAATGAAATGCAGTTCTATGGACTACCATGTGGCTCCTACTTACCAGGTGGATCAAAGAGAATGCCTTATTCTGTAAGACTATAGGAATGTTATGACCAAGGGAAATGGCAATGAAGAAGATTGTGGTATGTCAGAATCATGTGCTAGAGGTGACCAGTAGTTGTTTAAGACCCTAGCTTTGTGATTTGTTACCTTTAACTAATAAGATCCCATGCACTATTAGCACAGTTGACCTCCTAGTTTAACAAATGTTGAATGTGCTGTTGTCAAAGACTTCTTATTGAATCACATCATGTGACTGAGAGCAAATTCCATGCACTGTTGCTCTAGAATATGTAACAACTCCCTCATGGATTTAAGCACTTACAGGTGTTATATGAATAATTCAATGACTTTCTTAATAATCAACTTTAATTTAGTCGCTCGACGTTTCGGCTAGATGCTCTAGCATTAAGAAATTGTATCCACTATGTTAACTAATGGTTGATTTATAATTCATGAGTTGATGAGTGGCTATCCTGATGGTTTATTATTGTTCCTATTGTTATTGTTCCCGTTGTTATTGTTGTTATTGTTGTTATTGTAGTTGTTGTGTTATTGTAGTTGTTGTTGTTCAGGTTCTTGTTGTTGTTATTGGCATTAGAATTTGTATTAGTATTATTTGTGCAACAATATCTAATTATCTATGATGTCAAGAACATACGCACTGGGTTGGCTAAATCAATTAAAGTATAAAAGTCATATATGTACACACACACACACACACACACCTGCGAGTGTGGTAGCACTCTCTATATTGGCATAACTCGTATTTCAAAATGATGGACAACAACACCCCAAAAACCAAACCCCATATCTCAGTGTGCTATATGTGACATACTCCGACACATCCTGTCGAGTTGAAATGTTGCGAGGAATGGTGAGGTTGTATCTATAACTGGTGCACATCTCATTACAAGTTTTTCTTGCCTCTGTCAATGTGATTTCACAACCATGGTTCCCAGCAATCAAGCTTTCTAGTGGCCATTCAAAAAGTAAATCTAACAGAATTGTTGCCGGTAAATGAATATATGTTCATCACATACAATTTGGCTCATCAAGTTTTATTAAAACGTCATCATCCATTACTAGCAGAGGAACCGCTGCATTGCCAGGAAAGAATAAAACATTACAACAATAGCCTTCTTAATAATCAAATTGAAATTGTATTCTCTCGACATTTTGACTAGATGATCTAACCTTCACCAGGATACCAGAGGAGCACCAACTGAAAAGCCATTTTTTTCAGAAAATGAGAAGCCATTTTGTTTAAGGATTGTGCATGCACTTTTCATGTTCTCGATGATTGCTCACAAATTACACAACATGGTGACATTCTACATTAGAGCTCGCATAGAGCAAGCAATATCAGTGAGGCTTCCTCTATAGTCATATGCTATTAGCCTTAGTTACAAAATTTACAGGGGGCATCGATAACTGTGGTAAACCAAGGCTGCCTCTCCTCTACTTTATTACCTTACTTACTTGATGTTCTGTGTCTTCAGAAATATTGAGCAACAAAAAAGTGACGCTCATTCCTGCACCTTTGCTATGAGTTCCTCGGCTAGTTTATTGGCAGTGATAGGGTCAAAGGTTCAACTATAAATTCACGTCTAGGTTATTGCCTCCGTTTGGTAATCTTACCGAAAGTCATCATCTACCTCCTCTTCCTTGAACCTTTCATCAACAAGTTGTTGCCACTTAGTCTTCATGTTTATTACGTTTATTCAGCATTCCTTAACAAACTGTCATATTATTTTTATTGCTTAATATGCTCGTATATAGTTGCTACCTGGACTGCCATGGAGTGAAGCTTCTCCCTGTCCTGCAGGCCTATATCCAGGGGTTCACCTCTGAAGAACTTGCATTCTCTCTCACTGCAGGAAGAAACACCAGTGCCACTGCACAGGCCCCAACAATGGCTGCTAAGGCTAGCACCAAAGCAATTGACATTATGAAGATAATTTTTGTGAAGAAAAGAGATCGGGGTAGGTCCTTGTCATTATTGTCATGGCTATAAGGTGTGGTTTGAAGGAGTGTGGGATCCATAATTTTTCGCTAGTTTTTGCCTTGATTTATGTGCTGTATTTCACTTTATCTTGCAATGGATTGGGTTGTGGAGATTGGGAGTTGTAGCCGCAATGTTGCTTGGTATGTAGCTAATAGCAAGAAGTTGGTGAGGTTCTGCAGATGACCCATAATTTATAGCCAACAAGCAGTGAGAGATGAGCATTAGATCACATGCAGGTTTCTAAATTAGAAGAGAAACAGTGAGGAAAGGGGAATCAATCTTAGTCATTCTAATGACCTAATATTATTGTCACCTGATATTGCTGCTTTTCTGTGAGGCTTACAGTTTCAGGGGAAGTTTACGATGTTTTACAAAACACTTATGATAATATACTACATTGCAATTTATAGACAAGGTTTATTGCTATTATTATTACCATATACATGCTAGCATACTGGCTACCTGTCGTGATTCTTCAAAGCACAGAATATGTGTGCGCCAAGTGAGTACCACAGCCAAATACTAGTTTCATGTCACACGCATAAAACTTATGATCTAGCTAAAACTGCAGATGGCTGTAGTGTCGGCGGTTAAAGTTAAAGACAAATATATTTATTTATCTGGTTGCTTCATTACTGCTGAGATGCAAAATCTATTAGAAGTTAACCATCTTCTAGAAATAGCCACAATCATCTAGACAGCTGAATCTGTAGAAGAGCTGGTGGTTATGCTTCAGTGTGTGATGTTTTCCAGACTCGGGTGTCATAGAGATGCCTCCGGGAATACATTACACTAGAGTTATATTGGTGGCATATATGGAAGACATGTGTAAAGTGGTGCTAACTAGCATATAAGGTTTCTGGTTTTGCTGAAGCACACCAGTAATGGACCTAGCTAGATGGTGTGCATCAAATGTTGACTATTCACATGATGTGTGATCAGGAAAGATTTGGATAGGAAAACAAAATTCAAAAGCAGAAGTGGTCATGTGCTGAATACTCTGCAGCATTTGGTTTGAGTATGCTCAGCATGCACACATACCACCAACAATATGGTATATAGGCATGGCCACAATATCATAAAGAGCAAACTAGCTGCAGGTCTGGTTGGCCAGTGGATTGCCAGAGATAAATGACTTGCACAAACTATTATGATGCCATAAATACTCCCAATATGTTGACTTGGACCAACATAAACATAATTATAGATAGAGATTTGATTCCCCTCACTCACTATGTGTGGCGAGAGATTATGCTATATAGCACAGTGTGAAGACCTCACCTCAGCTTCTTTTCTGATCAATAATTCAACAAATGCTGGATCTACCATCTCATTGGATTACTTTTATCATGTGACTTGATCTAAATCCAGGAATGTCTATAGTCTGTATCAAAAATATTATGTTGATCTCTGTGATGACATTAAATTAAGTCTGCATTCCTACACTGTTTGGTGTGTGTGTGAGTGTGTGTTTGTGTTTGTGTGCATTTGTGTGCAAGTGGCCAATGTCATTGTGCTGATGTTCCTTTCCCTAGAATATGTAAGGCTTGGGTTAGAGTCCATTATTCCTGCACAACACTAAACTATGAGGGAAGCAGAGTATTATCTAAATTGCATCAGCTCTCCTCTTACAAAAACTTACAAAAAATGTTTATGGTGACAGCAGATCACCACAAGACCTGTTGTGCCATCAGACCAAAGAACAACCACAGCAGACTTCCTGGGGCATATATAGTGCAGTACAGATAGTATTACTGGAACCATCTCAGACCACTAAGGCCACTGGAAGGATTCCCTACGAAGAAAGTGAGAATTTTTCTCATCTGTCTGTCTGCTTGGTTTTAATCCTCCCATGCCTTTGCAGAACAAGACTCTGCCTGTGAAGGTAGTCTTAATTCCTCACTCTCTTCTTTCTTATCTCTAACTATTTTGTCCACTTGTTAGATGCCGTCTTCCTCGTGTATAATATCACTGGTGGGCATTTTAACATCCATCCCGACACATGTCTATTGTTCAACCACATGACTATATATGGATTTTAAAACATAAGAAAATGATCACTGCAGCTCTTCAGCAAAACAATGCAGTGAACACAACAAATAGATATGCATAATTACACTATAGTTTGTTTGGCTGGAAATCTGCTCAATCTTCACTCCTTCCATCACAAAGGACCCAGTGGACAGGGTATGTGAGAACTGGGTGTTCAAGATGCATGTACCCAGCTGATCTGTCAGGTAGAGATATGAACTTTATGATTGCCAGAATGCATTTACAAAAAAAATTGAGTTCTGTTATAACACTACACACTATATTGTATATGGCTTTAGGTCATATGTAACAATTTAACTTGAATACCTAATATTGGAATAGCAGTCACTTGAACTAAGAAAGAGAAAAACGGCTGCTAAGTAACATTAGTATTGAGCTGTCAAAATTAATTAGGAGTAAGAGGTGTGGCAAACATCACCTTTCAATGTTTAGAAAAGGGATGAATATTCCACATAAGGAGGGAGCAAGGGGTGATTTACAGTGGGTAACAATATCTTTCTGTCTTGTATATTTATCTTGTCGGCACCGAACACAGTAGCTAAAATATTCTTGGGAGCTAGGTCATTATTGATGTTTAGTGCTTGAAACTGCATGAAAAAAGATACACTGGGAGAGAGTGCCACCAAAAAGTCTCTGTATAAAGTTACATACCAACACTAAGGACAAGTGTACATGAAGATAGTGCATGAGAAACAAGACTTCACATATTCATCTTGGCAATGCTCTCAAGATGATCTCTTACTTCAGCTAAGTGCAGAACTGCAAGAAACAATACTGCCAGTACATGTGGGCTAGGCATCACACAAAAACTTGTGATCTAGCCACAACAGCCAGCCAGTGTGGGAACAACATGTAGAGGTTAATTAGGAAAAAACTCACCTATTGTGTTTCAACGCCTGATTTTTACCAGAATCCACACTTGCTTTATCTGGTGGGTTTCTGTGTACTGTATGTATTTGGAACCCCTGATGAGAGACACAGCTGACCACTTTCTAGAAATAGCCACAACCACCAGACCTCAGAATCTAGTCAGCTAAAGTGGGTTTACTATTTGATGTGTTCAGAGAACTAAACTGAGATCAGTCTCTGTGCTTATCTCAGTTACTACTTCTGAAGTCCTTACCTTGGAAGTTGCACTAATATCTGTTCTCACTGCTATGTACTGATAGTGGTTAGAGTACTGTAGAAAAAAATCCTCTTTAGTGGAGGACAGTTAAGTTAAGATGTGCATATTACATTATAGAAACACAAACATACAGACACACACACATACAAATACACACACATGCACACATGCATGAATGCACATGGATAAACACATGAACTCACTCACACACACACACACACACACACTATCCACCAATCCATCCACCCATCCATCCATCCATCCAACCATCCATCCATCCATCCATCCATCCATCCATCCATCCATCCGTCCATGTGCATGTGCACACACTCGCTTGCCACATGTGGAAGGAGTGGTACAGGCCAAGAAGCTATGCTGTACATGGTCCATTTTTAAGGATATTTTTTATTGAAGGAGACCTGCAGGTGGTAGGACTTCCCACAAAACTGACAGTGAGACTTCTGAGGCAGCTCATGTTTCTGGTGCACATGGTTTCTTAGAGTCTTGTTATCCAGTTATCTCTCTCTCTCAGCTTCTTCCTCCTGTGCTTTCTCCCCTCCTTCCTTCTGCTCACACTTAGCTCACATCAGCTGTTCATGAACCATAGAGAGTGTGTCATGTGCAAATGACCCAAACATTTTTTTGATGAAGTAGAAGCTAACAATACCTTTACAGGTGGTTGTTGCTTTGTAGAAAGGAGGAAATGGCTCATTTTGTCGTTTGGAGATTTTTTCCTCCATGTCAGATTTACCACGAATCTGTAGCTGCCTTTATGACTGGATTTTTCATGAAATCAACTATGACAATACTAATGTCGCTTCTCTTTTTTTTATCCGGACAATGTGGGGTCCCTGCTGATCTTATATAGAATAGTAGTGTCTGTCTATCTGTATGTATGTCTCTATGTGAGCTATGCACGGCGTTCCAATCCAAATGAAACTTCCACCTACAGAACAGGATAAATTCCTGGATGTTGTTCCGTAAAACGTTTGGTCAAGATCCGGACTGTTAGCCACCATCGAATTGCACAGTACCATAGTATGCCTAGACTCTGCCTCATGGTGAATCCAGCTACAAAGTGCCTAGGCCCTGCTTCATGGGAAGCATAGTTACAGGGTGCAGCAGACAGATCCTGCTAACTATGCAACTACATGTATTATGCTTCAAGCTGGTGTGCATCCAGACAGACTAACTATAACAACAATACACCTGTCATCAATATTAGTGAAGTGAAGTACTGAATTATTAATTTGTATTCAAATAGACTTGGACATGGTAACCACAGAAGTTATTAAAGTTTTTCCTTGCTCAAAGGTTATTGGTGGTAACATAAGGATCTGAGTATGATGAGGCCCACGACCTTATAACACAAGGAGCATAAACATTTGGCAGTTCATGTACACAGTCAAAAGGCATATGCAATCACTGCTTCCCCCATTGCATTTAGGCAAGCAATTATAAGGTATAGAGGAGCGAAAAAAAATGCTGTGGCCAGGTGGTTTTGCAGACATATTCAACCTGCAGAGCTTACCTTCTCACGTTGATCAGTACACTACAGTCTCCCCAAAATAAAAAGTGCTGTAACACTGTAGAGCCTCAATACATGATATTTTCTGATTTTCTATGGAGTCAGAAATGTGGTGACAACCACTTGGTGAGTGGCTGGGATGGGAGAGTCCCAGGGAGATACCCTCCAGCTGATATAAATAGCCACTCTTTTGTTGTGTTTTTTTGACAGAGTTGAGGTGAACAAGAGGTGAGAGATAAGTAGGGGAGATTACCTCTTTGTTAAAAACATGTATGTGCAAATTACACAATAATCCATCGCTGGATTCTCCTGAATTCTAGTGCAGAAAGACTAATACACTACACATAAAATCATAGCTGTCATAGTCCAGCCTTTACAGCATATGGTTCTGACCAAACAAACTTGAACATGAATGTTTTTGTTGTTGTTGGCAGTCCACTTCAGACACGTGCATGTCCATGATGAAGTATGCTCATATACATCTCTGGAGCACATAGCCTGTTGATACTAACATGAACATAACATATTATATCTTCTCAAGTCAGGAGAAGGTTAGTAATTATATTAGTCCACTCTCCTCGTGTCTAATGATGCTTATGCATGTACCATTACTTTTGAAAATAGCCATCAATTACAGCTACTCAGTACTGTCTTTGAGGAACTCTGCTGGCTGATCCTGGAAGCTAGCTTTTCTTGCTGTGGAAGGCTGCACAAGCACATTTGTTTACCAGAAAATACTCTGAATCCCTTTGCCTTTAAGAAAGGAGGTGCTTCTGGATGGATTTCTTTGTTATAGACCTAGTCCAACATAACCTTTTATTCGCTTACTTCCATGGAGCCGATTCAAGCAAACTGCATCTTGTGTTTGCATCCTAATGATGAATAAAGTTCTATATAGTGATGTAGCCAGCTAGAAAGTCAATCTATCTGGACCAGTGCAGCCGGAAAGTGTCAAGATCAAGATTATGTCCTTATGCTAATTGGTCTTGAAGATTTCTATAATCGTCACTGGTCCAGCTCTACCTAGTGTCTTACGCTGAAAAAGGTGAGGTGACAGTTGTCCTTGGAAAATTTTGGTGAACTAAAGTAAGATGTGCTTATTTTAAAAGTCTTGCACCTATAACAACATGTGCCTAGTCTAATACATACAGCAGGGGGCACTTAACAACCAGTATTCACAGTGCCAATGTATGTATAGGACCACAAGTTTTAATACTCCCGCAGTCATAATGTAAATTTTGTGCACAAACTCTACTGTTTGTGTGCATGCGGACTTTTCTGTGGGTGTCGAAGATAGCTGTAATCTAAGATCTTTACCTACAATGTGCATGCAAGGAGCAGTGTCAAGTAATTGAGTTGTCCATCAATATACACATTTTCTGCTCCTTCTAGAAAACTGACTCGCTTATAGCTACTGTGCTGCACATAAGGAGTTCTCTATAGCAGTGAAAAAAGTGCACAGTCGGCACTGTGTCAGTCAAGTGAGCAATGATTTTGGTCAAGTTATTACGGACACTTGTTTTCAGACTGTTCTATACTCTCATTCATTGTCATGTGACAGGGTAACATGCAAACCCAGTGGTTCTGATTCCAATGCTCAATCTATAGATTATCTGCTGAACAATCTGTACATGCAGCAGACTCTAGACTCTTTCCATTGCAAGAAATACATAGATGCTAGGCCTGATGGTGGGTATTAGCAAGAAAAAGCAAGAGAACCCCAGTCTTTCTAAATGACTACTTATATATGTCGTTATCTAAGAGATACATTATAATAGTAATGATTATACATAAACCTGTTTTTCCTAGCAATTTCATATATTTAGAATCCACCCTATGAAATCTATGTTAGCTAATTGTGTATTCAGTGCTATAGACCATTATATAAATGAATAGATGTCTTTAGGTGAACATGTAGAAGGACATCATGACTGACATGACTAGTTATGTGTCTGTAAAAGTTTTGCAATGATATGATGAACAGACGCTGAGATAGGTGGACTTGTGGGTAGAGCCTCAACATGCCTCCTGTGCAGGTGGGCTCAAACTTTATATATATATAGCTACGTACATAACTACATGCTGTTGTAAAACCCAGAAATTCAATGCAATGTTCTAGACAATAATAAGTTGAGGTGGGCATAGTTGAGGTGCGTACAATACATAAGTGCATGCTGATATAGAATAATAAAAATACTTAAACACATTACACTTTTTTCAAGGGATGTTTAGTCTCCGTCCTAGAAAGAGAGCAAAGCTTTTTGAGCAGGATGAAAGCTACTTCTTGATGTAGCAGAGTTAGGATCTATGGGAGATGGAAGCTGCTGTACATACTGATTTGAAAAATAAGAAATATAACAAATACCAAAAATACACACACACTAATTTTGCCTGCAGGTGTGCCCTGACTTTGGAGCTCCATCCATCACCATGCATTAATATGGCTCTTAACATTATAGGCGTAGGTATATCTGTTCACCCAAAGTCAAAGACGTAAATCTCTAGGTCAGTGTGCACATAACCCACTCTCCATATGGTTTCATGAACAGCTGGTGCTTGTAGTAGTGTGGTTTAGTATTTCCATTAATAAGTATAGACATCTCACAAAATGAAGTGTGGTTTTTGCCTCTGCTAGAGCTGAGTCATGGTGTTTGAAAGCATCTATTGAATCTTTGTATTTATAATGTTGAATGTCTTGTAAGTGCTCATGGACTAGTTACACTCTAGCTGAGAAGCTCGAAGCTGGAAGAGCCAGCACAAACAGGAAAGTACTGAGAGAAATGTGACAAATAGATTTATGGAACTGGGAAGGGAATCTAGAAATGCTGAAAGATAGACAACTAGCTATATTTGTAGAGAGAAGAAAGTATAGAAAGAAAAGCTTGAACAGTGACAAAAAACATGGTAAGGTATGAAAGCCTTGAGCAGGGAGCAAATAAGGTCTAGACAGTGAGCATGCCAGTAGAGGAAAGCCTGAGCACATCAACAACAGCACCAGGCTGAGACAATGTGGACATAACAGGAGAGAAGATATGCCAATATAGTGCCCCTGAGCAATGCCAACAACACCGACACATAGAGACAAAGTGGGAAAGCATTATTATTTTATTCCGTGGTGGAAGTTGTACGCTCATGGAGTGGTGTAAAGGAGAGGTAGGCTGAGCATAGGTGAGACAAAGCTATGTATATATGCTGTACATGGTCCACTTTTACAGAATCTTTTTAATGGTTATGGAGAAGATCTGCAGGTGGTAGGGCTGCCGACAAAACTGACAATGAGAAGACTTCTGAGGCAGCTCATGTTTCTGGTGCACATGGCCTTGTTTTCATTGCCACAGATACACATGCAGAATGCACACAACCAAGTGCGCCTCAGCATCCAGTTATCTCTTTATCTTTTAGCTTCTTCCTCCCATGCTTTCTCCCCTCCTTCCTTCTGCTCACAATTAGCTCATATATTTCGGTAGTATACACTCCTCCGGATGACCTGTTGCCATCCTCCACATGTAGCAAGCCAGAGTGCATATGGATGGATTGGTGATGAATGGATGGGTGGGTAGTGTGTGTGTGTGAGTGTATGTGTGTGTGCATGTGTGTGTGGGTGGGTGTAAATATGTGTGTTTATATGTGTGTGTGTGTATTTGAGTGTGTGTGTGTGTGTCTGGATGTATGTGCCTCTATAATGTAATATATACATCCTCCACCAAGAGAACTTTTTTCTGCAGTACTCTAACCACTATCTATACATAGCAGTGAGAATAACTTATACAGATACTAGTATAACTTACAAGGTAAGCACTTCAGAAGTAGTAACTGAGGTAAGGAAAAAGGCCACAGAAGGTGTTCTCAGTTTGGTTCTCTGAAACACATAAAAAAATAGTAAACCCACTTTAGCTGACTAGATTCTGAGGTCTGGTGATTGTGGCTATTTCTAGAAAGTGGTCAGCTATGTCTCTCATCAGGTGTTCCCACAGTAAACAACCAGATAAAGCTAAGTGTGTGTGGATTCGGGAGAAAATCAGGCGTTGAAACACAATAGGTGAGTTTTTCCTAATTAACCGCTACATGTTGTTCCCACACTGACTGTCTGTTGCGGCTAGATCACAAGTTTTTGTGTGATGTCCTGCACACATGTACTACCAGTATTGTTTCTTGCACTTCTGCACTTAAGTGGAAGTAAGAGATCATCTCGAGAGCATTACCAAGATGAATAATTATGTGAAGTCTTGTTTCTCATGCACTTGATTCATGTGCGCACGTGTCCTCAGTATATTGGTGTGCACATTTAAAATAAATGCCATCAAACTATTATTCTGCCTTTTTTCTATAGAGGGGATGGTTGAATGGAGCTGCTCTTGGGGGTGGTGGCTTGATGGAGCACTGGAAAGCTACTAGGCACATTGAAGGAACATGCAGTAATTTTAACTTGGATATGGAGAGCTCTATGGGAATCACTTTTGTAAATAAGATGTTGTGAACTATGTTAGAACACTGATAGTTAGCATATGTTGATGATTGTCGTGCTTCCTAATTAAAGAATAAAGCCTTAAGCTTGTTTGCAGCAGCACAATAATTATAGCAAGTGAGCATGACAATGCACATTACAACTGGTAAGGGGTCACAATGTAATTATCTATGAGTTCAGGGTTCGCCCGGTACGGGGTCGCCTTACGTATTGGCTAGTTACTGTATTATTCACTATCTCCCCCCAGTCTTTGTTCCACGGGGGCAAAGGCTTGTTTTCTTTTCGTCTTTAGAACAGCCTGTCGGGTGGTCTTCTGACCCTCATGGCCAGCCTGTCGGGTGGTCTTCTGACCCTTGTGGATCTTCTCGGTGGTTGTGGCCGCTTTGAGGCCGTGTCTCGTGGAGGAGTCATAGTGGGGGCCCTAGTGATGGGGTGGGCCGGAGGAGGTGGTATGGGGGGCCCAGCCTGTGTCATAGGGCTGGACGGGGTAGGTGGTGTGAAGGGCTCAGCCTGCGTGGTGGTGGGAATGTCCGTCATTGGCAGCAGTGGTGTGGGGGTTTGGGCCGGTGTAGCGGTGGGAATGTCCATCGCTGGTGGTGGGGGGGTGGCTGGGGTAGCCTGGAGCGTGGGTGGTGGCTCGGGGGTTCTGGTGGTGACGGGAGGTGTTGGTAGTGGCCTGGGGATGGTGGCCATGTCGTCCAGTATGGATCTTCTGGTGGGCGGAGGGTTTACCGGGGTGAAACGTCTCAGGAATTGTCTGTTCCTGAGGGTGACCCGCCCTGCTCCGTCTACTCTGATTCGATACTGGTGAAACTGCTTCACCTCTATCACCGTTCCCGTTCTGTCCCATTTGTTTGGGAAATTCCCCGTCTGATTTTGTAGTCTGACCCTGTCACCTACTTTGAGTGGGGTGAGGGTCTTGGTATGTTCTGACCAGCGTTCTTGTGCCAGGCTGTTTCTTTGGCGGAGTGCCAGTTCACGCAGAGATTGGCTTTCCTGCCACGTTCTGTGTGGGAGGTATTTGCCACGTAGTATTGGTATGAGGTCTTTCGTCTGGTGGCCGAACAAGCAGGATGCCGGTGACTCTTTGGTGGCGGGGTCGGGTGAGTTCCTGTACTGCAGCATGGCTCGTTGGAAGGAGTCTATGTTGAGGCTGCCATCTGTCTTTATGTTGTTGGATATGAGGCGTTTCACCGTCTTGACTGCTACTTCTGCTCTGCAATTGCTGTGTGGAAATGCCACTGAGCTGAGGCGGTGATGAACTCTCCAGTCTTGCAGGAATCGTTGAGCGTCGTGGGCAATGAATTCTGGGCCCCCGTCTGAAGCCAGCTCGTCTGGGATGCCATAGGTGGCAAATGTGCTTCTGAGGATGTCAATGAGTCCTTTTGACCCGTTGATCGCTCTTTCAACGATGGGCCAGTTCGAGTATCTGTCTACGATTACCAGGTATGCATGTCCTTTGTAGTGGAAGTAATCTGAGCACACGCATTGGAACGGGTATTCTGGTTGAGTTGGGGGGGTCGGTGGCTGTGCTGGCTGTGATGGCGACATGCGGTTGCAAGTGGAGCAAGTGGCTCTTTGCTGGTGGATGTCTTTGGTAATGCCTGGCCAGAAGATCGACGATTCAGCTTTGGCTATCATTGTAGATGTGCCCTGGTGGGCAGCATGTAGCGACTTTAGACATGTCTGTCTGAGGGTGGGTGGGATTACTATACGGTCTTTGTAAATGATTACACCATCGACCGAGTATAGATGTTGTTTGATATTGTGAAACTGCCTGATGTCAGGGGGCATCTGGAGTCTTGACTCTGGGAGGCCCTCCTCGACTGCTTCCAGGAGCATGGTCATGCTTGGGTCCGAAGAGGTAGCTGTCTGGACTTCTTCCCATGTGACCACTGATGTGGCGTCTAGGGTAGATATGGTGTCCAGGGTGGATATCATCGATTCCCGTAGTAGGGTTTCTGAATCATCCGTGGTTTGGCTGACCTCGGAGTGGACACTGTGTGGTCCTGCCAGTATGTGGTCTGGGATGCGTATCTGAGGCTGAGTCATGTGCAAGACTCCGCTGACGTCATCTTGGAGATGTAGTCTATCTGGTGAGGGGTCTCCAGTGGGGTGGCGAGACAGGGTGTCAGGGGCTCTGTTCTTCACTCCTGGGATGTGTACCATTTTGAATCTGTATCCGAGTGTTTTCTCTTTGAGGTTCCTCAGGCGGGTGTTGCTGATGTCTAGCGAGCGGTCGCCGAAGATCTTTAAGAGTGGGCGATGATCGACTGCAATGGTGAGGTCGTGGCAGCCCAGGACAAAGTGGCGAGCCTTGTCTAGAGCGTCTGCTACTGCCAGTGCTTCTCCTTCGATGGGGGCATAGCGTGACTCTGCTGGGTGGGTAAATCTGCTGCCAACCAGGGTGATTTTCCATCCCTCCTTGCAGCAGAACAGGTCTGTGGATGGGCACTGGCAGTGTTTCTGGAACAACCAGTATCCTATTCCTTGCTTGGACCAGTCTGTGGCAAGGCATGTGGGCTTTGTCTTGTCGTAGATTGTGACTCCATTTTTGATCTCGGCGATGATGGCCTGTTTCGAGCTGTCGAATGCTTGCTGAAGGGCGTCTGTCCACTCAAAGGGCACTGTTGGTTTGAGCAGTGTCCGGAATGGTAGCATGATGTCTGTCATGCTGAAGGCATATGCCACTTGGTTTATCAGACCGAACCACGATCGTACATCTGTGAGTGATGTGGGGGTTGGGAAGTCAGAGATTGCCTTTGTGTACTTCTTGCATGGTCTTACTCTGTCGTCTGTAATCTCGAAGCCTGCAAATTCCACGGTTTCCATCGCAAATCTGAATTTGCTGGGGTTGAGTGTGATGCCGTGTCTGCCGCAGATGTCTAGCCACTCTTGGGCTTGCATGAAGCTGTCGGCGATGGTGGAGGACCACAGGAGTGTGTCGTCAATGCACTTCGTCTTCTGGGGTATGTGAGAGACAATCTCGTCGTAGCGGCGGGTGTATCCGTCGCCGGAAGCGATGTAGCCCTGGGGGGCTGTCTTGTATCTGTATCTGCCCCAGGGTGTGATGAAGGTGGTGAAGTGACGGTCGTCAGGATGGAGAGCGACTGAGTGGTATCCGTTCCATGCGTCAAAGACTGTCTTTCTTGTGTCTTGTGGTACGGCTCTGGCTTGATGGAATGGTGACTGGGTGTGATGGGTTTCCCTGGTTGCATGGGCATTTAGGGGCTGGAGGTCGATTGTGCGTCGAAGAGAACCATTCTTCTTGGCGCATGTGACCATCCTGTGGCACCAGGTGACTGGTTCACCCACGGGTACTGGCTCCAGCACTCCCAGGCGCACGTCCCTGTCCAGGCCTGCCTTCACTTCCTCTTGCCAGTGTAGTGGGACTGGAATGGGAGAGTGGTGGGCTGTTGGTGTGGCGTTTGGATCAATCATGAGCCGCATGGGGGGTCCGTCCATCAGGGGTAGGGGTTGGTGTTCACAGGTATTGAACGTACTGGCCTTGTACCGCTGAAGGAGGAATGCCTCGATTTTGCTTCTGTTTCCTGGCGTAGTGGGTATGGGTGACTCGCTGAGCTTTGGGGGTGGGGTGGTGTGACGTGGGCACGAGCAGTGCTTTGATGCTTCCGGTGGTACTGATGTGTCCTGGTCGGAGGCGGCTGCTGTCTCTGTGGTGTCACATTTTGTCGTGGGGAATCCCGTGGGGATGATCCCTAGGTCAGTGCAGGCTTCCTGACTCAGGAAGAGCTTGTCCACGTGGTCAGTGATATATATCATCTGCTTGGTGGATCTCTTGCCCTGTGGTTCTGTCATCTTGACGAGAATGGCGCCTCGGATGTTGATTTGGCTGTTGTTGGCAGCGCGCATCCTGAGACTGACGGGTAGGAGCTTCTTGGGTGTGAGTCCCAGTTTCTTCATGGTGGCGGTGCTAGCCAGGCAGCTCTGGCAGCCTGTGTCGGCCATGGCTTGTGTGGTGAAACTCTTTTTGGGGATCTTCAGCTGTTGACCCAGATGGGTGTAATCCTCTGGCTGGGTCTCCACTGTCAGGGTGACGTATGGTTGTGGCCTTGATGGCTTCTTGTGCCACGAGCGTGTTGCTCTGTTGTAGGTGTGGTGGTCGATTGTCGTCGATCCCTGTGTTGAGGTCACTAGACAGACCATATTGGATAGGGCATTCTCGTATTGGCCTCTGGTAGAGGGTCGTTGGTTGCCTCCGGTAAGGGCCCGTTGGTTGTCCTTGTTCCTACACATTCTGCTGAAGTGGTGTTCGCGACCGCAGTTGTCACATTTGGTGTTAAATGCTGGGCATTCTTGTCTTCTCACCCTGGTGGGGGATTTATTTCCATGTCCCTTGGTGCCACAATATGAGCATGTCTCTGAGTTGGGTGGCAGGGGTGGTGAATTCCTCCTTTTCTGGTAGGGTGTCTCGGGATTGGGGGGCGTGGTTGTTTGGGGGTTTGGTTTACTCTGTCGTCTGTACGAGCTCCCTATCGCTTCTGCCGACTGTGGGTCGGCCAGTCTTGTGGCTGACCGTTTACCGGCCTCTTTGGCCTCCACGAACCTTGTAACCTGCTCTAGTGTCATGTCTTGGTTCGCGTCCCCCAGCAGATCCACTTGTATCTCGCTATCCGCGATACCTCTACACAACACGTCGGTGAGTATGGCCTCGGCATACGAGACTTCATGGTTACACCCCGGGCATGCCTTAGTATACTTACATATTCCAGCTTGTCCCTTCAGCCTTGCCGCGAATGCTCTGACGGGCTCGTCTCTGTCTTGCTTCATGTGGTGAAGTGTGACTCGGGCGACCATCACATTCTCTTCTCGGACGGCAAGGGCCCTCATGGCCTCCAGTACTCGCTCCTCTGTGCCTCCTGTGAGCGTCCCCCCTGCGTTTCGGGTGAGATCTCTTCTTAGTTGCTCATCGCAACATTCGAGCAGTTGGAGTATCAGGTCGGGGCCTGTCAGCCTGGTGGCTCTGACGTAGTCTCCCCATCTTGACTGAAAGTAGACCCAGTCTTCTGTGGTTCCTGATGATGACACCTCCGGTCTCTTGACCTTCTCTGCCCTGGCTGCCTGCCTTGGCGCCTGGTGGTCGATGGTGTGGGCATTGAGGAGTGCTACTCCTACTATTGCCTCTCCGTCCGGGGTCCTGTAGTCGCAGCCTTCGACGGGGCATCTGATGATAGGCATTATCACAAGGTGGTGCGCTCTAATTGGAGTTCCGTAACTTCTCTCCTGGAGCCTTCTCCCTTGGGCTGAGGCGTCAGCCTAGCGTCCACTAACTCTTTTTGGGCCTCCGCTATCAGACTCGAGTTGTAATGTGCATAAAGAATAAAGCCTTAAGCTTGTTTGCAGCAGCACAATAATTATAGCAAGTGAGCATGACAATGCACATTACAACTGGTAAGGGGTCACAATGTAATTATCTATGAGTTCAGGGTTCGCCCGGTACGGGGTCGCCTTACGTATTGGCTAGTTACTGTATTATTCACTACTAATAGTGTGCAGTATTTATGGTGGGCTCTGAATGTGTGTAGACTAGAGAGGGTAAGACATAACTGATTACTATGATGTAAATGTCGATGTAAGAAGAGCAATGAGATACAGTTTTGTGAACTGTTTTGTTGCAAATTATTATAATAAGAGACTGTTTGGTGGCACTCTCTCCCAGTGTATATTTTTTCTTGCAGTTTCAAGCACTAAACATCAATAATGACCTAGCTCCCAAGAATATATTAGCTACTGTGTTTGGTGCAGACAAAATAAACATGATACTTTTTACAAGACAGAAAGGCATACCCACTGTAAATCACTCTCTCCGTTATGTTTACTTAATGCCCAAGATGATGTTGGCCACAACTTACAACTTCACCTCCAAGTAACAAAGAGACAAGTTCTTGCTCCTAATTAATTTAGACAGCTCAATACTAATGCTACTTAGCGGCTGTTTTCCTCTTTCTCAGTTAAAGTTACTTCTATTCCAATATTAGGTGTTCAAGTTAAATTGTTACCTATGACCTAAAGCCATATATAATATATATATAACAGGATTCACAAAACTTTTGTAAATGCATTCTGGCAATCATAAAGTTCATATCTCTACCTGACAGATCAGCTGGGCACATGCATCTTGAACACTCAGTTCTCACATACCCTGTCCATGGGATCCTTTGTGACTGAAGGAGTGAAGATTGAGCAGATTGCCAGCCAAACAAACTAGTGTAATTATATGTCATATCTATTTGTTGTGTTCACTGCATTGTTTTGCTGAAGAGCTTCAGTGATCATTTTCTTATGTTTTAAAATCCATATATAGTCATGTGGTTGACCAATAGACATGTGTGGGTATGGGTGTTAGAATGCCCACCAGTGATATTATACATGAGGAAGACAGCATCTAACAAGTGGACAAAATAGGTAGAGATAAGAAAGAAGAGAGTGAGGAAGTGAAGACTAGCTTCCCAGGCAGAGTCTAGTTGAAGATTGTTCCTCAAAGGCATGGGAGGATTAAAACCAAGCAGACAGACAGATAAGAAAAATTCTCGCTTTCTTCGTAGGAATCCTTCCAGTGGCCTTAGTGGTCTGAGATGGCTCCAGTAATACTATCTGTACTGCACTATATATGCCCCAGGAAGTCTGCTGTGGTTGTTCTTTGGTCTGCTGGCACAACAGGTCTTGTGATGATATGCTGTCACAACAATCTCCATTTTAGTATGATTTTAGTTGATACTTAACATACTCTCTGTTTTTTATAATATATGTTATCTTCAACACCACCCATCCTTGGCAAAACTGGCGAAATCCCAATCTTTATACGAGCAGCTAACACCAAATTTTGCACCCAAACATGTACCTGTAATATTCTGATTGTTACAGTTGGCTAAATTGTCCATAAACATTTTAAAAAGTTTTTGTAGAGGAGAGCTGTTGCAATTTAGATAATACTCTGCCTCCCTCATAGTTGAGTGTTGTGCAGGAATAATGGACTCTACCCCAAGCCTAGGGAAAGGAACATCAGCACAATGACATTGGCCACTTGCACACAGACACACACAAACACAAACACACACTCACACACACACACCAAACAGTGTAGGAATGCAGACTTAAATTAATGCATTTCAGAATATTTTTGAGACATATAGAGGAACAGTTGCATTCCTGGATTTAGTTCAAATCACATGACAAAAGTAATCCAATGAGAAGGTTTTACCAAGCATTTGTTGAATTATTGATGAGAAAAGCAGCTGATGTGAGGCCTTCACACTGTGCCAGCATAAACAATTGTTATCCCTTGCCACACAGTGTGAGTGAGGGGAATCAAATCTCTAACTAGTTTATATTTATAATTATGTTTATGTTTGTCCAGGTCAACACATTGAGAGTATTTATGGCATTTCACTGCATCATAATAGTTTGTGCAAGTCATTTATCCCTGGCAAACCACTGGCCAACCAGATCTGTTTGCTCTTTATGATATTGTGGCCATGCCATATTGTTGGTGGTATGTGTGCATGCTGAGTATGCTCAAACAAAATGCTGCAGAGTATACCACTTCTGCTTTTGCATTTTGTTTTCCTATCCAAATTTTCGCTGATCACACATTATGTGAATAGTCAACATTTGATGCACACCATCTACCTAGGTTCACTACTAGCACCACTTTACACATGTCTTCCATATATGCCACCAATAAAACTCTACTGTAATGTATTCCTGGAGGCATCTCTATGACACCCGAGTCTGGAAAACATCACACACTGAAGCATAACCACCAGCTCTTCTACAGATTCAGATGTTTAGATGATTTTGGGAGATGGTTAACTTCTAGTAGATTCCGCATCTCAGCAGATGTCTTACAAGCTAACCTGGTAATGAATCATCAACCAGATAAATAAATATATTTGTCTTTAACTTTAACCGCCGACACTACAGCCATCTGCAGTTTCGGCTAGATCATAGTTTTATGCGTGTGAATGACACTAGTATTTGGCTGTGTGGTAGCTGTTACTCACTTGGCGCACACATATTCTGTGCTTTGAAGAATCATGACAGGTAGCCAGTATGTTAGCATGTATATCGTATAATATTTAATAGCAATAAGCCTTGTCTATAAATTGCAATGTAGCATATTGTCATAAATCATCATGTTTTGTAAAACATCCACTCATCTAGTAAACTTCTCCTGAAACTGTAAGCCTCACGGAAAAGCAGCAATATCAGGCTACAAATGACTAAGATTGATCCCCCTTTCCTCGCTGTTTCTCTTCCAATTTAGACACCTGCATGTGATCTAATGCTCATCTCTCACTGCTTGTTGGCTATAAATTATGGGTCATCTGCACAACCTCACATACCAAGCAACATTGCGTCTACAACTCCCAACTCCACAAACCAATCCATTGCAAGATAAAGTGAAATACAGCACATAAATCAAGGCAAAAACTAGCGAAAAATAATGGACCCTACACTCCTTCCAACCACACCTTATCGCCATGACAATAATGACAAGGACCTACCCTGATCTCATTCCTTCAAATTATCTTCATAATGTCAATTGTTTTGGTGCTAGCCATAGCAGCCATTGTTGGGGCCTGTGCAGTGGCACTGGTGTTTCTTCCCACAGTGAGAGAGAATGGAAGTTCTTCAGAGGTGAGACCCCTGGATATCAGCCTGCAGGACAAGGAGAAGCTTCACTCCATGGTAGGCCAGGTAGCAACAATAAATAATAATATGACTGACTAATAGAGTTTGTGAAGGAATGCTGAAAAAAGGATGATGATGGTAAACAGTGGCAACAACTTGTTGATTAAAGATTCAACGAAGAGGAGGCAGATAATGACTTTTGGTAAGATTACCAAACAGAGGCAATAATCTAGACGTGAATTTATAGTTGAAACTTTGACCCTATCACTGCCAATAAACTAGCCGAGGAACCAATACAAAAGGTGCAGGAATGAGTACCACTTTTTTGTTGATCAATATTTCTGAAGATACAGAACAGCAAGTAAGTCAGCTAATAAAGTAGAGTAGAGGCAGCCTTGGTTTACCAGAGTTATCGATGACGATGCTTCCCTCTGTAAATTTTGTAACTAAGGCTAATAGCATATGACTATAGAGGAAGCCTCACTGATACTGCTTGCTGTATGCGAGCTCTAATGTAGTTATTTTTAGTAATGCTGCCATGTTGCATAATTTGTGAGCAATCATCGAGACCATGAAAAGTGCATGCACAATCCCTAAACAGTAACTATTCTCTAGGTGGAGTCAATGCGAAACTTATCAGCAAAATAATATCCTATATTAGGATGCAAAATATTTTCTCCGTAGCAAGATGCCCAGAACCATATTGATCTAAAATCAGGATCACACGGCCTGCCACATACAGGTTGAGAGGCAGACCTGGAGTAACTGCTCAGATGGGTCAGGGTTTGGCTGGACCTGCATTCAGCAAATGAAAGTTCAAGGTTCAATTGAAATTAGGGTGCTCACTTATTATTGCTTGCTTGCACTTGCTCTTTCTAGTCTGCACTGTCTGGCTCTTCCTAGCCTTGTGATGGCTACTTGGCAGCTGCAAGATATTCCTATTTAACCTCCTCCATAGAATTTGGTTTAAAAAAATGCAGTTAAGCCGAGCATTTGGTTCAAGCAGTAGCCATGGCCACACTACCATTGATCAGGTGATATCTTGTTTTGTAGCATTTGCTGAAATCCAAGAGGATAGAGAGAAGCAGGATAATGTTTAATCATTAGTCGCAGCCACTTCCTGGTCACACCTAAGTTTTCAGGCTTGACCATCAAAATGTTCCCATCGGTCTGCCGACTGTTTCCCAAGAAATAGTGTAGTTATTGCAAAGTGTTTGATAGTCTGACAACATAAATAGTGAAGACTCATTTGCACTGTGTAATTCCCATTAAAAAGTTGAAAGCAACCGCTTGTGGGAGGGCTCATTGCAGTTACAAGAATTTGAAACCCACAAAAGTGTAAGTGGGTTGGGTGCTGGCTGGAGTATAATGGGTGGATGGGTTTGGGGGGTGTTGTTGGCTATAAAAGAAATGAACGATGGGCTCATCTGCAGAACCTCACCAACTTCTTGCTAATAGCTACACAGCAAGCAACACTGCAGCTACAGCTACCAATCTCAAGGGACTGAATAGCAGTGAAATAGCAGAGATCAAAACAAAATCTAGCACAAGATATGGACATCACTCTCCTTCCAGCCGCAGCTTATAGCAATGGCAGTATCAACAAGGACCTACCTCAATCTCAGTCCTCCACAAGAAATGTCTTTGCAATGTCAATCACTTTGGTGCTAGCCTTAGCAGCCATTGTTGGGGCCTGTGCAGTGGTCGTGGTCTTTCTTCCTACAGTGGGGGAGAAAGCAATTTCTTCGGAAATGAAACCCTCGGAGATTAGCCTGCAGGATAAGGAGAAGCTTCACTCCATGGTAGGCCTTGTTTGCTGCAACTTACTGTAAAACAATAGTACTTGTGTCCTTAATATTTATGTTGATAACTGGTAAAGAGTGAATGCATAAAAGTTTGATCTAACATGTTATTGTAGTAGCTATTAGCAAAGCTGATAAGAGGATTTGTCCCTAATAATACACATTATAAACACTTTACTTCAGGTGGCTTCCATTGCAAAGAGACAAGGATCTGGTTCAAATAATTATAGTGAGTTATAATTTTAACACCCCAATGAAGTGCTACAAGCTCTAACTAATGCTAGCCATTGTTCATTTTTGTATATTCTTATCACAGTTAGAAGTGACTGCTACTCCAACATTACTAACAATGTGAGTGAAATATATTTTTATCTGTTGGTCTAAGTTAATTATAGCAACCCATGCCATAGATTTTGGTTGATCGGTATGATTAGCAATTAAATGTATCTACAGTGAATTGTGGAAATGACACAGAAATCATGATTATTCAATTTATATGGTTGCCTTATTGTCCAATGTCCCTTTGTCCCACAGAGTCTTCCACTAGCTCATGTGAGTGGGACAGGCATCCAGTGGAGGACCGAGGAAGAACACAGACCTTCACATGGAGGTAAGACTCTTAGTAGCCACTGAATAACACTGCTTTAAGACACTGTCTCTGTGCTCAATTTTACAGGACTCACTCTTCAAGGTTACCAGAGCTCATGGCAATGCCGACATCAGCAGGACTTGGTTTCTGGGGGAATGAACTTCAGCCAAGACTCTCAGCAGCTCATCTTTCCTATTTGCGGTTTCTACTACTTTTATTTCAATATTCATCAAACATTGCAAACAATGTGAACCAGCCTGTACGGCATGGAATACAGGTCACCCCCAACTGTGGGTCCTTTCCCTCCACCTTCTATCGGTACTCATACTCAAGTCAGATAGAGAAACAGTATCTCAAGACTTCAACATACCTAGGAGATATCTTGAAGATGTGTGCAGGTGGATCTATACGCATGATTATCCCCACCAGTCAGAACCTTTGCTGTGCACATGGAGGCTCCATGAACACCTTTTTCTCTGCATTTCTTATCCACAAGACTCTTTGTGATTGAGAGAGAAGCTACCCACAATACATACCAGCCATATATATAATTATATGTATATGTATATATGTCCATGTACAGATTTTGTTGAATAGAAGTTGTCATTTTTGTGGTAATTAAAAATTACACATTTGATTTTAGAGAGAAAGAACGCGAGGAAAAAATAAAACATGTTGACTAGAGGGAAGGATACAAAGTGTGCAGATGAAGCAAAAGCAAAGAATACTTATAAAATAGTTAACTGGTGAAGATACAGAGTGACTAAATGCAATGGTTGTCCTGACCTTGCTAGGCCAGTTTTGAATGAGGTCATTTATACTTTGTGCTCATATAGTTGAGTGAGTGAGTTATGTGCATGATTTGAGCATCTTCCTCACAAATTTGTGTTCTTTGCTTTCATACCTTATGCATAAACAAGGAAGACAGATAGAGGGCAAGCAAAGAGTCAACAATTTAAAATTAGAATAAGTTGTTGAGCTTATCATTTCAGCAGCATCCTCAACTGATCTTGTTCCCCCACCATTTTTCCCGCTTTTCTTTTACATTTGTCCTTCTCTTGAGTGGCCAAAAATATATTTTTTTGGTTTTGGTTATCCTGTATCCTTCTTGACGATAGAAAAGAAAAGAGAGACACCAAAGAATGTTATCACCTTTTGTGGAAATCAGTGGTTCCCAAGGTATTGTAGTACTGTGGGGTGTAAAAACAACCTTACCCAAGCACTAGACATTGTTGGTGGAATCCCTTCAATATCATCTCAGTTTTATGTACGACTTAAGACATTAGTTTACAATTGCATACATTTTTTTGAAGAAAAAAGTGTTCGTACATGAAAGTTGATCTAGTTCCAAAAATAGTCATGATTAACTTTTTTTCTTCCTTCTTCCAAATATAGTGCTTTTTTGTATGTGTGGTAATTTTAATCTTCATTTTGGGTGTGACTGGCTAATGCTTTTGGTCTCCCACAAAGCAGAGAGGCAGATGGTGGCAAGACAGTTAACATTAATGAAGGAAACAAATTGAGTAATCTAAATTGGGAAGACATAAACTGAAATTTAACAAGGTTGACTCCAGTACAGATTTGTGCAAGCAACTAACTAACCCTGCAAGAGAAAAAATTGTTTTCCAAAAGAAGAATGCAGTAACAGAAATAATATCCAATTTTATTGTTGCACTATCACTTTGAGGCATGAGGACATATTCTACATTACACGACATTTTATCAGATTTTGCAAGACCCAGTGGGAGAAGGGAGAAATATCAATGTGGTGGGACTTCTCCAAACTCTCTATTGTCTGCTTAGCCATGATAACAATTCTCATACTCATAGTATATACATTACCTTGACACATCCCTTCATTCCTGGGATCTGATCAACTGTTCTTTTTTCTTCCGTCCTATTTTCAGAAACTCTCTGTTGTGTCAAGGATTGGTGACTTCTACCATGGTGTGGTGTCATTCTTATACAGCATCCTTCTCTTATAGAAATATCTGACCCACGTTCATCAATCAAGCCTTCAAGATGTACAATCTTAGGATAAACATTGCTCTGCTGCCACGGGAGCAAAGCTCTCCCCACACATAGCATGTTGGTGCAGAAAACAAGTATTTAGTTACATACATCCACACACCTAAATATAAACAGATCACTTGTCCTAAATATGAATGGCCTTGCACCTAGCTATACATTAAATAGATTCCATAACAAAAAATTGGTTATGCACATACAATGCTACCTAAGCACACACCACTGGGCTCCCCCTCTGAAGCAGTATCTAGGCCATCTATTGCACCCTGGTTGAAATGTGGTGCCTTGCATACATGTCAGGGTCGGGTAGTTAAACAAGCCCTCTCTGACTCTGCCAGCAACAACAAGTGAAAATTTATGTAGCTACTAGCTTTATTTCCTTCTTTGGTCCTAGCCTACACCAGTGCAGCTGCTACTGGCACAGCAGTGGTTTGTAACTGTAGCTTTCTTACAGCACCCCCTATTGAAAACCACACTATTTATAGCTATACAAGTGGCTTGCCTAGCTGTAAACTAATCAATTAAATTTTTGTATGTGGACTTCCTTCTGTTTGGACTAAACCTAGACCAATGCAGCAGCTATAGCTACAGCTGTAGTTGGAGCCATGGGTAGCTTTCTCCCTGTTCTCGAGTGCTCTTACGAATTACTCAGTGCTATTTTTATATCAAGTAAGTTTGTAGCAGTAGGTAGTAAGCCGTGTAGAAACTTTAGTACTTACCTGAGGGTGCTTCTCAGACATTTGTCTTCACAGATAGGTAGCTTTCTCCCTTCTCGAGTGCTCTTTCGAATTACTCAGTGCTATTATAAGTTTGTAGCAGTACTGTGTACAAACTTTAGTACTTACCTGAGGGTGCTTACAGACATTTGTGCTCACAGATCTCGGATGATATAGCTATAAAAAATGCATAAAACTATCGAGTTATCTGCTTATGGACAAGTGAATTGCATTATACAAGTTTTGTTTTTGAAAACAGTTTCAGTGTGTGACACAGCAAGGGTCTAGGATGTAGCTATTAGCCATAAAGGTGGAGCAAAACACATGGATATCTATTTGCAATCTGCACTAAAATGCTCAATGACAAAAAGATTCCAACTATAGCCCACCCACACAACAAAAACCATAAAAGATGGTGAAAACAAACGACTTTCTAGCTACTCACTTTTGATTGTATATTTGGAAGCAACTGTCTTTCTGTGTGTGCATTTGTTAGCTTACATCTTGGGTGATTCCTTCACCAAGAAAAAATTTAATCCAAAAGAAATGCTTTGTTTAAAATGGAGAAGGTAGCTCTATTTGGGATTTTGGCAGCCATTTTGTTTAGGAAATACTCACACAAGCATTTTTTATGTTGCCAACGATTATACACAAATAATGCAACATGGCTGTGACTGTGAGGGTTACCGAAAAAACTACACTTGCTAGGTTAGACGTCACACAGGGCAAGCGATTTGCTAGAAGGAGGCTTCTAGGCCTACTCTATTATAAAAATACTGTAGTTGTTGAAATTTACAGGGCAGCATCGTCGTCGATGGGTTCTACCAAAACCAAGTAGCCAGCTATTAGCTATATGTAGGGTGCCATTGTTCTGCTACACAGGGAAAGCAGTTACTGGGTGCCATAGCACTGCTTCATATATAGATAGCCCAGATACCAGGTGCCTTGGGCCTGCTTCACAGGAGCCCATCTACAACAGTGTCTCTGTGATTAATACTTGAATCAGTTATCTTATTTGTCTGGGAGTCCGCCCTAGTCTAATATGTATATAAAACACCAGACCAAACTACTTTTTGTAGCCTTTAAAGACCACCCAGTGAAGGTAAAGCAAGTGAATGAATGAAGAAGTAGCCTATTTTTCAGCTGACAGTCGACATTTTGTTTAGGTAAATACTTTCACATGCATTTTTCATTTTCCCAACAACTAGCAGCTTTCATAATGCAAGAAGTTTTCTACCAGCAAAGCTGCTGCCTCCTATTGCATTTGCTAAAATGGCAAAATTTACAGAAGGTGTTAGCATGTTGATGGGCTATACACTTTTTTTTATTGACCATAATTATAGCTCTAGCTATATACTTCATGTGGAATCCAGATACTGATTGCCTATGGAGTTCAGCAACAGGTGCCTAGCCCCTGCTGCATAGAGATCCTTGCCACTGCCTGCTTCATGGGAAGCCAAGCTAATGGGTGCCTATGCCCTGCTTCATGAGGAGCCCTGTAATTGGATGCCTTGGCCCTGCTTCATGGGGAGCCCTGTAATTGGATGCCTAGGCCTTGCTTCATGGGGAGCCCTGTAATTGGATGCCTAGGCCTTGCTTCATGGGGAGACCTGTAATTGGATGCCTATGCCCTGGAGCCCTGTAATTGGATGCCTAGGCCCTGCTTCATGGGCAACTCAGCTCTGAGTGCTTAGGCACTGCTTCATTTTCCACCACTGGCTGTCAAAATGATTTCCCGCTGAGTAGCTACTGTTGGCCCTGCTTCACGTAACAGATATGTCTTACTAGGCAACTATTATTTTTTCGAGGTGGTGTGGCATCCAGACTGACAAGTTAAAGCTACAATATTAATACTTGCAACTTCACTTTTTGGCTCGGGCAATGCCGGGTGTCAACCCCTCTATTTATCTTTCCCCCCTATAATTATGTAAAGCAGTAGCATCTATTTTTATATGGTATTTTGTATGACCACTTATTTATCAGGAACCAAAGAACCTATCCAGACTATGTAGCCATTAAAACCACTAAAGAAAGGTTTTATATTATGAAGAAAGTAGCTCTTTACAGTGATCATCGATGACCATTTTGTTTAAGGAAATGACTTTGCAAATACACAGGTATTGTCAACAACTACCTTACAAAAAGCAGTCAAAATATTTGCTGAATCAAAACCTTTTCCCAAATCTACGGAAAGCTGTGAAAATTAAGTGAATGATTTTCCAATTTCTCTCCAATCACCAATGCAGCCAAAACTAAAACAAAACTAGAGTGGCACTCAGGAGAAGCTGATTGCAGCAAGAGAGAAGAATCCCCTTCATTGCAAGGTTCTCGACAAGTAATGGTACAGCTAGGAAATACTAGAGCAGCAACTGCGATCAGGAGAAGCAGCACACAGACAGAATAATAATTACTATTGTGCATCTTTGTAGCATGCCTACTTGGTGCCTAGGCCATGCTTCATGTGGGGGCACAGCTACTGGGTGCCTAGGCTCTGCTTCATGAGGATCCCAGCTACTGTGTACCTAGTCCGTGTTTCACGGGCAAACTACTTTGTTATGGAGAAAATAGCTCATTTTGGACCCTTTGTCATTTTTGTAGGCATTTTCACCCACCACCTTGTAAATCATTTTTGTCTCATATCATCGGATAGCTGGATTTCTCCCCCCCCCCCCCCCCCCAGGAAATGCAGGCAACCAGTAACCTGCTGTTATGTTTTCAAGCTTGTGTGTATGGCATCCTCCAGAAAAATTGGCTTTAACAACAGTGTATGATCTATTAACAATACTTGCGCTATTCCCTTTTTGGGGGGCCTTAGCACCGGGTATATAGAGACCTCATTGGCAGATCCAAACAAACCTTTGTGTGGTGTTTAAGGATCATCCAAGGAAGGCTTTAAGCCAACCATCTTCTTTCTTTTTCTTTATTGTATGGAGGACGTAGCTAGCTCATGTTTGAGCCTCTTTGCAGAATTTTGGCCACCCTGTAAGTTGAATTTCCCACCGGAATATACCAGATATGAAGTAGAAGCTAACAATACCTTTACAGGTGGTTGTTGCTTTGTAGAAGGGAGGAAATAGCTCATTTTGTCATTTGGAGATTTTTTTGCCTCCATGTAAGATTTACCACAAATCAGTATATAGCTGCATTTATGACTGGATTTTGCATGAAATTAACTATGACAATACTAATGTCACTTCTCTTTTTTTATCCAGGCAATGTGGGGTACCCCTGCTAATGTTGTATGTAAGCCAAATGGAAGGTCCAATCCAAATGAAACTTCCACCTACAGAACAGGATAAATTCCTGGATGTTGTTTTGTAAAAAGTTTGGTCCAGACCTTTGTGTGGTGTTTAAGGATCACCCAAGAAAGGCTTTAAGCCAACTATTTTCCTTGTTTTGCTTTATTGTAATGGAGGACGTAGCTAGCTCGTGTTTGAGCCTCTCTGCAGAATTTTGGCCACTCCGTAAGTTGAATTTCCCACCTGAATATACCAGATATGAAGTAGAAGCTAACAATACACTTACAGGTGGTTATTGCTTTGTAGAAGGGAGGAAATAGCTCATTTTGTCGTTTGGAGATTTTTTGCCGATTTACCACTAATTAGTATATAGCTGCATGACTGGATTTTGCATGAAATCAACTTATGACAATACTAATGTCACTTCTCTTTTTTTATCCAGGCAATGTGGGGGGGTACCCCTGCTGACCTTATATAAAGTAGTAGTGTCTGTCTATCTCTGTATGTATGTCTGTATGTGAGCTATGCACGGCCAAATGGAAGGTCCAATCCAAATGAAACTTCCACCTACAGAACAGGATAAATTCCTGGATGTTGTTTTGTAAAATGTTTGGTCCAGATCTGGACTGTTAGCCATCATCTAATGGCATGGTACCATAGAATGTCTAGACTCTGTCTCATGGAAAATCCAGCTACTGGATGCCTAGGCTCTGCTTCATGGGGAGCATAGTTACTTGGAACCTAGGTCTTGCTTCATGCGCCAGCTACAGGGTGCAGCAGACAGATCGTACTTGCTATGCAACTACATGTATTATGCTTCAAGCTGGTGTGGATCCAGATGGACTAACTATAACAACAATGTACCTGTCATCAATATTAGTGAAGTGAAGTATTGATAATTAACTTGTATTTATTTATTTTAAATATGTTTGGAAGACTGGGACATGGTAAGTACAGAAGTCATTCAAGTTTTTCCATGCTCAAGTGTTATTGGTGGTAACATCAGGATCTGAGTATGATGAGGCCCACGACTTTATAACCAAAGGAGCATAAACATTTTTCAGTGCATGTACATGCAACAGTCAAGGAAAGAGTTAGACAGATTCAATTAATGCTTCCCATTGCATTTAGGCAAGCAATTATAAGGTATATTAGAAGCAAAAGAAAATGCTGTGGCCAGGTGGTTTTGCAGACAAACATTATAATATTCAACCTGCAGAGCTTACCTTCTCACGTTGATCAGTCCCACCCCAAAAAGTGCTGGAACACTGCAGAGCCTCAATATTTCATGACCTTCTCTGTCAGCATTAAGTTTTCTATTGAGTCAGAAATGTTGTGACACACCATTTGGTGAGCGGCTGGGATGGGAGAATCCCAGGGAGATACCCTCCAGCTGATATAGTAGCCATACTTTTGTTGTCTTTTTTGGACAGAGTTGAGATGAACACAAGGTGAGAGATAAGTAGGGTAAATCACCTCTTTATTAAAAACATGTGTGTGAATATATATACAAATTACACATATAATCCATTGCTGTATTCTCCTATGAATTATATATATACTGCAGAAAGACTAGTACACTACACATAAAATCATAGCTATCAATAGTCCAGCCTTTACATAATAGCATATGGTTCTGACCAAACAAACTTGAACATAAATATTGTTAAGTGTTTTTGTTGTTGTTGGCAGTCCACTTCAGACACGTGCATGTCCATGATGAAGTATGCTCATAGACATCTCTGGAGCACATAGCCTGTTGATACTAACATGAACATAACATATTATATCTTCTCAAGACAGGAGCCATGGTTAGTAATTGTATCAGTCCACTCTCCGTGTCTACTACAGGAACTGCGATCACAGTTGGAACGATGCTTATACATGTACCAGTACTTTTAAAAATAGCCATCAATTACAATTACTGTCTTTGAGGAACTCTGCTGGCTGATCCTGGAAGCTAGCTTTTCTTGCTGAGGAAGGCTGCACAGGCGCATTTGTTTACCAGAAAATCCTTTGCCTTTGAGAAAGGAGGTGCTTCTGGATGGATTTCTTTGTTATAGACCTAGTCCAACATAACCTTTTATTCGCTTACTTCCATGGAGCCGATTCAACCAAACTGCATCTTGTATTTGCATCCTAATGATGAATAAAGTTCTAGCTACCATGCTACCTAGGCTAGTCTAGCTTTAAATTTGACGGAGTGATAGCTGTAGATGAAGTTAGCATTGGAGTGGCATGAGTTATGTGGTCACAGTTGGAGAGGCAGTTCCTAATCTGCCACACCCAACTTAATTCCAGGTTATTAAAGCACACATATATACCTGTAAACTTGCTACTGGGTAAAAATGCACTTATTCAGTTCAGCGTAAAGATCCACTACTTTGTCATAATTACAAAGAATAATGAATCATTTGCTGACTGCACTTCTTACCTGCCTTCATGGCTACATATATAGTGATGTAACTAGCTAGAAAGTCAACTTACTAGCTGGACCAGTGCAGCCAGAAAGTGTCACAAAGATCAAGATTATGTCCTTATGCTAATTGGTCTAGATTTTACAATCATCACTGGTCCAGTTCTACCTAGTATCTTACGCTGAAAAGGAGAGGTGACATCATCGTTTAATTGTCCTTGGAATTTTGGTCGACTAAAGTAAGATGTACTTATTTTAAAAGTCTTGCATTTATAACAACATGCGCCTAATATAATATAACACGTACAGCAAGGTGCAGTTAACAAACATTGATAGTGCGATGTATGTATAGGACCACGCAGTCATAATGTAAATGTTGTGCACAAACTCTACTGTTTGTGTGCATGTGGACTTTTCTGTGGGTGTCGACAATAGCTGTAATCTAAAATCTTTACCTACAATGTGCATGTGTCAAGTAATTGAGTTGTCCATCAATACACAATTTTCTGCTCCTTCTAAAAAACTTGGTGTCAGTCAAGTGAGCAATGATTTTGGTCAAGTTATTACGGACACTTGCTTTCAGACTGTCCTACACTCTCATTGTCATGTGACAGGGTAACATGCAAACCCAGTGGTTCTGATTCCAATGCTCAATCTATAGATTATCTGTTGAACAATCTGTATATTGCAGCAGACTCTGGACTCTTTCCATTGCAAGAAATACATAGATACTAGATGGTGGGTATTAGCAAGAAAAAGCGAGACAACCCCAATCTTTCTAAATGACATGTTTAGCAAAAGACATCTACTCATCTATATAATGGTCTATAGTACTTTCGACTCAGAACAGAATGAATACACGATTAGCTATCAATGAGAGGATTCTAGGAAAAACAGGTTTATGTATAATCATTACTATAACAACATATCTCTTAGATAATGTCATATATGAGTAGAGAGGATATCATGACTGACATGACTAGTTATGTGTCTGTAAAAGTTTTGGAATGATACGATGAACACACGCTGAGATAGGTGGACTTGTGGGTAGAGCCTCAACATGCTTCCTTACGGGTGGGCTCCAACTTGATATGCTACGTACATAACTACATGCTGTTGTAAAACCCAGAAATTCAATGCAATGTTCATAAGTTGAGGTGGAAATAGTTGTGGTGCATACGATACATAAGTGCATGCTGATATAGATACTTTTGTCATGTTAAGCACATTATATATACACTTTTTTCAAGGGATATTGATCTCTATCCTAGAAAGAGAGCAAAGCTTTTTGAGAAGGATGAAAGCTACTTCTTGACGTAGCAGAGTTAGGATCTATGGGAGACGGAAGCTTCTGTACATACTGAGTTGAAAAAAAACAAAAAAAAAAAAAACACACTAACTATTATTATTTTTTCCTGCAGGACTACACAATGTTGAAGTTGACAGGTGGGAATTTAGAGCAGCCAGAGAAGGAGCCCTTGTTTCTGAAGTAAAAGATAATGAAAGTTAACGCTGGTTAAATGACCTCATTCCAAAACATATTTGGTGTTTGATTTGTGGCTCTCTCCTGCACAACTGTTACCAAGTCCATGAAGGAGAGAAGTTGTAGTCATCAGTCATTTATAAATTAGCAGACAACCAGAAGTACACTTATTTATTCTTGTTCACCAGTCATAGTGTATGGTTAATTTAAAAAACTTAATGTGCATATGTTATGTGAACAGTATCTGGTGCAGGCTATAAAATACCTCCCCCTAACACTTTGTAATAGCTTCATGTGATTGATACCAAAACCTTGTAACGTAGTTTTCATTTAAAATTCCTTCTCTTCTTCTCCCCCCTCCGCACCTTCTCCATTCTGAGGAAGGGAGAGAAGGGGAAAGGGACATACTGGGGGTGGGTGGGGGGGAGGGAGGGGGAAGTGTCCAGGTTGTCAGGATCCCCACTCTTTCACACGCATGACGACTAATAGTTACTTTTCTCTTATCAAGGATAATTCACAAGCTACATAAAAAAATAGACACAATCAACACTCCAAATCCTCCGAGTGTCTCCTCTAATACTTCACATATGGTCACACTGGTTTCAAAATACTTGGACTTCCCCTTCCCCTCCTTCTGGAGATCAGCTCCTGGTGGAGAATTCTTTCCTTCAGTTTCAGGCCCACCATATTTTGTACAGCCTCTCCTCCCTTCTTCCTAATTCCCTACCTTATTACTAAATAGGCAAATATTCTTAGTCCCTTCAATAAGAGATCATCTAGTCCCTTTTAAGTGTGAGCTAAGTGAAATCATTGTTGGGTGCAAGAAATCACTAGCTAGCTATATGTAGAGAGCAAAGAGAGCAACCATCCATCTGATCTTCGAGGTAAAAGGTTAAGTGTCCATAGATGGTATATATGCATATTATGTTGTTCTAAATTTGTCCCCATTAGAAATCAATGAAAATCTTCCTTACATCGACCTTAGCATAGTGCATGGATGCTCTCTACACACAGCTAGCTAGCTAGTGATTTCTTGCACCCTAGCAACAGTGTTTAAAATGTTTAAAATGATGCACACCTGCATTCGCGTGATTATTTATAATGAAGTTTAAAAGTTAAAGCTAGCTCTACCGGTGAGGATTTGCCTCTGCTTTATCCTTGATCCTCTAGTTCACTAAAACTTCTGAGTAGGTAACTTCAGCTACACCCAACTCTATAAATGGTTATCCACTTTCCTTCCTCTCAACCTCACATAGGAGCTCAGCAAAATCAATATACTGTACACTTTCTACATGTATCCATTCCACAGAAAACAACCCAATGGGTGCTTGGCACATTAATGGCTGCTTAGTTCAGGTACCATTGGTGGTGCATACTACATTGCCATGGCCACCTACTACATAGCTACTCCATGGCATTTTTTATCAGCTTAACTTAATTAAGGGTCTGGGTCAAAATTCTCACAGGATAGAATGTACATACTTACACCCTCTAATTCAGAAGAACAGGAACAAACTTTTGAAGTGAAATGGCCAAACTAAAAGTTCTGTGCGATGCTTCCATGCATGATGTGAATACTTGTGATCTTAAAAGGGGAGGCTATGTATTTAATGCCATAGCCTCAAGGAAATGGTGTGCCCTGAATTTGGAGCCCCATAGCATTAGCATGCTTTATATTATATTAAATGGCTATTAATATTATAGCTGTAGCATATAGCTGTAGGTATAATCATTCACCCAAAGTCAAAGACGACTTAAAGCCTTCCTTGGGTGATCCTTAAACACAGCACGAAGGTTTTTCTGTATCTGCCCATGAGGTCTCTATACACCCGGTGCTCAGGACAAAAAAGGGAATAGCGCAAGTATTGCTAACAGATCATACACTGTTGTTAAAGCCAATCTTTCTGGATGCCGCACACACAAGCTAGAAAACATAACAGCAGGTTATCGGTTACCCACATTTCCTGGGGAGGGGGGGGGGGGGGAGGAGGAAGTATTGATCACAGCTGCATTCCAAAATTTATCTGATGTGAGGCAAAAATGATTTACAGGGTGGAGAGTTAAAATGCCCACAAAAATGTCAAGGGGTCTAAAATGAGCTATTTTCTCCTTAACGAAGTTCTCCCATGAAACAGGGCCTAGGTAATTGCTGGGATCCCATCAAGCTGGACCTAGGCACCCTATAGTCCACATGAAGCAGAGCCTAGGAATCCAGTAGCTGTGCCCTCACTTGAAGCAGGGCCTAGGAACCCAGTAGGCATGCTACAAAGATGCACAATATTCTCTGTCTGTGTGCTGCTTCTCCTGATCGCCATTGCTGCTCTAGTATTTCCCAGCTGTACCATTACTTGTCGAGAACCTTGCAATGAAGGGGATTCTTCTCTCCTGCTGCAAGCAGCTTCTCCTGAGTGCAACTATAATTTTGTTTTAGTTTTGGCTGCATTGGTGATTGGAAGAAAATTGGAAAATCATTCACTTAATTTTGACAGTTTCCATAGATTTGTGAAAAGGTTTTGATTCAGCATGAAGACTTGAGCATCTAGTCGAAACGTCGAGTGAATAAAAATTGAAGTTGATTATTGAGAATGTGATTTTAACTGAGAGTTCATTGAGTATTTTGACTGGTTTTTGTAAGGTAGTTGTTGGCAACTGCTGTGTTGTGCTGTGTGTATCATTGGGAATATGTAAAACACATGCAAAGTCATTTTCCTAAACAAAATGGTCGCTAATGATCACTGAAAAGATCTACATACTTCTTCATAATATAAAACTTTTCTTAATTAAGTGCATGGATTTAATGGACAAATAAAGTTTAGTGTGGAGAGGTTCTTAGGTTCCTGATAGCTACGCTGTCGGACAAAATAAAAATATATATTCTACTGCTTTATATAATAATTATAGGATGGAAAGATAATAGAGAGGTTGACACCCGCCATTGCCCAAACCAAAAGTGATACACTGTTGTAGCTGGGTCCCCGTGAAGCAGGCCCAAGGCACCTGGTATCTGGGCTATCTATGAAGCAGTGCTATGGCACCCAAGCTGATTTACCAATTTGGCAGAATACAGGCACCCTACATATATATAGTGACTAGCTACTCTGTTTTGGTTGAACCCATCAACGATGATGGTGCCCAGTAAATTTTACCATTTCAGTATTTTGTAGGGCTAGAAGCAGCCTTGCTAGCAAATTACTTGCCCTGTGTGACCTCTAACATAGCTAGTCTAGTAACCCTTTCGGTAACACAGCCATGTTGCGATATTTGTGTATTATCGTTGGCAACATGAAAAATGTTTGTGTGGGTATTCCCCAAACAAAATGGCTGCCATTCCAAATAGCCTAAAGAGCTACCTTCTCCATTCTAAAAGAACAAAACAAATCTGGCTTAAAATTTGTGTATGATTGACCCAAGATGTAAGCTAACAAATGCACACACAGAAAGACAGTCGCTTACAAATATACAATCAAAAGTGAGTAGCTAGAAAGTCGTTTGTTTTCAACATCTTTTATGGTTTTTGTTGCATGGGTGGGCTATACTTGGAATTTTTTTGTCATTGAGCCGATTGCAAATAGATATCCATGTGTTTTGCTCCACCTTTATTGCTAATAGCTACATCCTAGACCGTTGCTGTGTCACACACTGAAACTGTTTTTCAAAAACAAAACTCGTATAATGCAATCACTTGTCCATAAGCAGCTAACTCGATAGTTTTATGCATTGGTTATAGCTATATCATCCGAGATCTGCGAGCACAAATGTCTGAGAAGCACCCTCAGGTAAGTATTAAAGTTTCCACACATCTTATAGCTACTACCTACCGCTACAAACTTACTTGATATAAAAATAGCAGTGAATAATTTATAAGAGCACTCGAGAACAGAAAGAAAGCTACCCATGGCTCCAAACTACAGCTGTAGCTATAGCTGCTGCATTGGTCTAGAGAAGGAAGTCCACATATGAAAATTTAGTTTACAGCCACTTGCATAACTATAAATAGTGTGATTTTCAATAGAGTGCGTAAGTGTTGTAAGGAAGCTATAGCTCAAAACCACTGCTGTGTACCAGTAGCACCTGCACTGATGCAGGCTAGGACCAAAGAAGGAAATATGGAAAACTACAAATCTAGTAGCTACATAAAGTTTTACTTGTTGCTGGTAGTGTCAGCCTGTGCTGCTTAACCCCCTCCCCCCCCCCACACCACACCATCCCCCACCTCCCCCCCCCCCCCCCCCCCCCCCACCCTCCCCCCAAACCACATCGCAGATTGACACAAATTTGTGAGGAAGATGCTCAATCATGCACATATCTCACTCACTCAAATTTATGAGCACAAAGTCTAAATGATCTCTTTCAAAACTGGCCTAGCAAGGTCAGGACCACCATTGCATTTAGTCACTCTATATCTTCACCATGTAACTATTTTATAGCCTCCTTGAGAAAGGATAGCCACCAACTGAGATGGCAGTGTGGTGAGTATTCTGGTGGTTAGATGGATGGGGAGCAGCTGCTCTAAAACTTCCACATGTGATAAATAGAGGTCATGTACTGATTACAGATGTTGTAATAGAATATAGAAGCTGACAAAATTCACTTGGATTTATTGTTCCTTCATCCATCCACAAATGCATGGATGAGTAGTCATGCACCACAATCATCATCAGCAGGAAAGCCATGTCTGGTAGCAAAGCACAGACCACCACTTACATCAGTAACATTGTTCAGTTCTCGACCTGATAAGTCTAATTGTGTTTCCTATTGGAATGTGGGTAACCATATTCATAGTAGCATATGTAGGCACAGACACCTGAGCTTGGCCCCTAAATATTCTTATTGAAGATTAGGCATCTGAAAAGTTGAGAAAGTATTCTTTGCCTTTTGCTTCATCTGCACACTTTGTATCCTTCCCTCTACTCAACTGATCTTATTTTTTCCTCATGTTCTTTCTCTCTAAGATCAAATGTGAAATTTTTAATTATCACAAAAATGACAACTTCTATTCAATAAAATGAAGGGAGTGGCTGTACATTACATATACTGTATATATATATATATATGCCTGGCATGTATTGTGGACAGCTTCTCTCTCAATCACAAAGAGTCTTGTGGATAAGAAATGCAGTAAAATAAGTGTTCATGGAGCCTCCATGTGCACAGCAAAGGTTCTGACTGGTGGGGATAATCAGACGGATTGATCCACCTGCACACATCTTCAAGATATCTCCTAGGTACGTTGAAGTCTTGAGATACTGTTTCTCTCTCTGACTTGAGTATGAGTACCGATAGAAGGTGGAGGGAAAGGACCCACAGTTGGGGGTGACCTGTATTCCATGCCGTACAGGCTGGTTCACATTGTTTGCAATGCTTGATGAATATTGAAATAAAACTTGACTGGAGAAGTAGTAGAAACCGCAAATAGGAAAGATGAGCTGCTGAGAGTCTTGGCTGAAGTTCATTCCCCCAGAAACCAAGTCCTGCTGATGTCGGCATTTCCATGAGCTCTGGTAACCTTGAAGAGTGAGTCCTGTAAAATTGAGCACAGAGACAGTGTCTTACAGCAGTGCTATTCAGTGACTACTAAGAGTCTTACCTCCATGTGAAGGTCTGTGTTCTTCCTCGGTCCTCCACTGGATGCCTGTCCCACTAACATGAGCTAGTGGAAGACTCTGTGGGACCATTGGACAATAAGGCAACCATATAAATTGAATAATCATGATTTCTGTGTTATTTCCACAATTCACTGCAGGTACATCATGTAGAATCAATGGCATTGGTTGCTGTAATTAACTTAGACCAACAGATAAAAAATATATTTCACTCACATTGTTAGTAATGTTGGAGTAGCAGTCACTTCTAACTGTGATAAGAACATACAAAAATGAACAATTGCTAGCATTAGTTACAGCTTGTAGCACTTCATTGGGCTGTTAAAATTATAATAACTCACTATAATTATTTTAACCAGATCCTTGTCTCTTTGCAATGGAAGCCACCTGAAGTAAAGTGTTTATAATGTGTATAGTGGGGACAAATCCTCTTATCAGCTTTGCTAATAGCTACTACAATATCATGTTAGATAAAACTTTTTTTGCATTCACTCTTTACCAGTTATCAACATAAATATTAAAATATTGTTTTACAGTAAGTTGCAGCAAACAAGGCCTACCATGGAGTGAAGCTTCTCCTTATCCTGCATGCTAATCTCCGAGGGTTTCATTTCCGAAGAACTTGCATTCTCCCCCACTGTAGGAAGAAAGGCCACGACCACTGCACAGGCCCCAACAATGGCTGCTAAGGCTAGCACCAAAGTGATTGACATTGCAAAGACATTTCTTGTGGAGGACTGAGATCGAGGTAGGTCCTTGTTGATACTGCCATGGCTATCAGCTGTGGCTGGAAGGAGTGTGATGTCTATATTTTGTGCTAGATTTTGTTTGTGCTAGATTTTGTTTTGATCCACTACTATTCAGTCCCGGTAGTTGTAGCTGCAGAGTTGCTTGCTGTGTAGCTATTAGCAAGAAGTTGATGAGGTTCTGCAGATGAGCCCATCATTCATTTCTTTTATAGCCAACAACACCCCCCAAACCCATCCACCCATTATACTCCAGCCAGCACCCAACCCACTTACACTTTTGGGGTTTTTAGAGGAGAAAACATTCTATTCTTGTAACTGCAATAAGCTCTCCCACAAGCGGTTGCTTTCAACTTTTTAAGGGGAAATACAAGGTGTAAATGAGTGTTTGGTATTTATGTTGTCAGACTATCAAACACTTTGCAATAAATGCACTATTTCTTGGGAAGCAGTCAGCTTATGGCAGACCGATGGGAACATTTTGATGGTCAAGCCTGAAAACTTAGGTGTGACCAGGAAGTGGCTGTGACTAATGACTAATCATTATCCTGCTCTCTCTATACTCTTGGATTTCAGAGTATAACTGATCACCTGATCAAGCCATGGCTACTGCTTGAACCAAATGCTCGGCTTAACTGCATTTTTTAAACCAAATTGTCATTTAAAATATGGTGTAGGTTAAATAGCAGCTGCCAAGTAGCCATCACAAGGCTAGGCAGAGTCAGACAGTGCAGACTAGAAAGAGCAAGTGCAAGCAAGCAGTAAAAAGTGAGCACCATATTTCAATTGAACCTTGAACTTATATTTGCTGAATGCAGGTCCAGCCAAAACCTGGCCAATCTGATCAGTTACTCCAGGTCTGCCTCTCAACATGTATGTGGCAGGCTGTGTGATCTGATTTTAGATGAATATGAATGTGGCCACCTTGCTATGGAGAAAATATTTTGTGTCATATTCTAGAATATTATTTTGCTGATAAGTTACGCATTGACTCCACCTTGAGAACAGTTACTGAAATTGATCTAGAAAGTTGACAATTTTCATGGACCAAGATTTCTGCCTAGAAAAGCTGATTGTTCTGCTGCAGCGAGTGATTTGGTTAAAATCAGGTACAAAAAGTGGTTAGAAATTTACTGGAGTGGGGTGACACTCGGTGACTCCAGGAAAACATCATTTTACTATTGGTGGGCTAAAAATTATAGTGGTCAGAGACATCTAGCAATGCATGCTGCCTATGTATCAATTAGTAAATGCTACCAGCAAGATCAGTTAGTAATGCTTACTATTCATATAATACATTTCAGGAGAACCAACTGGAAGAAAGACCATCTGTGGCTCCCATCCCCTTCCTCAGTAAGCTCACAGAAAACCTACACTAGTATTTATATATTTATTCTCCATGTGTAGACAGATAATGAAATGCAGTTCTATGGACTACCATGTGGCTCCTCCTAACCAGATGGATCAAAGAGAATGCCTTATTCTGTAAGACTATAGGAATGTTATGACCAAGGGAAATGGCAATGAAGAAGATTGTGGTATGTCAGAATCATGTGCTAGAGGTGACCAGTAGTTGTTTAACCCTTTCACCGTTGACTTTATTTTGAAAAATTACAAAAAATTGACTTGCATAGACATATGCAATGCTATTTCAGCAAAGGTTGACTAAAGTCCTTAGCAACCATAATTCACATGAAAGCCCTTATAATGACCAACATTGTGGTAACTTGCCACAGAAACAAACCACAATGTCATGAATCTAATTAGAAGTTTTGAGTTCTGATTTCACAGATAATTAACAATTGTAGTAATAATGATCTATGTACGTGCACACACGTATATGGCCTTATTTAATTTCCCCCTCTAGTATGATATATAATCAAGGTGTTTTCAGCCACTCAGACAGTGAAGGAGGCTTGATAAGATACTGGCCAGCATACAAGAAGACATCATTGTGCCACACTACCATACACTATACACTACACACACTACCACAATGTAATGTATAGACACCATCTAGGAATATATATTTTCACATTTCATTTACTCTTATAACACTTGGTACACAATGTATGTATCATCAAACATGACTGGTACAAGAAGCCATTGAGGTATCCAAATGAATACTGGAAGTTACTTGACTACGTGTACTCAGACGTCCAAGTTGACTACTCCTAGCTCTACTACTGCCTCTAGTTCTGCGACTACGCTGACCAACAGGCCTTGAATGAGTATGAACCGAAGGAATAAGAACTCCACAAGAAGTGGCTTTGAGGAAGGGTGACAGTGAAGGGGTTGGTTGCACCATACCTAAAAAGAATAATGTCAACATAAACAAAAAGTATTGCCTCCTCGACCTAATGAATTTATATATGACGAAAGAACAGCTAAACAATTCTATCCAGAACATGCTTTACTTGCTAGCTACTTAGCTAGCAAGTAAACAAAACTCACTGGCATAGTCTTCTTCGTCACTGCTAGACTCTCCTCCGCCCAAACAGACTATCGAGCGGCACCGCTCTCGCCAGAAAATTGTCCAAAAAGTATCTCCCACCCATCGATAGCACAATTTCAGGATCAATGCTACTCTTCCCAAGTTAGGAATAGATTACTTCACCTTCCTCGCTGCTACTTTCGTCCTCTGATAGGACGTAGTCGTCGTCTTGAGTCCTAGAAAGAACTTGGTCTAAAGTTAGTCTGACCGTCATTTCCAACTTATGAACGGTCAGCGATTTCAATTTTACTTTACCTTAGTTACCGAACCCGTACGGCTCTTATATTCGGCACGTACGTAGAGCAAGAATTGAGCTATTTTTTATATTCATATCTTAATTTACAATCGAACGATTGATTTTTTAATGATTTTTCACCGATAATTATGTGGTTTGGACGTATATATACGCTTATGACGGTGAGTGGGTTAAGACCCTAGCTTTGTGATTTGTTACCTTTAACTAATAAGACCCCATGCACTATTAGCACAGTTGACCTCCTAGTTTAACAAATGTTGAATGTGCTGTCAAAGACTTCTTATTGAATCACATCATGTGACTGAGAGCAAATTCCATGCACTGTTGCTCTAGAATATGTAACAACTCCCTCGTGGATTTAAGCACTTACAGGTGTTATATGAATAATTCAATGACTTTCTTAATAATCAACTTTAATTTAGTCGCTCGACGTTTCCGCTAGACGCTCTAGCATTGAGAAATTGTATCCACTATGTTAACTAATGGTTGATTTATAATTCATGAGTTGATGAGTGGCTATCCTGATGGTTTATTATTGTTCCTATTGTTATTGTTCCCATTGTTATTGTTGTTATTGTTGTTATTGTAGTTGTTGTGTTATTGTAGTTGTTGTTGTTCAGGTTCTTGTTGTTGTTATTTGCATTAGGATTATTAGAATTTGTATTAGTATTATTTGTGCAACAATATCTAATTATCTATGATGTCAAGAACATACGCACTGGGTTGGCTAAAAATCAATTAAAGTATAAAAGTCATATATGTATACACACACACACACACACCAGGGAGTGTGGTAGCACTCTCTATATAATTGGCATAACTCATATTTCAAAATGATGGACAACAACACCCCAAAAACCAAACCCCATATCTCAGTGTGCTATATGTGACATACTCCGACACACCCTGTCGAGTTGAAATGTTGCGAGGAATGGTGAGGTTGTATCTATAACTGGTGCACATCTCATTACAAGTTTTTCTTGCCTCTGTCAATGTGATTTCACAACCATGGTTCCCAGCAATCAAGCTTTCTAGTGGCCATTCAAAAAGTAAATCTAACAGAATTGTTGCCGGTAAATGAATATATGTTCATCACATACAATTTGGATCCATAGCTCATCAAGTTTTATTAAAACGTCATCATCCATTACTAGCAGAGGAACCGCTGCATTGCCAGGAAAGAATAAAACATTACAACAATAGCCTTCTTAATAATCAAATTGAAATTGTATTCTCTCGACATTTTGACTAGATGATCTAACCTTCACCAGGATACCAGAGGAGCACCAACTGAAAAGCCATTTTTTTCAGAAAATGAGAAGCCATTTTGTTTAAGGATTGTGCATGCACTTTTCATGTTCTCGATGATTGCTCACAAATTACACAACATGGTGACATTCTACATTAGAGCTCGCATAGAGCAAGCAATATCAGTGAGGCTTCCTCTATAGTCATATGCTATTAGCCTTAGTTACAAAATTTACAGGGGGCATCGATAACTGTGGTAAACCAAGGCTGCCTCTCCTCTACTTTATTACCTTACTTACTTGATGTTCTGTGTCTTCAGAAATATTGAGCAACAAAAAAGTGACGCTCATTCCTGCACCTTTGCTATGAGTTCCTCGGCTAGTTTATTGGCAGTGATAGGGTCAAAGGTTCAACTATAAATTCACGTCTAGGTTATTGCCTCCGTTTGGTAATCTTACCGAAAGTCATCATCTACCTCCTCTTCCTTGAACCTTTCATCAACAAGTTGTTGCCACTTAGTCTTCATGTTTATTACGTTTATTCAGCATTCCTTAACAAACTGTCATATTATTTTTATTGCTTAATATGCTCGTATATAGTTGCTACCTGGACTGCCATGGAGTGAAGCTTCTCCCTGTCCTGCAGGCCTATATCCAGGGGTTCACCTCTGAAGAACTTGCATTCTCTCTCACTGCAGGAAGAAACACCAGTGCCACTGCACAGGCCCCAACAATGGCTGCTAAGGCTAGCACCAAAGCAATTGACATTATGAAGATAATTTTTGTGAAGAAAAGAGATCGGGGTAGGTCCTTGTCATTATTGTCATGGCTATAAGGTGTGGTTTGAAGGAGTGTGGGATCCATAATTTTTCGCTAGTTTTTGCCTTGATTTATGTGCTGTATTTCACTTTATCTTGCAATGGATTGGGTTGTGGAGATTGGGAGTTGTAGCCGCAATGTTGCTTGGTATGTAGCTAATAGCAAGAAGTTGGTGAGGTTCTGCAGATGACCCATAATTTATAGCCAACAAGCAGTGAGAGATGAGCATTAGATCACATGCAGGTTTCTAAATTAGAAGAGAAACAGTGAGGAAAGGGGAATCAATCTTAGTCATTCTAATGACCTAATATTATTGTCACCTGATATTGCTGCTTTTCTGTGAGGCTTACAGTTTCAGGGGAAGTTTACGATGTTTTACAAAACACTTATGATAATATACTACATTGCAATTTATAGACAAGGTTTATTGCTATTATTATTACCATATACATGCTAGCATACTGGCTACCTGTCGTGATTCTTCAAAGCACAGAATATGTGTGCGCCAAGTGAGTACCACAGCCAAATACTAGTTTCATGTCACACGCATAAAACTTATGATCTAGCTAAAACTGCAGATGGCTGTAGTGTCGGCGGTTAAAGTTAAAGACAAATATATTTATTTATCTGGTTGCTTCATTACTGCTGAGATGCAAAATCTATTAGAAGTTAACCATCTTCTAGAAATAGCCACAATCATCTAGACAGCTGAATCTGTAGAAGAGCTGGTGGTTATGCTTCAGTGTGTGATGTTTTCCAGACTCGGGTGTCATAGAGATGCCTCCGGGAATACATTACACTAGAGTTATATTGGTGGCATATATGGAAGACATGTGTAAAGTGGTGCTAACTAGCATATAAGGTTTCTGGTTTTGCTGAAGCACACCAGTAATGGACCTAGCTAGATGGTGTGCATCAAATGTTGACTATTCACATGATGTGTGATCAGGAATGATTTGGATAGGAAAACAAAATTCAAAAGCAGAAGTGGTCATGTGCTGAATACTCTGCAGCATTTGGTTTGAGTATGCTCAGCATGCACACATACCACCAACAATATAGTATATAGGCATGGCCACAATATCATAAAGAGCAAACTAGCTGCAAGTCTGGTTTGCCAGTGGATTGCCAGAGATAAATGACTTGCACAAACTATTATGATGCCATAAATACTCCCAATGTGTTGACTTGGACCAACATAAACATAATTATAGATAGAGATTTGATTCCCCTCACTCACTATGTGTGGCGAGAGATTATGCTATATAGCAAAGTGTGAAGACCTCACCTCAGCTTCTTTTCTGATCAATAATTCAACAAATGCTGGATCTACCATCTCATTGGATTACTTTTATCATGTGACTTGATCTAAATCCAGGAATGTCTATAGTCTGTATCAAAAATATTATGTTGATCTCTGTGATGACATTAAATTAAGTCTGCATTCCTACACTGTTTGGTGTGTGTGTGAGTGTGTGTTTGTGTTTGTGTGCATTTGTGTGCAAGTGGCCAATGTCATTGTGCTGATGTTCCTTTCCCTAGAATATGTAAGGCTTGGGTTAGAGTCCATTATTCCTGCACAACACTAAACTATGAGGGAAGCAGAGTATTATCTAAATTGCATCAGCTCTCCTCTTACAAAAACTTCACCACAAGAACTGTTGTGCCATCAGACCAAAGAACAACCACAACAGACTTCCTGGGGCATATATAGTGCAGTACAGATAGTATTACTGGAACCATCTCAGACCACTAAGGCCACTGGAAGGATTCCCTACGAAGAAAGCGAGAATTTTTCTCATCTGTCTGTCTGCTTGGTTTTAATCCTCCCATGCCTTTGCAGAACAAGACTGTGCCTGGGAAGCTAGTCTTAATTCCTCACTCTCTTCTTTCTTATCTCTACCTATTTTGTCCACTTGTTAGATGCTGTCTTCCTCACGTACAATATCACTGGTGGGCATTTTAACACCCATCCCCACACATGTCTATTGGTCAACACATGATTATATATTGATTTTAAAACATAAGAAAATGATCACTGCAGCTCTTCAGCAAAACAATGCAGTGAACACAACCAATAGATATGCATGATTACACTAGTTTGTTTGGCTGGCAATCTGTTCAATCTTCAATCCTTCAGTCACAAAGGACCCAGTGGACAGGGTATGTGAGAACTGAGTGTTCAAGATGCATGTACCCAGCTGTAAAACCTTCTCATATGATTACTTTTATCATGTGACTTGATCTAAATCCAGGAATGTCTATAGTCTGTCTCAAAAATATTATGTTGATCTCAGTGATGCCATTAAATTAAGTCTGCATTCCTACACTGTTTGGTGTGTGTGTGTGAGTGTGTGTTTGTGTTTGTGTGCATTTGTGTGCAAGTGGCCAATGTCATTGTGCTGATGTTCCTTTCCCTAGAATATGTAAGCTTGGGTTAGAGTCCATTATTTCTGCACAACACTCAACTATGAGGGAAGCAGAGTAGGCTATTATCTAAATTGCATCAGCTCTCCTCTTACAAAAACTTACAAAAAATGTTTATGGTGACAGCAGATCATCACAAGACCTGTTGTGCCATCAGACCAAAGAACAACCACAGCAGACTTCCTGGGGCATATATAGTGCAGTACAGATAGTATTACTGGAACCATCTCAGTCCACTAAGGCCACTGGAAGGATTCCCTACGAAGAAAGTGAGAATTTTTCTCATCTGTCTGTCTGCTTGGTTTTAATCCTCCCATGCCTTTGCAGAACAAGACTCTGCCTGGGAAGCTAGTCTTAATTCCTCACTCTCTTCTTTCTTATCTCTACCTATTTTGTCCACTTGTTAGATGCTGTCTTCCTCATGTATAATATCACTGGTGGGCATTTTAACATCCATCCCGACACGTGTCTATTGTTCAACCACATAACTATATATGGATTTTAAAACATAAGAAAATGATCACTGCAGCTCTTCAGCAAAACAATGCAGTGAACACAACAAATAGATATGCATAATTACACTATAGTTTGTTTGGCTGGAAATCTGCTCAATCTTCACTCCTTCCGTCACAAAGGACCCAGTGGACAGGGTATGTGAGAACTGGGTGTTCAAGATGCATGTACCCAGCTTATCTGTCAGGTAGAGATATGAACTTTATGATTGCCAGAATGCATTTACAAAAAAAATTGAGTTCTGTTATAACACTACACACTATATTGTATATGGCTTTAGGTCATATGTAACAATTTAACTTGAATACCTAATATTGGAATACCAGTCACTTGAACTAAGAAAGAGAAAAACAGCTGCTAAGTAACATTAGTATTAAGCTGTCAAAATTAATTAGGAGCAAGAGGTGTGGCAAACATCACCTTTCAAAGTTTAGAAAAATAATCCAATTATATAAACATAACGAGGGAGCAAGGGGTGATTTACAGTGGGTAACAATATATTTCTGTCTTGTATATTTATCTTGTCGGCACCGAACACAGTAGCTAAAATATTCTTGGGAGCTAGGTCATTATTGATGTTTAGTGCTTGAAACTGCATGAAAAAAGATACACTGGGAGAGAGTGCCACCTAAAAGTCTCTGTATAAAGTTACATACCAACACTAAGGACAAGTGTACATGAAGATAGTGCATGAGAAACAAGACTTCACATATTCATCTTGGCAATGCTCTCAAGATGATCTCTTACTTCAGCTAAGTGCAGAACTGCAAGAAACAATACTGCCAGTACATGTGGGCTAGGCATCACACAAAAACTTGTGATCTAGCGGCAACAGCCAGCCAGTGTGGGAACAACATGTAGCGGTTAATTAGGGAAAAAACTCACTTATTGTGTTTCAACGCCTGATTTTTACCAGAATCCACACTTGCTTTATCTGGTAGGTTTCTGTGTACTGTATGTATTTAGAACCCCTGATGAGAGACACAGCTGACCTCTTTCTAGAAATAGCCACAACCACCAGACCTCAGAATCTAGTCAGCTAAAGTGGGTTTACTATTTGATGTGTTCAGAGAACTAAACTGAGATCAGTCTTTCTGTGGCCTTTTTCCTTCAGTTACTACTTCTGAAGTCCTTACCTTGGAAGTTGCACTAATATCTGTTCTCACTGCTATGTACTGATAGTGGTTAGAGTACTGCAGAAAAAAATCCTCTTTAGTGGAGGACAGTTAAGTTAAGATGTGCATATTACATTATAGAAACACAAACATACAGACACACACACATACAAATACACACACATGCACACATGCATGAATGCACATGGATAAACACATGAACTCACTCACACACACACACACACACACACACACACACACACACACTATCCACCAATCCATCCACCCATCCATCCATCCATCCATCCATCCATCCATCCATCCATCCGTCCATGTGCATGTGCGCACACTCGCTTGCCACATGTGGAAGGAGTGGTACAGGCCAAGAAGCTATGCTGTACATGGTCCATTTTTAAGGATATTTTTTTTATTGAAGGAGACCTGCAGGTGGTAGGACTTCCCACAAAACTGACAGTGAGACTTCTGAGGCAGCTCATGTTTCTGGTGCACATGGTTTCTTAGAGCCTTGTTTTTATTGTCACAGATACACATGCAGAATGCACACAACCAAGTGCTGCCTCAGCATCCAGTTATCTCTCTCTCTCTCAGCTTCTTCCTCCTGTGCTTTCTCCCCTCCTTCCTTCTGCTCACATCAGCTATTCATGAAACCATAGAGAGTGTGTCATGTGCACATGACCCAAACATTTTTTGATGCTTGCAGGTGCTTTGTAGAAAGGAAGAAATGGCTCATTTTGTCGTTTGGAGATTTTTGCCTCCATGTAAGATTTACCACGAATCTGTAGCTGCCTTTATGACTGGATTTTTCATGAAATCAACTATGACAATACTAATGTCACTTCTCTTTTTTTATCCAGGCAATGTGGGGTACCCCTGCTGATCTTATATAAAGTAGTAGTGTCTGTCTATCTGTATGTATGTCTGTATGTGAGATAGCCAATCCAAATGAAACTTCCACCCACAGAACAGGATAAATTCCTGTGTGTTGTTTCGTAAAAAGTTTGGTCCAGATCCAGACTGTAGCCACCATCGAATGACATGGTACCATGCCTAGACTCTGCCTCATGGTGAATCCAGCTACAAAGTGCCTAGGCCCTGCTTCATGGGAAACATAGTTACAGGATGCAGCAGACAGATTCTGCTTACTATGCAACTACATGTATGCTTCAAGCTGGTGTGGATCAAGATGGACTAACTATAACAACAATGTACCTGTCATCAATATTAGTGAAGTGAAGTACTGAAAAAAATCAAATAGACTGGGACATGGTAACCACAAAAGTCATTAAAGTTTTTCCTTGCTCAAAGGTTATTGGTGGTAACATAAGGATCTGAGTATGATGAGGCCCATGACCTTATAACGCAACATTTGGCAGTTCATGTACACAGTCAAAAGGCATATCCAATCACTGCTTCCCCCATTGCATTTAGGCAAGCAATTATAAGGTATAGAGGAGCGAAAGAAAATGATGTGGCCAGTTGGTTTTGCAGACAAACATTATAATATTCAACCTGCAGAGCTTACCTTCTCACGTTGATCAGTACACTACAGTCTCCCCAAAACAAAAAGTGCTGTAACACTGTAGAGCCTCAATATTTCATCTGACAGCATTAATTTTCTATGAGTCAGAAATGTGGTGACACACCACTTGGTCAGTGGCTGGAATGGGAGTGTCCCAGGGAGATACCCTCCAGCTGATATAATAGCCACACTTTTGTTGTGTTTTTTTAGACAGAGTTGAGGTGAACACAAGGTGAGAGATAAGTAGGGGAGATTACCTCTTTATTAAAAATAGTCCAGCCTTTACATAATAGCATATGGTTCTGACCAAACAAACTTGAACATGAATATTGTTAAGTGTTTTTGTTGTTGTTGGCAGTCCACTTCAGACACATGCATGTCCATGATGAAGTATGTTCATATACATCTCTGGAGCACATAACCTGTTGATACTAACATGAACATAACATATTATATCTTCTCAAGACAGGAGATGTTTAGTAATTATATCAGTCCACTCTCCTCGTGTCTACTACAGGAACGGTGATCACAGTTGGAATGATGCTTATGCATGTACCAGTACTTTAAAAAATAGCAGCTACTGTCTTTGAGGAACTCTGCTGGCTGATCCTGGAAGCTTTTCTTGCTGAGGAAGGCTGCATAAGCACATTTGTTTACCAGAAAATACTCTGAATCCCTTTTTGAGAAAGGACGTGCTTCTGGATGGATTTCTTTGTTATAGACCTAGTCCAACATAACCTTTTATTCGCTTACTTCCATGGAGGCGATTCAAGCAAACTGCATCTTGTGTTTGCATCCATAAAGTTCTATATAGTGATGTAGCTAGCTAGAAAGTCAATCTAGCTGGACCAGTGCAGCCGGAAAGTGTCAGTCAAGATCAAGATTATGTCCTTATGCTAATTGGTCTTGACGATTTCTATAATCGCCACTGGTCCAGCTCTACCCAGTGTCTTACGCTGAAAAGGTGAGGTGACAGTTGTCCTTGGAAAATTTTGGTGAACTAAAGTAAGATGTGAAAGTCTTGCACCTATAACAACATGTGCCTAATATAACACATACTGCAGGGGGCACTTAACAACCAGTGTTTACAGTGCCATGTATGTATAGGACTACCAGTTTTAATACTCCCGCAGTCATAATGTAAATTTTGTGCACAAACTCTACTGTTTGTGTGCATGCAGACTTTTCTGTGGGTGTCGAAGATAGCTGTAATCTAAGATCTTTACTTACAATGTGCATGCAAAGAGCAGTGTCAAGTAATTGAGTTCTCCATCAATACACACATTTTCTGGAAAACTGGCTCGCTTATAGCTAGCTATAGCTACAGTGCTGCACATAAGGAGTTCTCTATAGCAGTGAAAAATGTGCTTAGTATGCTCTGTGTCAGTCAAGAGTGAGCAATGATTTTTGTCAGTTATTATGGACACTTGTTTTCAGACTATCCTATACTCTCATTGTCATGTGTCAGGAACATGCAAACCCAGTGGTTCTGATTCCAATGCTCAATCTATAGATTATCTGTTGAACAATCTGTAGATTGCAGCAGACTCTGGACTCTTTCCATTGCAAGAAATACATAGATGCTAGGCCTGATGGTGGGTATTATCAATAAAAAGCGAGAGAACCCCAATCTTTCTAAATGAATATATGAGTAGAGAAGGACATAATGACTGACATGACTAGTTATGTGTCTGTAAAAGTTTTGGAATGATTACGATGAACACATGCTGAGATAGGTGGACTTGTGGGTAGAGCCTCAACATGCTTCCTGTATGGGTGGGCTCAAACTTTATATATATAGCTACATACATAACTACATGCTGTTGTAAAACCCAGAAATTCAATGCAATGTTCTAGACAATAATAAGTTGAGGTGGGCATAGTTGAGGTGCATACAATACATAAGTGCATGCTGATATAGAATAATAAAAATACTTTTGTCATGTTAAGCACATTATATATACACTTTTTGCAAGGGATATTGATCTCTATCCTAGAAAGAGAGCAAAGTTTTTTGAGAAGGATGAAAGCTACTTCTTGACATAGCAGAGTTAGGATCTATGGGAGAAGGAAGCTTCTGTACATACTGAGTTGAAAAATAAAATAAAATAAAAAACCACACTAACTATTATTATGTTTGCCTGCAGGACTCCACAATGTTGAAGTTGACAGGTGGGAATTTAGAGCAGCCAGAGAAGGAGCCCTTGTTTCTGAAGTAAAAGATAATGAAAGTTAAGCTGGTTATTATACCTGGCTTCATTCCATGAGTACTTCTTCTTTGACTGTGTCATAGTAATACACCATGCGCTATTTGTTCTGGTGTAAACATGGCATCAGCATGAATGATGCCTTTAGGCTTCTTTACAATTGTACAAGGAGTGTTTGTTTCCTGCTCATAATAGCAGGAATGCAGCCAATCATGCATGTGGGACTCACAAGATAGCAACATCTTTCCAATTATAAAAAAATTAACAAAATCTGAACAGCGGTCAACAAATCACTGTAGGTTTGATCGAAGCAGATGAGGGTGTCTTTAGCTTACTTTGAAGCTTTCTTGTTCGACCATGCCTGAAAGGAAGGGTGATTGAGGAGAGTAGATTGACTTATCCAGTTGAAAATACAATGATTATTATTTCACTATTGTGTAAAGAAGGTTAAGTTTGTGTACACTACCACTCCTTTAAATGACCTCATTCCAAAACATATTTGGTGTTTGATTTGTGGCTCTCTCCTGCACAACTGTTACCAAGTCCATGAAGGAGAGAAGTTGTAGTCATCAGCCATTTATAAATTAGCAGCCAACCAGAAGTACACTTATTTATTCTTGTTCACCAGTCTTCTGGGCATATGCAAGTAAAAAAATAAATAGTGTATGGTTAATTAAAAAAACTTAATGTGCATATGTTATGTGAACAGTATCTGGTGCAGGCTATAAAATACCTCCCCCTAACACTTTGTAATAGCTTCATGTGATTGATACCAAAACCTTGTAACATAGTTTTCATTTAAAATTCCTTCTCTTCTTCTCTCCCCCTCCCATCTTCTTCATTCTGAGGAAGGGAGAGAAGGGCGGAAAGATAGTGCACGGGACATACTGGGGGGGGATGGAGGGAGGGGGAGGGGGGAGTGTCCAGGTTGTCCGGATCCCCACTCCTTTCACACGCATGATGACTTTTCTTCATACTCATCTTATCAAGGATGATTCACAAGCTACATAAAAAAATTGACACAATCAACACTCCAAATTCCCCGAGTGTCTCCTCTAACACTTCCTGTTGGTCACACTGGTTTCAAAATACTTGGACTCCCCCTTCCCCTCCTTCTGGAGATAAGCTCCTGGTGGAGAATTCTTTCCTTCAGTTTCAGGCCCACCATATTTTGAACAGCCTCTCCTCCCTTCTTCCTACAAGTAATTCCCTACCTTATTAGTAAATGGCAAATGTTCTTAGTCCCTTCAATAAGAGATCATCTAGTCTCTTTGAAGTGTGAGCTGAGTTAAATCACTGTTGCTAGGGTACAAGAAATTACTAGCTAGCTATATGTAGAGAACAACCATCCATCTGATCTTCGATGTAAGTGTTATATATGTTGTTCTAAATTTGTCCCCATTAGAAATCTATGAAAATCTTCCTTACATCAGAACAAAAGGACCTTAGTAGCATAGAGCATGGTTGCTCTCTACACATGTGACATAGCTAGCTAGCTAGTGATTTCTTGCACCCTAGCAACAGTGTTTACACCTGCATTCACGTGATTATTTATAATGAAGTTTAAAAGTTAAAGCTAGCTCTACCAGGTGAGGATTTGCCTCTGCTTTAGCAATTGATGTCCTTGATCCTCTAGTTCACTAAAACTTCTGAGTAGGTAACTTTAGCTACACCCAACTCTATAAATGGTTATCCCTACTTTCCTTCCTCTCAATCTCACATGGGAGGAGCTCAGCAAAATCAATACACTGTACACTTTCTACATGTACCCATTCCACTGGAAACAACCCAATGGGTGCTTGCTACATCAATGGCTGCTTAGTTCAGGTATCATTGTAATCATTTAGGAGGTGCTTACTACATTGCCGGCATTTTTTATCAGCTTAACTTAATTAAGGGTCTGGGTCAAAATTCTCACAGGATAGAATGTACATACTTACATCCTCTAATTCAGAAGCACAGGAACAAACTATTGAAGTGAAGTGGCCAAACTAAAAGTTCTGTGCGATGCTTCCATGCATGATGTGAATACTTGTGATCTTAACACAAGTATTCACAAGTATTGTCATAGCCTCAACGAAATGGTGTGCCCTGACTTTGGAGTCCCATACCATTAGCATGAATTATATCATATTAATATTTTTAAATGGCTCTTAATATTATAGCTGGAGCATTGTAGCTGTAGGTATAATTGTTCACCCAAAGTCAAAGACGACTTATTAAAGCCTTCCTTGGGTGATCCTTAACTCATTGAATACTGAATTGCGGGGAGTACATTTTTTGAGAAATATAGTAATAATTCTACAGAAGACAATTTATGTCATTAGCACTTCATCTTTTGCACAATTATTTCATGTGCTCTAGAGAATCTTACCACGACTTCATATGTATGCCACACCTACTGTAAAAGGCTACGCCCAATTTTAATTAAAATCGGAAGTTTACAATTATTTAATTTTTCCTGATTATATCATCTATCACTTCTACAGATAAAAGTTAGAGCTTGTAAAACAATTTTATGTTAGAATACACTTATGTATGTACATATATTCAAAAAAATAGGCCAGAGAAGTTATTATTTGATACATAAATATTTATTGGAGTCAAGTAAGTGATAACTGGGAATGTTAGTTCTAGTCGATACGCATGTGATACTTTTCAAAGCAGTCTCCAACACACATATACTCGATGCATTTGGGACAAAAACAACTAACTTTAGTATCTGTTTGTTTATTCATTGCATTTCTTGAACAATGGCATAGAACACATCTTTTTCGTTTCCTTGTGTCCCTGTAAGGGAAGTGCTTTCCATTCAGCCTTGACAAATCTGCTCTTGGTCTTCTGCCTCTAGAGCTCACTCTAGACTCACCACTTGCTGTAGCAATTATCATTGGCTCTGTGAGTTCAAGTACGTATTAGAGCCAGTCGAAATGGACGATTGGTTTTTATTTGGTTTACAGTAGCTCGGCATGAATGGTAACATTTCTAGCTAGCAACTTACTTTCCACTTCACTCAAGTCAGAATCAGGACAATGTAGGGAGATTTCATCAGATAGGGAATCTTCCTCAGCTGGAATAGTGCTATCCATTCCTTATAAGTCTGGATCCAGGTAAAGTAGGGAGTCTTTCTCAGTTGGTAGTGCTGGGACAGCTCTTGTTGCCTTGTAGGGTCCAACTAACATAGCTTCCACACTCTATTATCCTCTTGTTCATCATCACTGTTGTGTAGAGCAAGCCCATCATCACTTTCTTCATAAAAATTGCCTGTTCTTCAAACTCTTTCAAATACTCTTCTAACCTAGCATGAGTGACTCCCCAGCACTGAAACTAGCTATATCTTCCACTGTCAAGTGAGAGTGACCAGCCATGTTTAGCTTGATTTATAAATGATCAAAACTCCTGAACCATAAAGGCTACTGAAAAGATTTTGACTTCAAAATAAATTTCACCCAATTTTCAATCTAATAACATCATGATTGACATAGCAACCCCTATGGATGCTTGGGAACTAATGAAGTAAAGCCACAGGTATTTTGGAGTCATATTGACCCACCTTAGTATTCAATGAGTTAAACACCACACGAAGGTTTGTCTGGATCTGCCAATGAGGTCTCTATGTACCCGGTGCTCAGGACAAAAAAGGGAATAGTGCAAGTATTGCTAACAGATCATACACTGTTGTTAAAGCCAATCTTTCTAGATGCCACACACACAAGCTAAAAAACATAACAGCAGGTTACTGGTTACCCACATTTCCTGGGGAGGGGGGGAAGAGGAGGGTGGTTGGGAGGAAGTGATGCAAGTATTGATCACAGCTGCATTCCAAAATTTAAAATCCAGGTATCTGATGTGAGGCAAAAATGAGATTTACAGGGTGGTGGGTTAAAATGCCCACAAAAATTTCAACAGGGCCTAGGTACACAATAGCTGGGATCCCATCAAGCAGGGCCTAGGCACCCGATAGTCCCCATTAAGCAGAGCCTAGGCATCCAGTAGCTGTGCCCTCACATGAAGCAGGGCCTAGGAACCCAGTAGGCATGCTACAAAGATGCACAATAGTAATTATTATTCTCTGTCTGTGTGCTGCTTCTCCTGGTCGCCATTGCTGCTCTAGTATTTCCTAGCTGTACCATTACTTGTTGAGAACCTTGCAATGAAGGGGATTCTTCTCTCCTGCTGCAAGCAGCTTCTCCTGAGTGCCACTCTAGTTTTGTTTTAGTTTTGGCTGCATTGGTGATTGGAAGGAAATTGGAAAATCATTCACTTAATTTTGACAGCTTTCCATAGATTTGTGAAAAGGTTTTGATTCAGCATGAAGACTAGAGCATCTAGTCGAAACATCGAGTGAATAAAAATTGAAGTTGATTATTGAGAAGATGATTTCAACTGAGAGTTCATTGAGTATTTTGACTGCTTTTTGTAAGGTAGTTGTTGACAATACTGCTGAGTTGTGCTGTGTGTATCATTGAGAATATGAAAAACACATGCAAAGTCATTTTCCTAAACAAAATGGTCACTGATGATCACTGAAAAGTTCATAATATAAAACCTTTCTTAAGTGCATGGATTTAATGGATAAATAAAGTTTAGTGTGGAGAGATTCTTGGGTTCCTGATAGATAAGCGGTCGGACAAAATAACCAATAAAAATATATTCTACTGCTTTATATAATTATAGGGCAGAAAGATAATAGAGAGGTTGACACCCGCCATTGCCCAAACCAAAACGTGAAGTTGCAAGTATTAATCATAGATCCATTGTGGAAGCTACACCACCTTGAAAAAATAATAGTTGCCTAGTAAGATGTACCTGTTACATGAAGCAGGACCAAGGTAACCAGCTACCCAGTGGGAAATCATTTTAACAGACAGTGGTGGAAAATGAAGCAGTGACTAAGCACTCGTAGCTGAGTTGCCCATGAAGCATGGCCTAGGCATCCAATTACAGGGCTCCCCATGAAGCAGGGCCTAGGCACCCATTAGCTTGGCTTCCCATGAAGCAGCCAGTGGCTAGGATCTCTATGCAGCAGGGGCTAGGCACCTGTTGCTGGGCTCCATAGGCAATCAATATCTTGATTCCACATCAAGTAGCTAGAGTATAAATATCCTATAATTACGGTCAATCTCAATAAAATAAAAAGTTTATAGCCCACCAACAATGCCACCACCTTCTGTAAATTTCGCCATTTTAGCAAATGCAGTCTTTTTCTAATAGGAGGCAGTAGCCTTGCTAGAAAATGTGCTTGCATTATGAAAGCTCTAATATTAGACTGGCAGCCCAAAAACCAAACCCCATATCTCAGTGTACTATATGTGACATACTCCGACACACCCTGTCGAGTTGAAATGTTGCGAGGAATGGTGTATAATTAGAGGTTGTATCTATAGCTGGTGCACATCTCATTACAAGTTTTTCTTGCCCCTGTCAATGTAATTTCACCACCACGGTTCTCAGCAATCAAGCTTTCTAGTGGCCATTCTAAAAGTAAATGTAACAGAATTGTTGCCGGCAAATGAATATATGTTCATCACATACAATTTGGATCCGTAGCTCATCAAGTTTTATTAAAACGTCATCATCCATTACTAGCAGAGGAACCGCTGCATTGCCAGGAAAGAATAAAATATTACAATAGCCTTCTTTGTATTCTCTCGACATTTTGACTAAATGATCTAACCTTCATCAGCATACCAGAGGAACACCAACTGAAAATCCATTTAGCTCAGAAAATGAGAAGCATTTTGTTTTAAGGATTGTGCATGCACTTTTCATGTTCTTGATAATTTCTCACAAATTACGCAACATGGTGGCATTCTACATTAGAGCTCGCATACAGCAAGCATTATCAGTGAGGCTTCCTCTATAGTCATATGCTTTAGCCTTAGTTACAAAATTTACATTGTCATCGATAACTGTGGTAAACCAAGGCTGCCTCTCCTCTACTTTATTAGTTTACTTACTTGATGTTCTGTGTCTTCAGAAATATTGATCAACAAAAAAGTGATGCTCATTCCTGCAACTTTGGTATGGGTTACTTGGCTAGTTTATTGGCAGTGGTGGGGTCAAAGGTTCAACTATAAATTCACGTCTAGGTTATTGCCTCTGTTTGGTAATCTTACCGAAAGTCATCATCTGCCTCCTCTTCCTTGAACCTTTCATCAACAAGTTGTTACCACTTAGTCTTCATGTTTATTATCATCATCCTTTTTTCAGCATTCCTTCACAAACTTTATTAGTCAGTCATATTATTTTTATTGCTTAATATGCTCGTATATAGTTGCTATATACCTGACCTGCCATGGAGTGAAGCTTCTCCTTGTCCTGCAGGCTGATATCCAGGGGGCTCACCTCTGAAGAACTTCCATTCTCTCTCACTGCAGGAAGAAACACCAGTGCCACTGCACAGGCCCCAACAATGGCTGCTAAGGCTAGCACCAAAGCAATTGACATTATGAAGATAATTTTTGTGAGGAAAAGAGACCGGGGTAGATCCTTGTCATTATTGTCATGGCTATAAGGTGTGGTTTGAAGGAGTGTGGGGTCCATAATTTTTTCGCTAGTTTTTGCCTTGATTTATGTGCTGTATTCCACTAAATGTTTTATCTTGCAATGGATTGGGTTGTGGAGATTGGAAGTTGTAAACGCAATGTTGCTTGGTATGTAGCTAATAGCAAGAAGTTGGTGAGGTTCTGCAGATGACCCATGATTTATAGCCAATAAGCAGTGAGAGATGAGCATTAGATCACATGCAGGTGTCTAAATTAGAAGAGAAACAGCGAGGAAAGGGGGATCAATCTTAGTCATTGTTAATGACCTAATATTATTGTCACCTGATATTGCGTGAGGCTTACAGTTTCAGGGGAAGTTTACTAGATGAGTGGATGTTTTACAAAACACTTATGATAATATGCTACATTGCAATTTATAGACAAGGTTTATTGCTATTATTATTATCATATACATGCTAGCATACTGGCTACCTGTCGTGATTTTTCAAAGCACAGAATATGTGTGCGCCAAGTGAGTAACAGCTACCACACAGCCAAATACTAGTGTCATGTCACAAGCATAAAACTTATGATCTAGCTAAAATTGCAGATGGCTGTAGTGTCAGCGGTTAAAGTTAAAGACAAATATATTTATTTATCTGGTTGCTTTATTACCAGGTTAGCTTGTAAGACATCTGCTGAGATGCAGAATCTATTAGAAGTTAACCATCTTCTAGAAATAGCACAATCATCTAGACATCTGACTGAATCTGTAGAAGAGCTGGTGGTTATGCTTCAGTGTGTGATGTTTTCCAGACTCGGGTGTCATAGAGATGCCTCCAGGAATACATTACACTAGAGTTTTATTGATGGCATATATGGAAGACATGTGTAAAGTGGTGCTAACTAGCATATAAGGTTTCTGGTTTTGCTGAAGCACACCAGTAATGGACCTAGCTAGATGGTGTGCATCAAATGTTGACTATTCACATAATGTCTGAGGGAAAATTTGGATAGGAAAATAAAAATCAAAAGCAGAAGTGGTCATGTGGTCATGTACTGAATACTCTGCAGCATTTGGTTTGAGTATGCTCAGCATGCACACATACCACCAACAATATAGTATATAGGCATGGCCACAAATCATAAAGAGCAAACTAGCTGTTACAGATCTGGTTGGCCAGTGGATTGCCAGATATAAATGACATGCACAAACTATTAAGATGCAGTGAAATGCCATAAATACTCTCAATGTGGTGACCTGGACAAACATAAACATAATTATAATATAAACTAGATAGAGATTTGATTCCCCTCACTCACTATGTGTGGCGAGGGATAACAATTGTTTATACTGGCACAGTGTGAAGGCCTCACATCAGCTGCTTTTCTCATCAATAATTCAACAAATGCTGGATCTACTTGGTAAAACTACTTTTATCATGTGACTTGATCTAAATCCAGGAATGCAAATGTTCATCTATAGTCTGTCTCAAAAAAAGATAATGTTGATCTCTGTGATGCATTAAATTAAGTCTGCATTCCTACACTGTTTGGTGTGTGTGTGTGAGTGGGTGTGTTTGTGTGTGTGTGTGAGTGGGTGTGTTTGTGTGTGTGTGTGTTTGGCAAGTGGCCAATGTCATTGTGCTGATGTTCCTTTACCTAGAATATGTAAGGCTTGGGGTAGAGTCAATTATTGCTGCACAACACTCAACTATGAGGGAGGCAGAGTATTATCTAAATTGCATTAGCTCTCGTCTTACAAAAACTTCAAAAAATGTTTATGGATAATTTAGCCAACTGTAACAATCAGAATATTACCGGTACAGTTTTGGGTGCAAAATTTGGTATTAGCTGCTCATATAAAGATTGGGATTTCGCCAGTTTTCCCAAGGATGGGTGATGTTGAAGATAACATGTATAACAAACAGACAGTATGTTAAGTAGCAACTAAAATCATACTAAAATGGAGATTGTTGTGACAGCAGATCATCACAAGACCTGTTGTGCCATCAGACCAAAGAACAACCACAGCAGACTTCCTAGGGCATATATAGTGCAGTACAGAGTATTACTGGAACCATCTCAGACCACTAAGGCCACTGGAAGGATTCCCTACGAAGAAAGTGAGAATTTTTCTTATCTGTCTGTCTGCTTGGTTTTAATCCTCCCATGCCTTTGCAGAACAAGACTCTGCCTGGGAAGCTAGTCTTAATTCATCACTCTCTTCTTTCTTATCTCTACCTATTTTGTCCACTTGTTAGATGCCGTCTTCCTCGTGTATTATATCACTGGTGGGCATTTTAACACCCATCCCCACACATGTCTATTGGTCAACACATGATTATATATTGATTTTAAAACATAAGAAAATGATTACTGCAGCTCTTCAGCAAAACAATGCAGTGAACACAACCAATAGATATGCATGATTACACTAGTTTGTTTGGCTGGCAATCTGTTCAATCTTCACTCCTTCCGTCACAAAGGACCCAGTGGACAGGGTATGTGAGAACTGGGTGTTCAAGATGCATGTACCCAGCTGATCTGTCAGGTAGAGATATGAACTTTATGATTGCCAGAATGCATTTACAAAAAAAATTGAGTTCTGTTATAACACTATACGCTTTAGGTCATATGTAACAATTTAACTTGAATACCTAATATTGGAATATCAGTCACTTGAGCTGCTAAGTAAAATTAGTATTGAGCTGTCAAAATTAATTAGGAGGAAGAGGTGTGGCAAACATCACCTTTCAAAGTTTAGAAAAGGGGTGAATAATCCAATTATATAAACATAACGAGGGAGCAAGGGGTGATTTACAGTGGGTAACAATAAATTTCTGTCTTGTATATTTATCTTGTCTGCACCGAACACAGTAGCTAAAATATTCTTGGGATCTAGGTCATTATTGATGTTTAGTGCTTGAAACTGCATGAAAAAAGATACACTGGGAGAGAGTGCCACCAAAAAGTCTCTGTATAAAGTTACACACCAACACTAAGGACATGTGTACATGAAGCAAGTGCATGAGAAACAAGACTTCACATATTCATCTTGGTAATGCTCTCAAGATGATCTCTTACTTCAGCTAAGTGCAGAACTGCAAGAAACAATACTGCCAGTACATGTGGGCTAGGCATCACACAAAAACTTGTGATCTAGCCACAACAGCCAGCCAGTGTGGGAACAACCATGTAGCGGTTAATTAGGGAAAACTCACTTATTGTGTTTCAACGCCTGATTTTTACCAGAATCCACACTTCAGGTGGGTTTCTGTGTATGTATTTGGAACCCCTGATGAGAGACACAGCTGACCACTTTCTAGAAATAGCCACAACCACCAGACCTCAGAATCTAGTCAGCTAAAGTGGGTTTACTATTTGATGTGTTCAGATAACTAAACTGAGATCAGTCTCTCTGTGGCCTTTTTCCTTCAGTTACTACTTCTGAAGTCCTTACCTTGGAAGTTGCACTAATATCTGTACTCACTGCTAAGTATAGATAGTGGTTAGAGTACTGCAGAAAAAAATCCTCTTTAGTGGAGGACAGTTAAGTTAAGATGTGCATATTACATTATACATACAGACACACACACACACAAATGCACACATGCATGCATGCACATGGATAAACACATGAACTCACTCACACACACACACACACACTATCCACCAATCCATCCATCCATCCATCCATCCATCCATCTATGTGCATGTGCGCACACTCGCTTGCCACATGTGGAAGGAGTGGTACAGGCCAAGAAGCTATGCTGTACATGGTCCATTTTTAAGGATATTTTTTTATTGAAGGAGACCTGCAGGTGGTAGGACTTCCCACAAAAGTGACAGTGAGACTTCTGAGGCAGCTCATGTTTCTGGTGCACATGGTTTCTTAGAGCCTTGTTTTCATTGTCACAGATACACATGCAGAATGCACACAACCAAGTGCTGCCTCAGCATCCAGTTATCTCTCTCTCTCTCAGCTTCTTCCTCCCATGCTTTCTCGCCTCAGCATCCAGTTATCTCTCTCTCTCTCAGCTTCTTCCTCCCATGCTTTCTCCCCTCCTTCCTTCTGCTCACACTTAGCTCACATCAGCTGTTCATGAAAACTTAGAGAGTGTGTCATGTGCACATGACCCAAACATTTTTTGATGAAGTAGAAGCTAACAATACTTTTACAGGTGGTTGTTTCTTTGTAGAAAGGAAGAAATGGCTCATTTTGTCGTTTGGAGATTTTTGCCTCCATGTAAGATTTACCACGAATCTGTAGCTGCCTTTATGACTGGATTTTTCATGAAATCAACTATGACAATACTAATGTCACTTCTCTTTTTTTATCCAGGCAATGTGGGGTACCCTTGCTGACCTTATATAAAGTAGTAGTGTCTGTCGATCTGTATGTATGTCTCTATGTGAGCTATGCACAGCCAAATGGAAGGTCCAATCCAAATGAAACTTCCACCCTCAGAACAGGATAAATTCCTGTGTGTTGTTTCGTAAAAAGTTTGGTCCAGATCCGGACTGTTAGCCACCATCGAATGGCATGGTACCATAGTATGCCTAGACTCTGCCTCATGGTGAATCCAGCTACAAAGTGCCTAGGCCCTGCTTCATGGGAAACATAGTTACAGGATGCAGCTTACTATGCAACTACATGTATTATGCTTCAAGCTGGTGTGGATCCAGATGGACTAACTATAACAACAATGTACCTGTCATCAATATTAGTGAAGTGAAGTACTGAAAAAAATCAAATAGACTGGGACATGGTAACCACAAAAGTCATTAAAGTTTTTTCTTGTTCAAAGGTTATTGGTGGTAACATAAGGATCTGAGTATGATGAGGCCCACAACCTTATAACACAAGGAGCATAAACATTTGGCAGTTCATGTACACAGTCAAAAGGCATATCCAATCACTGCTTCCCCCATTGCATTTAGGCAAGCAATTATAAGGTATAGAGGAGCGAAAGAAAATGCTGTGGCCAGGTGGTTTTGCAGACATATTCAACCTGCAGAGCTTACCTTCTCACGTTGATCAGTACACTACAGTCTCCCCAAAATAAAAAGTGCTGTAACACTGTAGAGCCTCAATACATGATATTTTCTGATTTTCTATGGAGTCAGAAATGTGGTGACAACCACTTGGTGAGTGGCTGGGATGGGAGAGTCCCAGGGAGATACCCTCCAGCTGATATAAATAGCCACACTTTTGTTGTGTTTTTTGGACAGAGTTGAGGTGAACAGAGGTGAGAGATAAGTAGGGGAGATTACCTCTTTGTTAAAAACATGTATGTGCAAATTACACAATAATCCATCGCTGGATTCTCCTGAATTCTAGTGCAGAAAGACTAATACACTACACATAAAATCATAGCTGTCATAGTCCAGCCTTTACATAATAGCATATGGTTCTGACCAAACAAACTTGAACATGAATGTTTTTGTTGTTGTTGGCAGTCCACTTCAGACACGTGCATGTCCATGATGAAGTATGCTCATAGACATCTCTGGAGCACATAGCCTGTTGATACTAACATGAACATAACATATTATATCTTCTCAAGACAGGAGATGGTTAGTAATTATATCAGTCCACTCTCCTCGTGTCTACTACAGGAACGGTGATCACAGTTGGAATGATTCTTATGCATGTATCAGTACTTAAAAAAATAGCAGCTACTGTCTTTGAGGAACTCTGCTGGCTGGTCCTGGAAGCTTTTCTTGCTGAGGAAGGCTGCACAAGCACATTTGTTTACCAGAAAATACTCTGAATCCCTTTTTGAGAAAGGAGGTGCTTCTGGATGGATTTCTTTGTTATAGACCTAGTCCAACATAACCTTTTATTCGCTTACTTCCATGGAGGTGATTCAAGCAAACTGCATCTTGTGTTTGCATCCATAAAGTTCTATATACTGATGTAGCTAGCTAGAAAGTCAATCTAGCTGGACCAGTGCAGCCGGAAAGTGTCAGTCAAGATCAAGATTATGTCCTTATGCTAATTGGTCTCGAAGATTTCACTGGTCCAGCTCTACCTAGTGTCTTATGCTGAAAAGGTGAGGTGACAGTTGTCCTTGGAAAATATTGGTGAACTAAAGTAAGATATGCTTATTTTAAAAGTCTTGCACCTAAAACAACATGTGCCTAATATAACACATACTGCATGGGGCACTTAACAACCAGTATTCACAGTGCCATGTATGTATAGGACCACAAGTTTTAATACTCCCCGCAGTCATAATGTAAATTTTGTGCACAAACTCTACTGTTTGTATGCATGCAGACTTTTCTGTGGGTGTCGAAGATAGCTGTAATCTAAGATCTTTACCTACAATGTGCATGCAGGGAGCAGTGTCAAGTAATTGAGTTGCCCATCAATATACACATTTTCTGCTCCTTCTAGAAAACTGACTCGCTTATAGCTACTGTGCTGCACATAAGGAGTTCTCTATAGCAGTGAAAAAAGTGCACAGTCGGCACTGTGTCAGTCAAGTGAGCAATGATTTTGGTCAAGTTATTATGGACACTTGTTTTCAGGCTGTCCTATACTCTCATTGTCATGTGACAGGGTAACATGCAAATCCAGAGGTTCTGATTCCAATGCTCAATCTATAGATTATCTGCTGAACAATCTGTACATGCAGCAGACTCTGGACTCTTTTCCATTACTATCTCGAAATTCATAGATGCTTGGCCTGATGGTGGGCATTAGCAAGAAAAAGCAAGAGAACCCCAGTCTTTCTAAATGACATGTTCAGCTAAAGACATCTATTCATTTATATAATGGTCTATAGTACTTTCAATTTCAGAATACACAATTAGCTAACATAGATTTCACAGAGTGGATTGAAATTGCTAGGAAAAAAAGGTTTATGTAATCATTACTATAACAACACATCTCTTAGATAATGACATATATAAGTAGAGAACGACATCATGACTGACATGCATAGTTATGTGTCTGTAAAAGTTTTGGAATGATACGATGAACACACGCTGAGATAGGTGGACTTGTGGGTAGAGCCTCAACATGCTTCCTGTGCAGGTGAGCTCAAACTTTATATATATATATATAACATAACTACATGCTGTTGTAAAACCCAGAAATTCAATGCAATGTTCTAGACAATAATAAGTTGAGGTGGGCATAGTTGAGGTGCGTACCATACATAAGTGCATGCTGATATAGATGCTTTTGTCATGTCAAACACATTATACTTTTTCAAGGGATGTTTAGTCTCAATCCTAGAAAGAGAGCAAAGCTTTTTGAGCAGGATGAAAGCTACTTCATGATGTAGCAGAGTTAGGATCTATGAGAGATGGAAGCTGCTGTACATACTGATTTGAAAAATAACAAATACCAAATAAAAAAATACAGACTAATTATTATTATTTTTACCTGCAGGTGTGCCATGACTTTGGAGCTCCATATCAGCATGAATTAGTATGGCTCTTAACATTATAGATGTAGGTATATCTGTTCAACCAAAGTCAAAGACGGAAATCTAAAAAAATGTTTAGATCAGTGTGCACATGACCCACTCTCTATATGGTTTCATGAACAGCTGGTGCTTGTAGTGTGGTATAGTATTTTTCCATTAATAAGTATAGACATCTCACAAAATGAAGTGTGGTTTTTGCCTCTGCTCGAGCTGAATCATGGTGTTTGAATGCATCTATTGAATTTTTGTATGAATGTTTATAAGTGCGCATGCACTAACATGGCTATTTACACTCTCTACCTGAGAAGGTTGAAGCTGGAAGAGCCAGCACAAACAGGAAAGTACTGAGAGAAATGTGACAAACAGGTTTATGGAACTGGGAAGGGAATCTAGAAATGCTGAAAGATAGACAACTAGCTATATTTGTTGAGAGAAGAAAGTATAGAAAGAAAAGCTTGAACAGTGACAAAAAACATGGTAAGGGATGAAAGCCTTGAGCAGGGAGCAAATAAGGTCAGACAGTGAGCATGCCAGTAGAGGAAAGCCTGAGCACATCAACAACAGCACCAGGCTGAGACAATGTGGACATACCAGGAGAGAAGATAAGCCAATATAGTGCCCCTGAGCAATGCCAACAACACCGACACGTAGAGACAAAGTGGGAAAGCATTATTATTTTTATTCCGTGGTAGAAGTTGTAGCCTCATGGAGTGGTGTAAAGGAGAGGAAAGCTGAGCATAGGTGAGACAAAGCTATGTATATATGCTGTACATGGTCCACTTTTACAGAATCTTTTTGATGGTTATGGAGAAGATCTGCAGGTGGTAGGGCTGCCCACAAAACTGACAATGAGAATTCTGAGGCAGCTCATGTTTCTGGTGCACATGGTTTCTTAGAGCCTTGTTTTCATTGCCACAGATACACATGCAGAATGCACACAACTATTCTCATTGTCCAAATCTCTCTAGTGCAGCATCTTGAAGAGTCGGGAAGTGAGAAATATAATTTCACTTATTAATGGATCCCATCTCTTTCTCCCCAACCACCCAAATTAACAGTGAATATGCTCTTGCCTTACTCCAAGGCAAGCAAACTCTGCAAGACATAATGGGGGGAGAGCCACACTTGCTTTGGAATCTTTCTAATGTACGAAGTTCTCGTTACTTTCTTGATGACATCCAGCTCCTTCTGAGTTCCCTAACTTGGCCTCTTCAGATGGAAGTTGGAATTGGGATAATAAAACCAAGGTTAAGGCACAAGGACCAAAAACTGTGCAGACTCGAGTTGCTTTTGTCATCACAAAAAATGTAATTGATGAAGTTAAGAGCTCACTGCAAGGCTCCAGAAACGTGATCAAAACATCTGTGTACATGATGGTGCATAAGGTCACCAATGGAGTGAAGACCCTCTGGAGTGACATTGATAAAACTTTCTCCATTTCTGGTATGAGGAGATCCTTCAGCTGGCTGAAACAGTTGGTGCGACAGAGAGGTTTCCAAGGAAGACAGCCTGCAGAGGAACAATAGCAACACTCTAAGTCGATCTCAAGAACAATATAGGCTAATGGTTGCTATTCCTTTGTATACAAAGGCAATAATCAAAAGATAGAGTGCATATCCCTGCAAAACAGAATCAATTCCCTTATTAATCTATTGGATGAAGGATTTGAAAGTGAGGTTGTCACATTCCTCTGTGCCTTGTCGTCAGTGGTGCTTAAGAGTTCCAGTGTGCAACTGTCAGAGCCCTCCACTGGGAGCAAGATCCGAGAGGACCTGGCAATAGTGCACAATCAAGAACTTGTTGCAGATACGGAAGGTTAGTATTGAGCTTATCTGGCACTGGACAAGCGTATATATTTCTGCCAAATATGCAATACTAGCTCTATAGGAACTAACCTTGAAGAATTACAGCAATGTTATATGGATGGCATTGTAGACAAAGAACAGGAACAGGTGAGGTGTGCATGTATAGACAGCATTTACAGAAATAATTATACACTCCCAACATTATGTAGGGATAAAAGGCACAGAGGGAATATGCCTCAGCAGACATATATAGCTGCTTCAATGAATGAACAACATTTAAGTTTGATGGAGGAACAAAAGAGGATGATGTTGGAGGTTAAGCTAAGAAAGGGAAGGCAACATGAAGTGGAGATGGAAGAGAAGAGATGGGCTGAAGAATGCAAACATGAAGAGAAAATGAAACAGATCATGTACCATGTTCAGATTCCTGCAACAGGTGACGGGTTCCTCTGTTTAACCTTCATCCTCTCTACATTAATCCTCTCTCCACATGCCCATGACAGCTGCTCAATTTGACAGCACATCATCACGCCATCATCCCAAACATTCTTTTCCCCAACTATTTTGTAATCCAAATTATTTATGAGCAGAAACAAAGCAAGTCTAATAATAAAAGAATGTACACATGTGTTAGGGATCAGGGAATGGTAGTGGGATAAGGCAGGTTATTCTCGGGTAGATAAGGTAGGAAGATGATAGGTATCTGCACAGAACTATTTCTGCTATATATATAAATATAAATATATATATACACACATACAAGATATACACACATACAAGACAAAAATGCTCTATTTAAAACAAAAACAAATATATTCAAAAAAGTAATGAAACAAGAATTTATCAATATAGACAACAAATTAACTCCACAGATTTCCTTAAAAAAAGATTATAATATTGGACTTATTATATTAGAGGTCCTGTAAATTTTTATGTGTTTGTAAATGCTTTATTTTGTAGTCCAGCAGCCACACAAGAAGTTACTCTACCTACACATGCCTGTGCATCATATACACACATGACCTTTCATTCAGTAGACTTGAAGGCATTAATTATTGTCACACCCGAGAAAACCAACTGATCATTTTGGTATGAAATATGCAGCTGCTAGGTGATTTGGCTCAGTCAGTTAGTCTTAATATCGCACGTTAACAAGCGTGTTTGTGAAATTAAAACGCTTTACCTATTTTCAAGTATTTTTGCCAGATTGACGGTTGTCGAAATGTGTTGGACGGTTTGGTATCTTCTGGTAGTAAATTACAACAAATGGTATGCAAGTTATGCATGGGAAAAAATAGATATAAGATCTTGAATATGGATTTCACGGTTGAAAACACGCTTGAAGTGTTTGGGGGTGAAAATTGGCCATTTATGATGCTACGAAGCTGCCAAAGTGAGTTCTAGCCAAGGTACAAACACTTTGTTCTTTGCCTCCATTTCTAAAATAGGGGAGTGCAACTGCACTCCTCAATACACACATACACACATATTTATACATGTATGTATAATTATATCACAATAAAGAAAAATAACCGATATATATATATATATATAAGTACTGGGATGGCTAGTCCTACTGTTTCATTCGCATGAAACTATAGTAGGACTAGCCATCCCAGTACTTTTCTATATTCAATAGCTCTGCCTTAACACAGCATTGAGCACTATTTGTAGCCTTCATCAGCAAACTACCTTCTAAGTATATATATATATATATATTGTGAACATTTGGTTAGAACCTATTTTTTTTAATGGAGGGGGAAAAACAAAATATTTATATCTCAGCTAGAACTCACTTTGGCAGCTTCATATTAAGGCTGGTTCATAACATGACGGTGGCCAAGAGAGAGTTGTGTTCCACTGCATTGCACTGTGTTGCTGGTTCCAATTGAATACATTGTTCCATTGCATTGCATTCATACTTGTAGCTAGCCTACTAGAATTGACAGCGACAGCAGCGAAGAAGAGCAGAATTTGATGTTTTTGGCTAGGAGGTAAAGGATACTGGAGATCTATAACTAACAGCTAGCTCTAGCTATCACTAGTTAGTTATAGGTGGGAGGTGTAGGAAGAGAAAGATGCTGGAGATCTAGCTAGCAACTAGCTCTAGCTAACACTAGTAGTATAGTTATATTATTATTATTAATATTATGGCTTTACAATGAGATGGTGCGACTATAATAGGATTACTGTCATTGTTCTGAAGGCCTACTGGCATTTAATTAAGCTAGCAGCCATGCTAACTGATGAGTGATGTATCAACAAAGGAAATTCAAGGGACAGAAAGAGGAGTGAAGAAATTTGGGAAAGATGGGCGCATTGGAACACTTGAAACAAGGGCAGAGGAAGTGAAGACTACGAGGGTTATTAGAAATCAAGTCAGTGATCAAGAACCTATGTATACATGTGTCAAAATCTATTGGAGGGAGAGCATTCCATAGATGAGGAAGCTGCCAGAAATAAAAATGACTCATTGTCTTGCTTTTTATACAGTATCATTAATTTCAAAGGTCATCATTAAAGAGAGCAGTCCAAGAGTTTCCAGGGTTGGAGTCTGAAGTATAATCAGAATGGTTGCTCTTCTTTGAATCTGTTCCAAATTAATTTTGTGTGGGCTCCACACTTCGGAGCAGTGCAGCATATTTGGGATCATACTAAAGATATGTACAAGATTTTCCATTGATTAAGCCAGAGCTATAACTATAGCTAGGGGCAACACACAACAGCTTCCAGGCAGCTTGTACACCCCTACACAGTTTTTAAAAGACTTGCTGCACACAAGAGAAAAGCTTATCACCAGTTCAATTGGCTTCTCTTCATCAATCGCTATCTCCTAGCTAAACTGCTGATGGTGTAACCCCATGCTAAATAATCGTGTTCTGATTAGCCCAACATTATGTCGCTAACCCTGGAATAGAACTAATTAAGTGTGTCATTGCATTCCATCTTGTTTTGACCGGTTCACAACATGATAGAATGGAACTGAAGGTCATAACGGAATGCAATGCTCCCTCGGCCACCATTGTGTTGCAAACAGGCCTTTAGTATCCTAAATAGTGATTTTCACCAATTTTAATCCCTAGAACACTTCAAGCATGCCCTTGAATCCTTCGCAAAGTCAGTAAACAGGCAGTCCAAAAAAAAACATGCAGTCCATTCAGCTTTACTACCAGATGACTCAAATGCATTGATCTGTTTCTCCATTTAACAAAAATCCAAAAATGGATTATAAATGCACGCACACATGCATGCACACACATACACACACACACACTCTCTCTCTCACACACACACACACACACACACTAGCAGAAGTGCCCGTAAGGGAGGGGGAATATATCTAGCAGAGGAGAACAAAATGAGAATTAAGTATGCGCCTCCCCCCCCCCCTCCCTCTCCTTCCTACAAGTTTTGACCAACATTACAATCCCAAACTCCTTTTATGGCTAGTTTACCTTCCTTTTTAAGATCTTCAATCTCTACATGAGCAAATTGACTTTTAACTAGAGAGTAAAATTGCTTGTGGTTTGCTTGAGTAACACAAAAAAACACATTCCAAGACAACTCTGCCCTCTGTAAATCTCTTCTCTATTTCAGCAACTGCAGTGTTAGTAAGGCTATATAGAAGCAGCTTCACTAGCAAGCATTAAGTGAGCTCTCATGTAGCTGGCGTAGTTTGTTGCCATTATTTGTGTGCTATCTTCGTGAATAACACATGTGCAGGTATGTATATATTCCTAATGGTAGCGGCTTCCTCTGAATCAGGACCAAACTATACAAAACCCATCCCCCCGACATCCATTCAGATCTGACCTTCCATTCGGCCATGCATAGCAGACATACATACACAAAGACAGACAATATTATATATATGTCTTAGCTGAGCAAGAAGGAGCTCATTACTAGGAAGTGATCATGTGTTTTTCCTCACAAGCATACTCTTGAGACAAAATTCAGTAGCAGACAACAAAACCAGGCAAACTTTTTTGTGGTCCACAAATCTATATATGATGCATAGGCATGTAGCTAAATGATATCAATGTTGGACTTATCCTGAGCAGCTTCTTGAAGAAACTTCCTGCTTGTCTATAAAACAGAAACAAGAATAGTGGGTTGACTTGTTAAAAAAGAAATGATTTGCCACAATTTTAGAATAACTTTAAACTATCATGTTTGGAGTTTTATGAGTCCTGTATATAATTGTGGTTTATATTTGGTAAATATTTTGTTTCATTTTCTTTTTGGACAATTCACATAAGCAATAAATTGTCTTGTATATATTATTTGTCAAAATAAATAAACGAAACAAATATTTACCATTGTAGGCCACAAATATTTATTGCCCCTTTATATTGAAAGCCAAATACAACACAAGATTTTTAAATGGCGACGTCTTGATTATAAATCATTATCTTGCTCAATTTTTGGTAAGTCAACCTATGTTAAAAATAATGACATGGCAGTATACTATCGGTCTTCATTATATAAGATAAAGGAACCGGGAGATATTTGTGGTCCTATATATGTTTGTATGGTCTACTCAATCCTATATACAATATGGATGAATGCCAAATATAATACAGATTTAAAAATGGCAACATAATATTGGTCTTCATTGTATCAATAGGTAGAGGATATAAATATTTGTGGTCTACATTGGTAAATTTGGTAAATTCGTTTAATTAATTTTTTGACAAGTAATTTTTTTGTACAATTAAAAAAAAATTTTTTTTATAGTCGAGCTGTCTCCTACAAGAAATTACTTAGGGTATCTCCAGAACTAACCAATTATTGATGTAATGTGTTCATTACTGCAGCGCACTCCCTATATTATTGGTTTGACCCCTATTTTAAAATGACTGGCACCAAAAAGTGTTTGGGCTGATTTTAGCTAAAAAGATTACAGCATGCCTTGAATCTTTTGGATGGGTGGTGATGGGCATGAGAGTCTGGAGTGGAGTACAGCATGGCACCATCTCCTCTCTTATGCAGTAAAGCAATCAAGAAAGAGTAACTGGCTATCCCTTTCCCACTCGACGGATGGTAGGCCTGATAGTGGTTAAGGACCTCTTCTTATATTCCCCACTTTATATTCAATAGGACAGGTTTTGTTGTTGTTGTTGACTTCAAGGCCAGCTTATCGAAAAATTCCAATATATACAAATTGGTTGCTGTGGCAGAGATGACGAGGGAGCCCATAGCAGCTCCTTTTTTGCAGAAGTTCCCCCTGTAGCTGAGGTAGATTGAGTCTCCAGCAGCTCAGATATCTGTCAGTTGCAGTGCAGTCTTCTCCCTAAACGTCACATGCTTCTTTGACATGTTTTGTATTACCTCAACTGCTCATCCATAGGCACACTAGTAAAAAGAGAGATACATTAAAATTCCTACATAGCACCTCATTTGAACTAAGACATGTTTCTTGTATTTTTCACTATGTGTATCCATAAAGTGTCCAAGTGTTTTTCACATATATGTCAGTTTGTGGGAGTTGTGGGAAGGTGTATGCCAGAGAGATAGGGAAGTTTGGAGAACTGGGTTAAGAAACATCGGAGGGACAATGAGGTGATAGGGCAACCGGATTAAGAAACATTGGAGAGGCAAGGAAGTGGTTGGAGAACTGGGTTAAGAAACATCGGAGAGACAGGGAGGTGATAGGGCAACCGGATTAAGATACATCGGAGAGAAAAGGAAGTGGTTGGAGAACTTACTGGGTTAAGAAACATTGGAGAGGCAAGGAGGACTGGGTTAAGAAACATTGGAGAGGCAAGGAGGTGGTTGGAGAACTGGGTTAAGAAACATTGGAGAGGCAAGGAAGTGGTTGGAGAACTGGGTTAAGAAACATTGGAGAGGCAAGGAGGTGGTTGGAGAACTGGGTTAAGAAACATTGGAGAGGCAAGGAGGTGGTTGGAGAACTGGGTTAAGAAACATTGGAGAGGCAAGGAGGTGGTTGGAGAACTGGGTTAAGAAACATTGGAGAGGCAAGGAGGTGATTGGAGAACAGGGTTAAGAAACATTGGAGAGGCAAGGAGGTGGTTGGAGAACTGGGTTAAGAAACATTGGAGAGGCAAGGAGGTGGTTGGAGAACTGGGTTAAGAAACATTGGAGAGGCAAGGAGGTGGTTGGAGAACTGGGTTAAGAAACATTGGAGAGGCAAGGAGGTGATTGGAGAACTGGGTTAAGAAACATTGGAGAGGCAAGGAGGTGATTGGAGAACTGGGTTAAGAAACATTGGAGAGGCAAGGAGGTGGTTGGAGAACTGGGTTAAGAAACATTGGAGAGGCAAGGAGGTGATTGGAGAACTGGGTTAAGAAACATTGGAGAGACAGGGAAGTGATAGGGCAACCGGATTAAGAAACATTGGAGAGGCAAGGAGGTGATTGGAGAACTGGGTTAAGAAATGCAAGAATTCCCACAAGAAAGGAGAACTGTGGAAGTCTGTATCATCACTGAACATGCCTAGAGCCACTAACAGTCTAACACCCAATCTTTTTGGAGTAAGCTTCAGTGATAGTTAGAGCCAGAAGATGGAGGGAACTGCTTGTGAATGGAGGCATCTGAGAATCACTGCTCCAATAAAAAATAGGGAAGCTGGCGCTCACTACCTTACAGTTCCTGCATCAGACTATGCACATTAAAACCGCATCCATCATCATCTGTCTGATCTGTTGCGGTGTTTTAACACTGCAGCAACTGGACACATTATGAATAATGTGGACCTCAGCTGGATATATTTTGGCACATGTTAGCTGGTTTACTTAAGAACCTTACCTCATGCACCATTTCATTATCACCCTGATGAGGACCAAAGAATGCTGTTCGAGATGTTTGGTTATGCAATCGTTATTTTAGCCGATAGAGAAGTTACTGTTTAAGTATATAGCAGATTACTTTACCTGCTTCATGCAGTGCAGAGTAATAAACAGCTGCCAGGGCCTTCGTGATTAATTATAAACTGAACATGTAAAGGAATGGTAACCGACTGTATATTTTGCATTATGAGTCCTATGTACATATCTCCTTCCCATTGACAGATTGTAACTAGAATTGAATGCAAGGCATTCATGGCAAACTGAAGGACCTTGCCAATCCTGCTAATGTATACCATCCCCTTCTAACCCCTCGCAGCGAACTGTGTGTATATAGTAGCTATACGTGGGTCTTTGTTTTGTTCATCTACTATTATCTGTATATGTTCTGGTGTTCTCCTCTGCTCCCTCCATCAGTATCTCTCTCATCTGACTATGCAGCCAGTTCTCTATTCATGACTTGAGGTTAGCAGCCAAGCGGTGCCCCACCACACAGAGAGGTGAAAAGAAAGTCAAGCAGAAGACTTACAACCTGATGAAGGCAAGCTATTTTGAGACCTTAGATAGTTCACTGTCAGCGACCAGATCATTAAGAGAACTACAGGATTAGGTAATCATCAAGATTTACAGTTCAGCATTTGCAAGGAGGGGAAGATGTCATTAAAAACAACAACAGTGAAAAATTGCATTTTCATGAAACAGAAATGATAAATTTTGAAATGGAAAGTACGTTACACTGTTCTAAACTGGTTTAAAGTGTGCATTAAACATGGCCATGTTGTTGCATCAACATGGCCATGTTTACATAAATTAGATTGCAGTTCTATATAGCGGTACACACCTCCCTTATGTAGAAATAACTTTGTCTTGGTACTTGCCTGTTTTGTGCTGGCTCCTCCACAAGCTTCTCAGCTAGAATATAACAGGCATGTTAGTCCATGTGCAGTGATTCTTTAAGACTTGATGTGGGAGAGTGAAAATGATCCGCCCACCATATGTTTGCATGTGCTTACTGTCTGATCTGATTATTAAAGCACACCCACACACAAAATGTGGGTATCTCTGCTGGTATGCTAATGTAGTAGATATTGGGATTACACATGATCTAATGAAAAGAAAAGCAACAACTGGAAACCAATGAAATCATGTTTTTGTAACTAGTTAATCAAGACAAAAAATGTCCTCCCACCTTCCATAAGAAAAATTCCCTATTGGATTGACTTAGCCAAAAAAAGAAGAAGAGGACAAGAATTTAGTAGATGACCCTTTACCTTGTATAATAATCGTATAATAATCGTACCACCAAAATATATGTTCAGAGAGCATTGGTAGCGGAGGAGAAGTGGCCTACATATTCTGGTACATACTTCACTCTGATAATAAACTATAACAGTATCAGTGAGTCGATGTTAAGGATGACTTCTTAAAAAAAAACTACCCCTTAGAAACGTCCCCTTAGAAACGTACCTAATAATAACCCACAAACTCAGCAAAAATATTGCATTTCTTCCCCCCCCCCCCCCACTCCCTTCCTTAATTGGTTGATTCTCAACTTAATTTTTTAAATATTGCTACTACTTTTCAAGGACAATCTGTTCTATTGGAATGCAAATAAAATTGGAATGCAAATAAAATAAGGTGCTGTTTGTTATAAGAATCAGCTCCATTGAAGTAATCAAAAGAGAGCTACATCATGCCTATGTCTGCAACAAAACTTATAGTAAAGAAGTCCATCCTGGAGCAGCTTTTTACGGTGAAGGCATTCGGAATGGTCCTCAGTAGGCATAGGTGTCTGTGAGTTACTCAGCAGAATATCTCAATTAGCCTGGAAGATAGTAGTTACAGTCATTGGCCATTTAATTTTTTAAATAATTTTTTTAATAAATACGCCTGCATCCCAGCTGACCAGTTTCCCCACTTTTTCCCTTCTTCTTCCCTCCCCCTTCCCCATTCTGGGGAACTAGTGAGGATGGGAGGTGTATGGGGCGTGTCCAGGAGGGATGGGTCAGATGGGTGGTTGCTCTCTGTTCTTATGCAATTAAACTGGAAAATGGCACTGTATGTTCTAAATAATGCGTACCTTTATTATTAGCTTTCACATAATCATCTGTGAAACTTTAAAAAGTTAGGGCTAGCTCTACTAGGTGAGGATTTGCCTCTGCTTTAGCAATGTTTGTTCTTGATCTTCTGAGTGGTCAACTTCAGCTACTATAAATAAATGTTTGTTATTTTCCTTTCCCTTACCTCACGTAGAATTTTAACATAATCTATATACTGTGCACTTAATGCATGTACCCATTCCACTGAAACAGAACAGTGGGTGCTTGCTACATTAATGGCCGCTTAGTTCAGATTGTTGTAATTATTTGGTGGGTGCTTACTACGTACTCTATGATATTTCTTTCAACTTAAACTTAATTAAAGGTCCTAGTCAACTCTGACAGTAAAGAATGTACATATTAACACCCTCTAATTCAGAAGCTCAGGAACAGACTTTTGAAGTGAAGTGGCCAAACTAAAAGTGCTGTGCGGTGCTTCCATGCATGATGAGAATACTTGTATTGTAGGCTATATGTGTAATAATATAATGAAATGGTGTGGTCTAACTTTGGAGCTCCATAACATCTGCATGCTTTATATTATATAATTTATATTAATGGCTCCATCTGTGTGCTTTCTCTTGGCACTAACATTATAGGTATAGTTCATCCAAAGTCAGAGATGTTAAGCTCAAAATACTTTTTCTAGGTCAATATGCACATGACACACTCCCTATATGGTTTTATGAACAGCTAGTATTTTTGTGTGGTTTAGTATTCCATTAATAAGTAGAGACATCCCACAAAATGAAGTGTGGTTTTTGCCTCTGAATCATGGTCTTTGAAAGCATCTATTGAATCTTTTAATGTTGAATGTCTTGCAAGTGCAGATACACTAACATGGCTATTTAGACTCTACCTAAGAAGCTTGAGGCTGGATAAGCAAGCACAAAACAGGTAAATAGAAATATGAGAAACAGATTTAAGGGACTGTGAGATTATCTAGAATGTTGAAACACAGACAAGATTGCCATCTATATTTGTGGAGGAAAAGGCATAGAGAGCAGAAAATCTCGAACAGTGACAATATGGTGAGAGATGAAAACCCTTACCCCTTACAGTGAGCATGCCAGGAGAGAAGATAAGTGACCCTGAGCAGTGCCAACACATCGAGAAATTGAGACAAAGTGAGAAAGCATTATTGTTTTTATTCCATGGTAGTGAAGTTGTAGCCCCATGGAGTGGTACAAGGAAGAGCAGGACAACTGAGCATAATATCTAGGTGAGACAAGCCAGGAGAAAGTATCTATATATAGCTACACACATGGTCTTGTATACTGTGAAAACCGTAGTCTTTTTTAAAGGCTAGTCAAATTTTAAAAATTGACACCTTGATAATCTTAAATCAATCCCATGAGTTAGAATGGAGCTTGTATTAACATAAGGCCACACTGGAGTTTTCAGCTGTGTTCATGTCAATCTCATAAGGAGTAAGAATCACAGATACCATCAAAGATGAAAGAACCCATGGACCATATATATGCATGATTTACCTGTTGCCTCCACTAAATAATTAATTCCTATATATTAACTGTCATTGGTGTGTGTGTATTGTGTGTGTGTTGTGAGTATGTGTGTTGTGAGTGTGTGTGTTGTGAGTGTGTGTGTTGTGAGTATGTGTGCATGGTGTGTGTGTAGTTGCGTGTGTGTGTAGTTGCATATGGGTATGCATGAGGAAGTTCAGACGTGATCTAGAGCTTCCATCTTTGGCAACAACTCATCTGGAGGAGTGTATACTATATGAGCTAATTGTGAGCAGAAGGAAGGAGGGGAGAAAGCACAGGAGGAAGAAGCTGAAAGAGAGAGAGATAACTGGATGCTGAGGCAGCACTTGGTTGTGTGCATTCTGCATGTGTATCTGTGGCAATGAAAACAGGGCTCTAAGAAACCATGTACACCAGAAACATGAGCTGCCTCAGAAGGCTCATTGTCAGTTCTGTGGGCAGCCCTACCACCTGCAGATCTTATTCATAATAAAAAAGATTCGGACCATGTACAGCATAGCTTCTTGGCCTGTACTACTCCTTCCACATGTGGCAAGCCAGAGTGCACGCATGCACATGGATGGATGGGTGGATTATGTGTGTGTGTGTGTGTGTGTGTGAATTCATGTGTTTGTCCTGTGCATGCATGCGTGTGTGCATGTGTGTGTATTTGTGCGTGTGTGTGTGTCTGTAGCTTTATAATGTAATATGCACATCTTAACTGTCTTCCACTAAAGTGGATTTTTTCCTGCAGTACTCTAACCACTATCTATACATAGCAGAAGAACAACTTATACAGATACTAGTGTAACTTCCAAGGTAAGCACTTCAGAAATAGTAACTGAGGTAAGGAAAAAGGCCACAGAGGGTTTTCTCAGTTTAGTCACATCAAATAGTAAACCCACTTTAGCTGACTAGATTCTGAGGTCTGGTGATTGTGGCTATTTCTAGAAAGTGGTCAGCTGTGTCTCTCATCTGGTGTTCCCAATATATACGCAGAAACTCACCAGATAAAGCATGTACATTCAAGTATGTGCGGATTCTGTGAAAATCAGGCGTTGAGTTTTTCCTAATTAACCGCTACATATTGTTCCCACACAGGCTGTCTGTTGCGGCTAGATCACAAGTTTTTGTGTGATGTCCTGCACACATGTACTACCAGTATTGTTTCTTGTACTTCTGCACTTAGCTGAAGTAAGAGATCATCTTGAGAGCATTACCAAGATGAGTCTTGTTTCTCATGCACTTGCTTCAATCATGTACACTTGTCCTCAGTGTTGGTATGTAACTTTATGCAGAGACTGTTTGGTGGCACTCTCTCCCAGTGCATCTTTTTTCTTGCAGTTTCAAACAATACTGACCTAGCTCCCAAGAATATATTAGCTACTGTGTTTGGTGCTGACAAGATAAACATACAAAACAGAAAGGCATTGTTACCCACTGTAAATCACCCCTTGCTCCCTCGTTATGTTTATATAATTGGACCCCTTTTCTAAACATTGAAAGGTGTTACTTATGCCCAAGATGATGTTTTCCACAACTAATAACTTCACCTCCAAGTAACAAAGAGACAAGTTCTTTAATCTTGACAGCTCAATACTAATGCTACTTAGCAGCTGTCAGTTAAAGTGACTGCTATTCCAATATTAGGTGTTCAAGTTAAATGACCTTATATGACCTAAAGCCATATACAATATACAATATAATGTGTAGTGTTATAACAGAACTCAATTTTTTTGTAGATGCATTCTGGCAATCATAAAGTGCATATCTCTACCTGACAGATCAGCTGGGCACATGCATCTTGAACATTCAGTTCTCACATACCCTGTCTACTGGATCCTTTGTGACTGAAGGAGTGAAGATTGAGCAGATTTCCAGCCAAACAAACTAGTGTAATTATGCATATCTATTTGTTATATTCACTGCATTATTTAGCTGAAGAGCTGCAGTGATCATTTTCTTATGTTTTAAAATCGTCATGTGTTGACCAATAGACACGTGTGGGGATGGGTGTTAGAATGCCCACCAGCGATATTATACATGAGGAAGACAGCATCTAACAAGTGGACAAAATAGGTAGAGATAAGAAAGAAGAGAGTGAGGAATTAAGACTAGCTTCACAGGCAGAGTCTAGTTAATGATTGTTCTGCAAAGGCATGGGAGGATTAAAACCAAGCAGACAGACAGATAAGAAAAATTCTCACTTTCTTCGTAAGGAATCCTTCCAGTGGCCTTAGTGGTCTGAGATGGTTCCAGTAATACTACAAAACTGGCGAAATCCCAATCTTTATATGAGAAGTTAATACCAAATTTTGAACCCAAACCTGTACCTGTAATATTCTGATTGTTAAATTGTCCATAAATATTTTTTGAAGTTTTTATAAGAGGAGAGCTGATGCAATTTATATAATACTCTGCCTCCCTCATAGTTGAGTGTTGTGCAGGAATAATGGACTCTACCCCAAGCCTTACATATTCTAGGGAAAGGAACATCAGCACAATGACATTGGCCACTTAGACACAAATGCACACAAACACAGACACACACACTCACACACACACCAAACAGTGTAGGCTTAAATTTATGTATTTCAGATATCAACATAATATTTTTGAGACAGATTATAGAGGAACTGTTGCAATCCTGGATTTAGCTCAAGTCACATGACAAAAGTAATCCAATGAGAAGGTTTTACCAAGTAGATCCAGCATTTGTTGAATTATTGATGAGAAAAGTAGCTGATGTGAGGCCTTCACACTGTGCCGGCATAAACAATTGTTATCCCTCGCCACACATAGTGAGTGAGGGGAATCAAATCTCTATCTAGTTTATATTATAATTGTGTTTATGTTTGTCCAGCTCAACACATGAGAGTATTTATGGCATTTAACTGTAGTTTGTGGAAGTCATTTATCCCTGGAAATCCACTGGCCAACCATATCTGTAACAGCTAGTTTGCACTTTATGATATTGTGGCCATGCCTATATACTATATTGTTCATGGCATGTGTGCATGCTGAGCATACTCAAACCAAATGCTGCAGAGTATTCAGTACATGCTTTTGCATTTTCTTTTCCTCTCCAAATTTTCGCTGCACACATTATGTGAATAGTCAACATTTGGTGCACACCATCTAGCTAGGTCCATTACTGGTGTGCTTCAGCAAAACCAGAAACCTTATATGCTAGTTATCACCACTTTACACATGTCTTCCCATATATGCCATCAATAAAACTCTAGTGTAATGTATTCCTGGAGGCATCTCTATGACACCCGAGTCTGGAAAACATCACACACTGAAGCATAACCACCAGCTCTTCTACAGATTCAGATGTCTAGATGATTGTGGCTATTTCTAGAAGATGGTTAACTTCTAATAGATTCCGCATCTCAGCAGATGTCTTACAAGCTAACCTGGTAATGAAGCAACCAGATAAATAAATATAATTGTCTTTAACTTTAACCGCCGACACTACAGCCATCTGCAGTTTCGGCTAGATCATAGCTTTATGCGTGTGAATGACACTAGTATTTGGCTGTGTGGTAGCTGTTACTCACTTGGCGCACACATATTCTGTGCTTTGAAGAATCACGACAGGTAGCCAGTATGCTAGCATGTATTTGGTAATAATCATATAATATTTAATAGCAATAAGCCTTGTCTATAAATTGCAATGTAGCATATTGTCATAAATCATCATGTTTTGTAAAACATCGTAAACTTCTCCTGAAACTGTAAGCCTCACGGAAAAGCAGCTACAAATGACTAAGTTTCATCCGCCTTTCCTCACTGTTTCTCTTCCAATTTAGACATCTGCATTTGATCTAATGCTCATCTCTCACTGCTTGTTGACTATAAATCATGGGTCATCTGCATAACCTCACCAATTCTTGCTATTAGCTACATACCAAGCAACATTGCGTCTACAACTCCCAATCTCCACAACCCAATCAATTGCAAGATAAAACATTTAGTGAATAAAGCACATAAATCAAGGCAAAAATTAGCGAAAAATTATGGAACCCACACTCCTTCAAACCACACCTTATAGCCATGACAATAATAACAAGGACCTATCCCATTCTCGTTCCTTCACAAAAATTATCTTCATAATGTCAATCACTTTGGTGCCAGCCATTGTTGGGACCTGTGCAGTGGCACTGGTGTTTCTTCCTGCAGTGAGAGAGAATGCAAGTTCTTCAGAGGTGAGCCCCCTGGATATCAGCCTGCAGGACAAGGAGAAGTTTCACTCCATGGCAGGCCAGGTAGCAACTATATACGAGCAATAAAAAATAATATGACTGACTAATAGAGTTTGTGAAGGAATGCTTAAAAAAGGATGATATTAAAAATGAAGACTAAGTGGCAACAACTTGTTGATGAAAGGTTCAAGGAAGAGGCAGATAATGACTTTTGGTAAGATTACCAAACAGAGTCAATAATCTAGACGTGAATTTATAGTTGAAACTTTGACCCTATCACTGCCAATAAACTAGCCGAGGAACCCATAGCAAAGGTGCAGGAATGAGCATCACTTTTTTGTTGATCAATATTTCTGAAGATACAGAACAGCAAGTAAGTAATCTAATAAAGTAGAGTAGAGGCAGCCTTGGTTTACCACAGTTATCGATGACGATGCTTCCCTCTGTAAATTTTGTAACTATGACTATAGAGGAAGCCTCACTGATATACTGCTTGCTATATGCGAGCTCTAATGTAGTTATTTAGTAATGCTGCCATGTTGCATAATTTGTGAGCAATCATTGAGACCATGAAAAGTGCATGCACAATCCCTAAACAGTAACTATTCTCTAGGTGGAGTCAATGCGAAACTTATCAGCAAAATAATATCCTAGATTAGGACGCAAAATATTTTCTCCATAGCAAGTAGCCCACAACCATATTGATCTAAAATCAGGATCACACAGCCTGCCACATACATGTTGAGACAACTTGGAGTTACTGCTCAGATGGGTCAGGGTTTGGCTGGACCTGAATGAAAGTTCAAGGTTCAATTGAAATCAGGGTGCTCACTTATTAATGCTTGCTTGCACTTGCTCTTTCTAGTCTGCACTGCCTGGCTCTGCCTAGCCTGGCGATGGCTACTTGGCAGCTGCAAATATTCCTATTTAACCTCCTCCATAGAATTTGGTTTAAAAAATGCAGTTAAGCCGAGCATTTGGTTCAAGCAGTAGCCATGGCCACACTACCATTGATCAGGTGATATCTTGTTTTGTAGCATTTGCTGAAATCCAAGAGGATAGGGATAATGTTTAGTCATTAGTCGCAGCCACTTCCTGGTCACACCTAAGTTTTCAGGCTTGACCATCAAAATGTTCCCATCGGTCTGCCGTAAGCTGACTGTTTCCCAAGAAATAGTGTAGTTATTGCAAAGTGTTTGATAGTCTGACAACATAAATACTGAAGACTCATTTACACATTGTAATTCCCCTTAAAAAGTTGAAAACAACCGCTTGTGGGAGGGCTCATTGCAGTTACAAGAATCTGAAACCCCCAAAAGTGTGAGTGGGTTGGGTGCTGGCTAAAGTATAATGGATGGATGGGTTTGGGGTGTGTTGTTGGCTATAAAAGAAAATGAACGATGGACTCATCTGCAGAACCTCACCAACTTCTTGCTAATAGCTACACAGCAAGCAACACTGCAGCTACAGCTACCAATCTCAAGGGACTGAATAGCAGTGAAATAGCAGAGATCAAAACAAAATCTAGCAAAAAAAATATGGACGTCACTCTCCTTCCAGCTACAGCTTATAGCAATGGCAGTATCACAAAGGACCTACCTCAATCTCAGTCCTCCACAAGAAATGTCTTTGCAACGTCAATCACTTTGGTGCTAGCCTTAGCAGCCATTGTTGGGGCCTGTGCAGTGGTCGTGGCCTTTCTTCCTACAGTGGGGGAGAATGCAAGTTCTTCGGAAATGAAACCCTCGGAGATTAGCCTGCAGGATAAGGAGAAGCTTCACTCCATGGTAGGCCTTGTTTGCTGTAACTTACTGTAAAACAATATTACCTGTGTCCTTAATATTTATGTTGATAACTGGTAAAGAGTCAATGTATTATAGCTTTACCTAACATGATATTGTAGTAGCTATTAGCAAAGCTGACAAGAGGTAATACACATTATAAACACTTTACTTCAGGTGGCTTCCATTGCAAAGAGACAAGGATCTGGTTCAAATAATTATAGCGAGTTATAATTTTAACAGCCCAATGAAGTGCTACAAGCTCCAACTAATGCTAGCTATTGGTCATTTTTGTATGTTCTTATCACAGTTAGAAGTGACTGCTACTCCAACATTACTAACAATGTGAGTGAAATATATTTTATCTGTTGGTCTAAGTTAATTATAGCAACCCATGCCATAGATTTTGGTTGATTGGCAACTACATGTACCCCTACAGTGAATTGTGGAAATGACACAGAAATCATGATTATTCACTTTATATGGTTGCCTTATTGTCCAATGTCCCTTTGTCCCAGAGTCTTCCACTAGCTCATGTGAGTGGGACAGGCATCCAGTGGAGGACCGAGGAAGAACACAGACCTTCACATGGAGGTAAGACTCTTAGTAGTCACTGAATAGCACTGCTGTAAGACACTGTCTCTGTGCTTAATTTTACAGGACTCACTCTTCAAGGTTACCAGAGCTCATGGAAATGCCGACATCAGCAGGACTTGGTTTCTGGGGGAATGAACTTCAGCCAAGACTCTCAGCAGCTCATCTTTCCTATTTGCGGTTTCTACTACTTCTCCAGTCAAGTTTTATTTCAATATGCATCAAACATTACAAACAATGTGAACCAGCCTGTACGGCATGGAATACAGGTCACCCCCAACTGTGGGTCCTTTCCCTCCAACTTCTATCGGTACTCATACTCAAGTCAGATAGAGAAACAGTATCTCAAGACTTCAACATACCTAGGAGATATCTTGAAGATGTGTGCAGGTGGATCTATATGTCTGATTATCCCCACCAGTCAGAACCTTTGCTGTGCACATGGAGGCTCCATGAACACTTATTTCTCTGCATTTCTTATCCACAAGACTCTTTGTGATTGAGAGAGAAGCTACCCACAATACATACCAGCCATATATATATATGTATATGTATATATGTCCATGTACAGATTTTGTTGAATAGAAGTTGTCATTTTTGTGGTAATTAAAAATTACACATTTGATTTTAGAGCGAAAGAACGCGAGGAAAAAATAAAACATGTTGACTAGAGGGAAGGATACAAAGTGTGCAGATGAAGCAAAAGCAAAGAATACTTATAAAATAGTTAACTGGTGAAGATACAGAGTGACTAAATGCAATGGTTGTCCTGACCTTGCTAGGCCAGTTTTGAATGAGGTCATTTATACTTTGTGCTCATATAGTTGAGTGAGTGAGTTATGTGCATGATTTGAGCATCTTCCTCACAAATTTGTGTTCTTTGCTTTCATACCTTATGCATAAACAAGGAAGACAGATAGAGGGCAAGCAAAGAGTCAACAATTTAAAATTAGAATAAGTTGTTGAGCTTATCATTTCAGCAGCATCCTCAACTGATCTTGTTCCCCCACCATTTTTCCCGCTTTTCTTTTACATTTGTCCTTCTCTTGAGTGGCCAAAAATATATTTTTTTGGTTTTGGTTATCCTGTATCCTTCTTGACGATAGAAAAGAAAAGAGAGACACCAAAGAATGTTATCACCTTTTGTGGAAATCAGTGGTTCCCAAGGTATTGTAGTACTGTGGGGTGTAAAAACAACCGTACCCAAGCAGTAGACATTGTTGGTGGAATCCCTTCAATATCATCTCAGTTTTATCTACGACTTTAAGACATTAGTTTACAATTGTATACATTTTTTTTGAAGAAAAAAGTGTTCGTACATGAAAGTTGATCTAGTTCCAAAACTAGTCATGAATAAAAAAAAATTCTTCTTCCAAATAAAGTGCATTTTTGTATGTGTGGTAATTTTAATCTTTGTGACTGGCTAATGCTTTTGGTCTCCCACAAAGCAGAGAGGCAGATGGTGGCAAGACAGTCAATACTTTTACATTAATGAAGGAAACAAATTGAGTAATCTAAATTGTGGAAGACATAAACTGAAATTTAACATGGTTGACTCCAGTACAGATTTGTGCAAGCAACTAACTAACCCTGCAGGAGTTTTCCAAAAGAAGAATGCAGTAACAGAAATAATGTCCAATTTTATTGTTGCACTATCACTTTGAGGCATGAGGACATATTCTACATTACACGACATCTTATCAGATTTTGCAAGACCCAGTGGGAGAAGGGAGAAATATCAATGTGGTGGGACTTCTCCAAACTCTCTATTGTCTGCTTAGCCATGATAACAATTCTCATACTCATAGTATATACATTACCTTGACATCATTCCTGGGATCTGATCAACTGTTCTTTTTTCTTCCGTCCTATTTTTAGAAACTTTCTGTTGTGTCAAGGATCTGGTGACTTCTACCATGTTGTGGTGTCATTCTTATACAGCATCCTTCTCTTATAGAAATATCTGACCCACGTTCATCAATCAAGCCTTCAAGATGTACAATCTTAGGATAAACACTGCTCTGCTGTCACGGGAGCAAAGCTCTCCCCACACATAGCATGTTGGTGCAGAAAACAAGTATTTAGTCCACACACCTAAATATAAGCAGATCACTTGTCCTAAATATGAATGGCCTTGCACCTAGCTATACGTTAAATAGATTCCATAACAAAAAATTGGTCTAAGCACACACCACTGGGCTCCCCCTCTGAAGCAGTATCTAGGCCATCTATTGCACCCTGGTTGAAATGTGGTGCCTTGCATACATGTCAGGGTCGGGTAGTTAAACAAGCCCTCTCTGACTCTGCCAGCAACAACAAGTGAAAATTTATGTAGCTACACTAGCTTTATAGTTTTTCCATTATTTCCTTCTTTGTTCCTAGCCTACACCAGTGCAGCTGCTACTGGCACGGCAGTGGTTTGTAGCTGTAGCTTTCTTACAGCACCCCCTATTGAAAACCACACTATTTATAGCTATGCAAGTGGCTTGCCTAGCTGTAAACTAATCAATTAAATTTTTGTATGTGGACTTCCTTCTGTTTGGACTAAACCTAGACCAATGCAGCAGCTATAGCTACAGCTTTAGACCCATGGGTAGCTTTCTCCCTTCTCGAGTGCTCTTTCGAATTACTCAGTGCTATTATAAGTTTGTAGCAGTACTGTGTACAAACTTTAGTACTTACCTGAGGGTGCTTACAGACATTTGTCACAGATCTCGGATGATATAGCTATAAAAAATGCATAAAACTATCGAGTTAGCTGCTTATGGACAAGTGAATTGCATTATACAAGTTTTGTTTTTGAAAACAGTTTCAGTGTGTGACACAGCAAGGGTCTAGGATGTAGCTATTAGCCATAAAGGTGGAGCAAAACACATGGATATCTATTTGCAATCTGCACTAAAATGCTCAATGACAAAAAGATTCCAACTATAGCCCACCCATGCAACAAAAACCATAAAAGATGGTGAAAACAAACGACTTTCTAGCTACTCACTTTTGATTGTATATTTGGAAGCAACTGTCTTTCTGTGTGTGCATTTGTTAGCTTACATCTTGGGTCATTCCTTCACCAAGAAAAAATTTAATCCAAAAGAAATGCTTTGTTTAAAATGGAGAAGGTAGCTCTATTTGGGATTTTGGCAGCCATTTTGTTTAGGAAATACTCACACAAGCATTTTTTATGTTGCCAACGGTTATACACAAATAATGCAACATGGCTGTGACTGTGAGGGTTACCGAAAAAAATACACTTGCTAGGTTAGACGTCACACAGGGCAAGCGATTTGCTAGGACGGAGGCTTCTAGCCCTACTCTATTATAAAAATACTGTAGTTGTTGAAATTTACAGGGCAGCATCGTCGTCGATGGGTTCTACCAAAACCAAGTAGCTATATGTAGGGTGCCATTGTTCTGCTACATGGGGAAAGCAGCTACTGGGTGCCATAGCACTGCTTTATATATATATAGATAGCCCAGATACCAGGTGCCTTGGGCCTGCTTCACAGGAGCCCATCTACAACAGTGTCTCTGTTATTAATACTTGAATCAGTTATCTTATTTGTCTGGGAAATGCTGGGAGACCGCCCTAGTCTAATATGTATAAAACACCAGACCAAACTACTTTTTGTAGCCTTTAAAGACCACCCAGGGAAGGTAAAGCAAGTGAATGAATGAAGAAGTAGCCTATTTTTCAGCTGACAGTCGACATTTTGTTTAGGTAAATACTTTCACATGCATTTTTCATTTTCCCAACAACTAGCAGCTTTCATAATGCAAGAAGTTTTCTACCAGCAAAGCTGCTGCCTCCTATTGCATTTGCTAAAATGGCAAAATTTACAGAAGGTGTTAGCATGTTGATGGGCTATACACTTTTTTTTATTGACCATAATTATAGCTCTAGCTATATACTTCATGTGGAATCCAGATACTGATTGCCTATGGAGTTCAGCAACAGGTGCCTAGCCCCTGCTGCATAGAGATCCTTGCCACTGCCTGCTTCATGGGAAGCCAAGCTAATGGGTGCCTATGCCCTGCTTCTGGGGGAGCCCTGTAATTGGATGCCTTGGCCCTGCTTCATGGGGAGCCCTGTAATTGGATGCCTAGGCCCTGCTTCATGGGCAACTCAGCTATGAGTGCTTAGGCACTGCTTCATTTTCCACCACTGGCTGTCAAAATGATTTCCCACTGAGTAGGCCCTGCTTCACGTAACAGATATGTCTTACTAGGCAACTATTATTTTTTCGAGGTGGTGTGGCATCCAGACTGACAAGTTAAAGCTACAATATTAATACTTGCGACTTCACTTTTTGGCTCGGGCAATGCCGGGTGTCAACCCCTCTATTTATCTTTCCCCCCTATAATTATGTAAAGCAGTAGCATCTATTTTTATATGGTATTTTGTATGACCACTTATTTATCAGGAACCAAAGAACCTATACAGACTAAACTTTATGTAGCCATTAAAACCACTAAAGAAAGGTTTTATATTATGAAGAAAGTAGCTCTTTACAGTGATCATCGATGACCATTTTGTTTAAGGAAATGACTTTGCAAATACACAGGTATCGTCAACAACTACCTTACAAAAAGCAGTCAAAATATTTGCTGAATCAAAACCTTTTCCCAAATCTACGGAAAGCTGTGAAAATTAAGTGAATGATTTTCCAATTTCTCTCCAATCACCAATGCAGCCAAAACTAAAACAAAACTAGAGTGGCACTCAGGAGAAGCTGATTGCAGCAAGAGAGAAGAATCCCCTTCATTGCAAGGTTCTCGACAAGTAATGGTACAGCTAGGAAATACTAGAGCAGCAACTGCGATCAGGAGAAGCAGCACACAGACAGAGAATAATAATTACTATTGTGCATATTTGTAGCATGCCTACTTGGTGCCTAGGCCATGCTTCATGTGGGGGCACAGCTACTGGGTGCCTAGGCTCTGCTTCATGAGGATCCCAGCTACTGTGTACCTAGTCCGTGTTTCACGGGCAAACTACTTTGTTATGGAGAAAATAGCTCATTTTGGACCCTTTGTCATTTTTGTAGGCATTTGCACCCACCACCTTGTAAATCATTTTTGCCTCATATCATCAGATAGCTGGATTTCTCCCCCCCCCCCCAGGAAATGCAGGCAACCAGTAACCTGCTGTTATGTTTTCAAGCTTGTGTATATGGCATCCTCCAGAAAAATTGGCTTTAACAACAGTGTATGATCTATTAACAATACTTGCGCTATTCCCTTTTTGGGGGGCCTTAGCACCGGGTATATAGAGACCTCATTGGCAGATCCAAACAAACCTTTGTGTGGTGTTTAAGGATCATCCAAGGAAGGCTTTAAGCCAACCATCTTCTTTCTTTTTCTTTATTGTAATGGAGGACGTAGCTAGCTCATGTTTGAGCCTCTTTGCAGAATTTTGGCCACCCTGTAAGTTGAATTTCCCACCTGAATATACCAGATATGAAGTAGAAGCTAACAATACCTTTACAGGTGGTTGTTGCTTTGTAGAAGGGAGGAAATAGCTCATTTTGTTGTTTGGAGATTTTTTTGCCTCCATGTAAGATTTACCACAAATCAGTATATAGCTGCATTTATGACTGGATTTTGCATGAAATTAACTATGACAATACTAATGTCACTTCTCTTTTTTTATCCAGGCAATGTGGGGTACCTCTGCTAATGTTGTATGTAAGCCAAATGGAAGGTCCAATCCAAATGAAACTTCCACCTACAGAACAGGATAAATTCCTGGATGTTGTTTTGTAAAAAGTTTGGTCCAGATCTGGACTGTTAGCCGTCATCGAATGGCATGGTACCATCGTATGCCTAGACTTGCTGCAAACAAGTGAAGCTTATCACCAGTTCAATTGGCTTCTCTTCATCAATCGCTATCTCCTAGCTAAACTGCTGATGGTGCAACCCCATGCTAAATTATCGTGTTCTTATTAGCCCAACATTATGTCGCTAACCCTGGAATAGAACTAATTGAGTGTGTCATTGCATTCCATTGCCATTTTCTTGTTTTGACCGGTTCACAACATGATGGAATGGAACTGAAGGACATAACGGAATGCAATGCTCCCTTGGCCACCACTGTGTTGCGAACAGGCCTTTAGTATCCTAAATAGTGATTTTCGCCAATTTTAACCCCCAGAACACTTCAAGTGTGCCCTTGAATCCTTCGCAAAGTTAGTAAACAGGCAACCCCCCCCAAAAAACATGCAATTCATGTGTCCATTCAGCATAATTTTACTACGAGATGACTCCACATTGTCAAATGCATTGCAATAACTAATCTGTTTCTCTATTTAACAAAACATAAAAAAATGGATAAAGTTGTTATAAATGCACACACACAAGCATGCACACACATACACACACACATTCTCGACACACACGCACACACACACACACTAGCAGAAGTCCCCGTAAGGGAAGGAGAATATCTAGCAGAGGAGAGAATGAGGTATGTGCCTCCTGCTCCCCCCTCTCCTTCCTACAAGTTTTGACCAACATTACAATCCCAAACTCCTTTTATGGCTAGTTTACCTTCCTTTTTAAGATCTTCAATCTCTACATGAGCAAAATGACTTTTAACTAGAGAGTAAAATTGCTCGTGGTTTGCTTGAGTTACGTACTAAAAAAACACCAAAAAACAACATTCCAAGACAACTGCCCTCTGTAAATCTCTTCTCTATTTCAACTGCAGTGTTTTTCTAATAGAGTAAGGCTATATAGAAGCAGCTTTCACTAGCAAGCATTAAGTGAGCTCTCATGTAGCTGGCGTAGTTTGTTGCCATTATTTGTGTGCTATCTTCGTGAATAACACATGTGCAGGTATGTATATATTCCTAATGGTAGTGGCTTCTTCTGAATCAGGACCAATCTATACAAAACCCATCCCCATTCAGATCTGACCTTCCATTTGGCCACGCATAGCCGACATACATACCACAAAGACACATAGTCTGCAAGTTGTGTCTTAGCTGAGCAAGAAGCAGCTGTAATCTTTCATTACTAGGAAGTGATCATGTGTTTATCCTCACAAGCATACTCTTGAGACAAAATTCAGTAGCAGACAACAAAACCAGGCAAACATTTTGGGGTCCACATATCTATATATGATGCATAGGCATGTAGCTAAATTATATCAATGTTGGACTTATCCTGAGCAGCTTCTTGAAGAAACTTCCTGCTTGTCTAAACAGAAACAAGAATATTGGGTTGACTTGTTAAAAAAGAAATGATTTGCCCAATTTTAGAACACTTTAATGATAACTTTAAACTTTCATGTTTGGAGTTTTATGAGTCCTGTATATAATTGTGGTTGTTTCATTTTCTTTTTGGACAATTCACATAAGCAATAAATTGTCTTGTATATATTATTATTATTATTTTAAATAAACGAAACAAATATTTACCATTGTATATAGGCCATAAATATTTATTGCCCTTTTATATTGAAAGCCAAATACATTACAAGATTTTTGTCTTGATTTTAAATCATTATCTTGCTCAATTTTTGGTATGTTAAAAATAATGATGTCATGGCAGTATAATATTGGTCTTCATTATATCAATAAGATAAAGGAACCTGGAGATGTTTGTGGCCCTATAAATGTTTGTATGGTCTAGTCAATCCTATATACAATATGGATGAATGCCAAATATAATACAGATTTAAAAATGGCATAATATTGTATTAATAGGTAAAGGATATAAATATTTGTGGTCCACATTGGTAAATTCGTTTAATTTATTTTTTGACGAGTAATTTTTTTGTCTTGTTTCTACAATTTTTTTAAATATAGTCGAGCTGTCTCCTATAAGAAATTACTTAGGGTATCTCCAGAACTAACCGATTATTGACGTAATGTGTTCATTACTGCAGAGCACTCCCTATATTATTGCAATGATTGGCACCAAAAGTGTTGGGCTGATTTTAGCTCAATTTTTCAGCATGCCTTGAATCCTGAAGGTATTAAATTATTAAATTGGTAGTTCCCCCCCCCCACCCCCCTCCCACCCCCAATCCCCCAAAAACAAATATATGTACAACCTATTATCATCAATCTCCCCACCACACACACACACACACACACACAAGCGATTTATCATAATTTCTACCAGAAGACTCCAAATTGTCTAATGCATTACAGTGACAATTCAGTAAAACACCCAAAAATCAGTAATGATCATCCATATAATAAATTGTGTGTATGTTCAGAAGAGAAGCAGTATGTGAATCTGAGATCTTGATCTGACAGATCATTGAGCGCTGGAGGTTAACAAGTAGAAAAAATCCACCAGCACAAAAATCCATTCAAGGACAGAAATGATTTTTTTTAAATTATCTGATATTATGCGCCACAAGTAGAAAAATCCCTCTCATATTCCCCATTAAACTAACACACGAAAGAAAAATCAGATTAGGTTCACATGATTCTTGATTGTCTGATTGCTGCAATGTAGAAACATCAACACATCAGACCAGTGGTGATGGGCATGAGAGTCTGGAGTGGAGTACAGCATGGCACCATCTCCTCTCTTATGCAGTAAAGCAATCAAGAAAGAACAACTGGCTATTCCCCTCCCACTCGATGGTGAACCAGATGGTAGGCCTGATAGTGGTTAAGGACCTCTTCTTATGTTCCCCGCTTTATATTTAGAATGTATCATAAAAGTCAATAGAACAAGTTTTTTCAGAACTGAGGAAGTCTGTATCATCACCGAACATGCCTAGAGCTACTAACCCAATCTTTTGGGAGTAAACTTCAGTGATAGTTAGAGCCAGAAGATGGAGGGAACTGCTTGGCATCTGAGAATCACTCCAATAAAAATATAGAGATGCTGGTGCTCACTACCTGACAGTTCCTGGATATTTTTTGGCACATGTTAGCTGGTCGACTTAAGAATCTTACTTCATGCACACCATATCATTATCACCCTGACGTAGACCAAAGAATGCTGTTCGACATGTTTGGTTATGCAATCGTTAGTTTAGCCGATAGAGAAGTTACTGTTTAAGTATATAGCAGATTACTTTACCTGGTGCAGAGTAATAGCAGCTGCCCAGGCCTTCCTAATTAATTGAACATGGAAAAGAATGGTACCCGACTGTATATTTTGCATTATGAGTCCTATGTACAAATCTCCTTCCCATTGACAGATTGTAACTAGAAATGAATGCAAGGCATTGATGGCAAACTGAAGGTTGCCAATCATGTTAAGGTATACCATCCCCTTCTAACCCCTCGCAGCAAACTGTGTGTACACAGTGGGTCTTTGTTTTCTATTATCTGTATATGTTCTGGTGTTCTTCTCTGCTCCCTCCATCAGTATATCTCTCTCATCTGAATATGCAGCCAGTTCTCTATTCATGACTTAGAGGTTAGCAGCCAAGCGGTGCCCCACCACACAGAGAGGTGAAAAGAAAGTCAAGCAGAAGACTTACAACCTGAAGGAGGCAAGCTATTTTGAGACCTTAGATAGTTCACTATCAGCAACCAGATCATTAATGATAATAAGAATTAGGTAATCATCAAGATTTATGGTTCATCGTTTGCAAGGAGGAGGGGAAGATGTCATAAAAACAACAACAGTGAAAAATTGTATTTTCATGAAACAGAAATGATAAATTTTGAAATGGAAAGTACGTTACACTGTTTTAAACTGGTTTAAAGTGTGCATTAAACATGCCATGTTGTTGCATCGACATGGCCATGTTTACACAAATTAGATTGCAGTTCTATATAGCGGTGCACACAATCCCTTATGTAGATATATAACTTTGTCTTGGTACTTGCCTGTTTTGTGCTGGCTCTTCCGGCTTCAAGCTTCTCAGTTAGAATATAACAGGCATGTTAGTCCATGTGCAGTGATTCTTTAAGCCTTGATGTGATGTTTGCATGTGCTAGCTGTCTGATCTGAAAAACATGTTTATTATTAAAGCACACCCACACACAAAGTGTGGGTATCTCTGCTGGTATACACCTCATCAATATTATACCCACTAGTGTAGTAGATATTAAGATTACACACGATCTAATGGAAAGCAACAACTGGCAACCAATGAAATCATGTTTTTGTAACGAACAAAAAAGTTTTATTTAACCTCCCACCTTCCGTAAGAAAAATTCCCTATTGGATTCACTTAGCAAAAAAAAAAATAAGAGGACAAGAATTTAGCAATGTGGATCCAAACATTTAGATAATCCTTTACCTTGTATAATAATCATATAATAATCGTACACCAAAATGTTCAGAGAGCTAGCTGCACTGGTAGCAGAGGAGAAGTGGTCTACATACTTCACTCTGATAATAAACTATAACGGTATCAGTGAGTCGGTGTTAAGGATGACTTCTTAAAAAACTACCCCGTACCTAATAATAACCCACAAACTCAGCAAAAAGATTGCTCTTCCCCCCCCCCCCCCCCCCATCCCCTTCCTTAATTGGTTGATTCTCAACTTAATTATGCTTTTTAATTTTTTTAAAATAATCATTGTATTTGTAGGCTACTACTTTTCAAGGACAATATGTTTTATTGGAATGCAAATTAAATGGAATGCAAATAAAATAAGGTGCTGTTTGTTATAAGAATCAGCTCCATTGAAGTAATCAAAAGAGAGCTACATCATGCCTATGTCTGCAACAAAACTTATAGTAAAGAAGTCCATCCTGGAGCAGCTTTTTACGGTGAAGGCATTCGGAATGGTCCTCAGTAGGCATAGGTGTCTGTGAGTTACTCAGCAGAATATCTCAATTAGCCTGGAAGATAGTAGTTACAGTCATTGGCCATTTAATTTTTTAAATAATTTTTTTAATAAATACGCCTGCATCCCAGCTGACCAGTTTCCCCACTTTTTCCCTTCTTCTTCCCTCCCCCTTCCCCATTCTGGGGGACTAGTGAGGATGGGAGGTGTATGGGGCGTGTCCAGGAGGGATGGGTCAGATGGGTGGTTGCTCTCTGTTCTTATGCAATTAAACTGGAAAATGGCACTGTATGTTCTAAATAATGCGCACCTTTATTATTAGCTTTCACATAATCATCTGTGAAACTTTAAAAAGTTAGGGCTAGCTCTACTAGGTGAGGATTTGCCTCTGCTTTAGCAATGTTTGTTCCTGATCTTCTGAGTGGTCAACTTCAGCTACTATAAATGAATTTTGTTATTTTCCTTTCCCTTACCTCACGTAGGATTTTAACATAATACTGTGCACTTACTGCATGTACCCATTCCACTGAAACAGAACAGTGGGTGCTTGCTACATTAATGGCTGCTTGTTGTAATTATTTGGTGGGTGCTTACTATGTCATCATGGGTGCTTACTATGTACTCTATGATATTTCTTTCGACTTAACTTAATTAAGGATCCGGGTCAACCCTCACAGTAAAGAATGTACATATTTACACCCTCTAATTCAGAAGCACAGGAACAGACTTTTGAAGTGAAGTGGCCAAACTAAAAGTGCTGTGCGGTGCTTCCATACACGATGAGAATACTTGTATTGTAGGCTGTATGTGTAATAACATCACGAAATAACATAATGAAATGATGTGGTCTAACTTTGGAGCTCCATAACATCTGCATGCTTTATAATTATTATACAATTTATATTGATATTTTAAAATGGCTCCATCTGTGTGCTTTCTCTTAGCACTAACATTATAGGTATAGTTCACCCAAAGTCAGAGACGTTAAGGGGGGCTATGCCTCCAAAATTCGAGATTTCTTTTTTTCCCTTTTCCCCCCCCCTTCTTCTGGCAAACAATTTTTTTCTCCATGTAACAGATCAAGAAACTACAAAGAGGACACATCTTGCATGATATTTGCCCTAATTTGGTCTATATGTTTCTCATTTTCCCCCCCAAATTTTATTTTTGGCCGTAAAGCTCATAACTTTTCTACACTTTACCAAACAAATATAATTTTTATATCACCGGATAGCCCTTCTAATTATCTGTCTTTTGTACGTACTAAAAATTTTAGTACTCTAAGTATTAGCAAGTGATGGATGGTTGAAGTGGTGAGGTTTGTGATTTTTCCTGGTGTTTTCCAGTTGCCAAAGCGGTGGCCTGCCAGTGAAAAACCTCTACATTTATTGATAATCTGTTCACATGTTGCAGATAAGGGCCTTCTCTATCAGTTGACAAAATCTGGAACTTTGGTCTTGTTAATTAGGGCAGTTATGAATTGTACTGCAAGATAGATCAACTTATTTAGGGATCTTGATGTATCTTCCGAGAAAATATGTCTGCAGAGACATTCAACATATCATTAGGCAAGATAGATCAACTTACTTAGGGATCTTGATGTATCTTCCCAGAAAATATGTCTGCAGAGACATTCAACATATCATTAGGAACAAAGCATAAGGAAATAGGGAATAAAATGACCTGCATATACAACAAAAGTTATGGCGATTTATAATACTTTGGTGGTGCTGACGTACGCTCCCCCCCCCTCCCCCTCCGCCGACACACACCCCTGGCGACTACACATGAAATCAGTTCAAACTGTTGTTGCATCTATATACTTGCTATTTCCAAAGTTTTAGAGACATAGGATGCTTCTTTCAAAGTTATGGTGGATCTACTTCATCATACATTTCTTTGACATGCACAAACATTCAGCTTTAAAGGAAAATTCTATAACAATTTTCATCATATTTTTCTTTCTAACATGTAGATATAGGCACAGAAAAACCTAAGAGTTACGGAAGTAAAAAAAAAAAGATCAAGGAATTGCTAAAACTTGTAAAAGAACATATTTTGTCAAGTGCTAACTCAAACATTTCGTTTTCCAAACTTGGATTGCTTATTCCCACAATTAATGGAAATATTTCTTGTTGCGAGAATAACTTTAAAACAGTTTGCTCATTTTTGGAGCTATGTATGTCATTTTAGAGCTCTTTTAGTACTCTGTGATATCGATGAATCAGATTTTTGTTTACTGCAAGGATTGCCAAGAGATGGTGGTTAGAAGAGGTGGCCTCTAGTTTTTATCAGTTTTTCAGACTCTGTAAGTGTGGAACTAATCAACATGACAACATATGGTAACTTTGCTCCACGGATATCACTGAGACACTCCTTAGCAAGCTACACACCAATTATAAGTAAATGACTTCAAATCGTTAGGCAGCTAGGTCTGCCACAAATATCTTGGAGTCACCTCGATGTTTCTGCATATATCTTCTGAGAAAATGATGTATTATTGAGATATTAACACTTTATAAAAACAAACACAGAATAATAAAGACTTTGGTATGATAAATACTTGTGTAGACGAAAGAGAAAAAAAAGTTATGACAATTAGAAATAGGTACAACTATTTTGTGGTTTTGACGCATAGTCCCCCCTTAAGCTCAAAATACTTTTTGTAGGTCAATATGCACATGATACACTCCCTATATGGTTTTATGAACAGCTAGTGCTTTTGTGTGGTTTAGTATTTCCATTAATAAGTAGAGACATCCCACAAAATGAAGTGTGGTTTTTGCCTCTGCTAGAGCTGAATCATGGTCTTTGAAAGCATCTATTGAATCTTTTAATGTTGAATGTCTTGCAAGTGCAGATGCATATTTAGACTCTACCTAAGAAGCTTGAGGCTGGATGAGCAAGCACAAAAAACCAAAAGAAATATGAGAAACAGATTAAAGGGACTGTGAGGTTATCTAGAATGCTGAAACATAGACAAGATTGCCATCTCTATTTGTGGAGGAAAAGGCGTAGAGAGCAGAAAATCTCGAACAGTGACAATATGGTGAGAGATGAAAACCCTTAACCCTTACAGTGAGCATGCCAGGTGAGAAGATGAGCCACCCTGAGCAGTGCCAACAACATCGAGAAATTGAGACAAAGTGAGAAAGCATTATTGTTTTTATTCCATGGTAGCGAAGTTGTAGCCCCATGGAGTGGTACAAGGGAGAGTAGGACAACTGAGCATAATATCAAGGTGAGACAAGCCAGGAGAAAGTATCTATAATTATATAGCTACACACATGGTCTTGTATACTGTGAAAACCGTAGTCTTTTTTAAAGGCTAGTCAAATTTCGAAAATTGACACCTTGATGATCTCATATCAATTCCATAGAATGGAGCTTGTATTAACATAAGGACACACTGGAGGTTTCAGCTGTTCATGTCAACCTCATAAGGAGTAAGACTGTTTGGAATCACAGATATGATCGAAGATGAAAGAACCCATGGACCATATATATGCATGATTTACCTGTTGCCTCCACTAAATAATTAATTCCTATATATTAACTGTCATTGGTGTGTGTGTATTATGTGTGTGTGTGTATTGTGTGTGTGTAGTATGTGTGCATGGTGTTTGTGGTTGCGTGTGTGGGTGGTGCATATGAGAATGCATGAGGAAGTTCAGACATGATCTAGAGATGCCATCTTTGGCAACAGCTCATCAGGAGGTGTGTATACTACCTAAATATATGAGCTAAGTGTGAGCAGAAGGAAGTAGGGGAGAAAGCACAGGAAGAAGAAGCTGAGATGGAGAGATAACTGGATGCTGAGGCAGCACTTGGTTGTGTGCATTCTGCATGTGTATCTGTGGCAATGAAACAAGCCTCTAAGAAACCATGTGCTCCAGAAACATGAGCTGCCTCAGAAGTCTCATTGTCAGTTTTGTGGGAAGTCCTACCACCTGCAGGTCTCCTTCAATAAAAAAATATCCTTAAAAATGGACCATGTACAGCATAGCTTCTTGGCCTGTACCACTCCTTCCACATGTGGCAAGCCAGAGTGTGCACATGCACATGGACGGATCGATGGATGGATGGATAGATGGACATATAGGTGGATGGATGGATGGATAGGTGGATGGATGGATGGGTGGATTATGTGTGTGTGTGTGTGTGTGTGTGAGTTCATGTGTTTGTCCATGTGCATGCATGCGTGTGTGCAGGTGTGCGTATTTGAGTGTGTTTGTGTCTCGCTGTATGTGCCTCTATAATGTAATATGCACATCCTCCACCAAGAGAACTTTTTTCTCCAGTACTCTAACCTCTATCGAAATGAATAACTTACAGATACTTGTGTAACTTCCAAGGTAAGCACTTTAGAAGTAGTAACTGAGGTAAGGAAAAAGGCCACAGAGGGTTTTCTCAGTTTAGTTCTCTGAAACACATCAAATAGTAAAACCACTTTAGCTGACTAGATTCTGAGGTCTGGTGATTGTGGCTATTTCTAGAAAGTGGTCAGCTATGTCTCTCATCAGGTGTTCCCATACATCACAGAAATCCACCAGATAAAGCATGTACATTCAAGTAAGTGTGGATTCTGGTGAAAATCAGGCGTTGAAACACAATAGGTGAGTTTTTCCTAATTAAACGCTACATGTTGTTCCCACACTGGCTGGCTGTTGCAGCTAGATCACAAGTTTTGTGTGATGCCTAGCCCACATGTACTAGCAGTATTGTTTCTTGCAGTTCTGCACTTAAGCGGAAGTAAGAGATCATCTTGAGAGCATTACCAAGATGAATAATTATGTGAAGTCTTGTTTCTCATGCACTTGCTTCATGTGCACATGTCCTCAGTGTTGGTATGTAACTTTATAAAGAGACTGTTTGATGGCACTCTCTCCCAGTGCATCTTTTTTCTTGCAGTTTCAAGCACTAAACATCAATATACTGACCTAGCTCCCAAGAATATATTAGCTACTGTGTTTAGTGCTGACAAGATAAACATACAAAACCGAAAGGCATTGTTACCCACTGTAAATCACCCCTTGCTCCCTCGTTATGTTTATATAATTGGATTATTCACCCCTTTTCTAAACATTGAAAGGTGTTACTTATGCCCAAGATGATGTTTTCCACAACTTATAACTTCACCTCCAAGTAACAAAGAGACAAGTTCTTTAATATTGACAGCTCAATACTAATGCTACTTAGCGGCTGTCAGTTAAAGTGACTGCTATTCCAATATTAGGTGTTCAAGTTAAATTGTTACATATGACCTAAAGCCATATACAATATACAATATAATGTGTAGTGTTATAACAGAACTCAATTTTTTTGTAGATGCATTCTGGCAATCATAAAGTGCATCTACCTGACAGATCAGCTGGGCACATGCATCTTGAACACTCAGTTCTCACATACCCTGTCTACCTGATCCTTTGTGACTGAAGGAGTGAAGACTGAGTAGATTGTCAGCCAAACAAACTAGTGTAATTATGCATATCTATTTGTTATGTTCACTGCATTGTTTAGCTGAAGAGCTGCAGTGATCATTTTCTCATGTTTTAAAATGTCATGTGGTTGACCTAGACACGTGTGGGGATGGATGTTAGAATGCCCACCAGTGATATTATACACGAGGAAGACGGCATCTAACAAGTGGACAAAATAGGTAGAGATAAGAAAGAAGAGAGTGAGGAATTAAGACTAGCTTCACAGGCAGAGTCTTGTTGAAGATTGTTAACTCAAAGGCATGGGAGGATTAAAACCAAGCAGACAGATAAGAAAAATTCTCACTTTCTTCGTAGGGAATCCTTCCAGTGGCCTTAGTGGTCTGAGATGGTTCCAGTAATACTACAAAATCCCAATCTTTATACGAGCAGCTAATACTAAATTTTGCACCCAAACCTGTACCTGATTGTTACAGTTGGCTAAATTGTTCCTAAACATTTTTTGAAGTTTTTGTGAGGAGAGCTGATGCAATTTAAATAATACTCTGCCTCCCTCATAGTTGAGTGTTGTGCAGGAATAATGGACTCTACCCCAAGCCTTACATATTCTAGGGAAAGGAACATCAGCACAAGTACATTGGCCACTTACACACAAATGCACACAAACACAGACACACACACACACTCACACACACACCAAACAGTGTTGTAGGAATGTAGATGTATTTCAGATATCAACATAATATTTTTGAGACAGATTATAGAGGAACATTTGCATTCCTGGATTTAGCTCAAGTCACATGACAAAAATAATCCAATGAGAAGGTTTTACCAAGTAGATCCAGCATTTGTTGAATTATTGATGAGAAAAGCAGCTGATGTGAGGCCTTCACACTGTGCCAGCATAAACAATTGTTATCCCTCGCCACACATAGTGAGTGAGGGGAATCAAATCTCTATCTAGTTTATATTATAATTGTGTTTATGTTTGTCCAGCTCAACACATTGAGAGTATTTATGGCATTTAACTGTAGTTTGTGGAAGTCATTTATCCCTGGAAATCCACTGGCCAACCAGATCTGTAAACAGCTAGTTTGCTCTTTATGATATTGTGGCCATGCCTATATACTATATTGTTGGTGGTATGTGTGCATGCTGAGCATACTCAAACCAAATGCTGCAGAGTATTCAGTACATGACAACTTCTGCTTTTGAATTTTTTTCTCCTATCCAAATTTTCGCTGATCACACATTATGTGAATAGTCAGCACACCATCTAGCTAGATCCACTATAGTGTGCTTCAGCAAAACCAGGAATCTTATATGCTAGTTAGCACCACTTTACACATGTCTTCCATATATGCCGCCAATAAAACTCTAGTGTAATATATTCCTGGAGGCATCTCTATGACACCCGAGTCTGGAAAACATCACACACTGAAGCATAACCACCAGCTCTTCTACAGATTCAGATGCCTTGATGATTGTGGCTATTTCTAGGAGATGGTTAACTTCTAGTGGATTCCACATCTCAGCAGATGTCTTACAAGCTAACCTGGTAATGAAGCAACCAGATAAATAAATATAATTGTCTTTAACTTTAACCGCCGACACTACAGCCATCTGCAGTTTCCGCTAGATCATAGCTTTATGCATGTGAATGACACTAGTATTTGGCTGTGTGGTAGCTGGTACTCACTTGGCGCACACATATTCTGTGCTTTGAAGAATCACGATAGGTATATAGCCAGTATGCTAGCATGTATATGGTAATAATCATATAATATTTAATAGCAATAAGCCTTGTCAATGTAGCACATTGTCATAAATCATCATGTTTTGTAAAACATCCACTCATCTAGTAAACTTCTCCTGAAACTGTAAGCCTCACGGAAAAGCAGCAATATCAGGCTACAAATGACTAAGATTGATCCCCCTTTCCTCACTGTTTCTCTTCCAATTTAGACACCTGCATGTGATCTAATGCTCATCTCTCACTGCTTGTTGGCTATAAATTATGGGTCATCTGCAGAACCTCACCAACTTCTTGCTATTAGCTACATACCAAGCAACATTGTATCTACAACTCCCAATCTCCACAACCCAATCCATTGCAAGATAAAGTGAAATACAGCACATAAATCAAGGCAAAAACTAGCGAAAAATAATGGACCCCACACTCCTTCAAACCACACCTTATAGCCATGACAATAATGACAAGGACCTACCCCGATCTCTTTTCTTCACAAAAATGATCTTCATAATGTCAATTGCTTTGGTGCTAGCCTTAGCAGCCATTGTTGGGGCCTGTGCAGTGGCACTGGTGTTTCTTCCTGCAGTGAGAGAGAATCGAAGTTCTTCAGAGGTGAGACCCCTGGATATCAGCCTGCAGGACAAGGAGAAGCTTCACTCCATGGCAGGACAGGTAGCAACTATATACGAGTAATAAATAATAATATGACTGACTAATAGAGTTTGTGAAGGAATGCTGAAAAAGGATGATGATAAACATGAGACTAAGTGGCAACAACTTGTTGATGAAAGGTTCAAGGAAGAGGCAGATAATGACTTTTGGTAAGATTACCAAACAGAGGCAATAATCTAGACGTGAATTTATAGTTGAAACTTTGACCCTATCACTGCCAATAAACTAGCCGAGGAACACATAGCAAAGGTGCAGGAATGAGCATCACTTTTTTGTTGATCAATATTTCTGAAGACACAGAACAGCAAGTAAGTAAGCTAATAAAGTAGAGTAGAGGCAGCCTTGGTTTACCAGAGTTATCGATGACGATGTTGCCCTCTGTAAATTTTGTAACTAAGGCTAATAGCATATGACTATAGAGGAAGCCTCACTGATATACTGCTTGCTATATGCGACTCTAATGTAGTAATGCAGCCATGTTGCGTAATTTGTGACAATCATCGAGACCATGAAAAGTGCATGCACAATCCCTAAACAGTAACTATTCTCTAGGTGGAGTCAATCCGAAACTTATCAGCAAAATAATATCCTATATTAGGATGCAAAATATTTTCTCCATAGCAAGATGCCCACAACCATATTGATCTAAAATCAGGATCACACAGTCATGCACATGTTGAGAGGCAGACCTGGAGTAACTGCTCAGATGGGTCAGGGTTTGGCTGGACCTGCATTCAGCAAATGAAAGTTCAAGGTTCAATTGAAATCAGGGTGCTCACTGCTTGCTTGCACTTGCTCTTTCTAGTCTGCACTGCCTGGCTCTTCCTAGCCTTGTGATGGCTACTTGGCAGCTGCAAGATATTCCTATTTAACCTCCTCCATAGAATTTGGTTTAGAGCATTTGGTTCAAGCAGTAGCCATGGCCACACTACCATTGATCAGGTGATATCTTGTTTTGTAGCATTTGCTGAAATCCAAGAGGATAGAGAGAAGCAGGATAATGTTTAATCATTAGTCGCAGCCACTTCCTGGTCACACCTAAGTTTTCAGGCTTGACCATCAAAATGTTCCCATCGGTCTGCCGTAAGCTGACTGTTTCCCAAGAAATAGTGTAGTTATTGCAAAGTGTTTGATAGTCTGACAACATAAATAGTGAAGACTCATTTACACCGTGTAATTCCCATTAAAAAGTTGAAAGCAACCGCTTGTGGGATGGCTCATTGCAGTTACAAGAATTTGAAACCCACAAAAATGTGATTGGGTTGGGTGCTGGCTAAAGTATAATGGATGGATGGGTTTGGGGTGTGTTGTTGGCTATAAAAGAAATGAACGATGGGCTCATCTGCAGAACCTCACCAACTTCTTGCTAATAGCTACACAGCAAGCAACACTGCAGCTACAACTACCAATCTCAAGGGACTGAATAGCAGTGAAATAGCAGAGATCAAAACAAAATATAGCAAAAAAAATATGGACGTCACTCTCCTTCCAGCTACAGCTTATAGCAATGGCAGTATCAACAAGGACCTACCTCGATCTCAATCCTCCACAAGAAATGTCTTTGCAATGTCAATCACTTTGGTGCTAGCCTTAGCAGCCATTGTTGGGGCCTGTGCAGTGGTCGTGGCCTTTCTTCCTACAGTGGGGGAGAATGCAAGTTCTTCGGAAATGAAACCCTCGGAGATTAGCCTGCAGGATAAGGAGAAGCTTCACTCCATGGTAGGCCTTGTTTGCTGCAACTTACTGTAAAACAATACTACTTGTGTCCTCAATATTTATGTTGATAACTGGTAAAGAGTGAATGCATAAAAGTTTGATCTAACATGATATTGTAGTAGCTATTAGCAAAGCTGATAAGAGGATTTGTCCCTAATAATACACATTATAAACACTTTACTTCAGGTGGCTTCCATTGCAAAGAGACGATCTGGTTCAAATAATTATAGTGAGTTATAATTTTAACAGCCCAATGAAGTGCTAAAAGCTCTAACTAATGCTAGCTATTGTTCATTTTTGTATGTTCTTATCACAGTTAGAAGTGACTGCTATTCCAACATTACTAACAATGTGAGTGATTTATCTGTTGGTCTAAGTTAATTATAGCAACCCATGCCATAGATTTTGGTTGATTGACAACTACATGTACCTGCAGTGAATTGTGGAAATGACACAGAAATCATGATTATTCACTTTATATGGTTGCTTTATTGTCCGATGTCCCCTTGTCCCCCCACAGAGTCTTCCACTAGCTCATGTGAGTGGGACAGGCATCCAGTGGAGGACCGAGGAAGAAAACCGATCACATGGAGGTAAGACACTTAGTAGTCACTGAATAGCACTGCTGTAAGACACTGTCTCTCTGCTCAATTTTACCGGACTCACTCTTCAAGGTTACCAGAGCTCATGGAAATGCCGACATCAGCAGGACTTGGTTTCTGGGGGGATGAACTTCAGCCAAGACACTCAGCAACTCATCTTTCCTATTTGCGGTTTCTACTACTTCTCCAGTCAAGTTTTATTTCAATATGCATCAAACATTGCAAACAATGTGAACCAGCCTGTACGGCATGGAATACAGGTCACCTCCAACTGTGGGTCCTTTCCCTCCAACTTCTATCGGTACTCATACTCAAGTCAGAGAGAGAAACAGTATCTCAAGACTTCAACATACCTAGGAGATATCTTGAAGATGTGTGCAGGTGGATCCATACATCTGATTATCCCCACCAGTCAGAACCTTTGCTGTGCACATGGAGGCTCCATGAACACTTATTTCTCTGCATTTCTTATCCACAAGACTCTTTGTGATTGAGAGAGAAGCTAACCACAATATATACCAGCTATATATATATATGTATATGTATATATGCCCATGTACAGATTTTGTTGAATAGAAGTTGTCATTTTTGTGGTAATTAAAAATTACACATTTGATTTTAGAGAGAAAGAACGCGAGGAAAAAATAAAACATGTTGACTAGAGGGAAGGATACAAAGTGTGCAGATGAAGCAAAAGCAATGAATACTTATAAAATAGCTACCTGGTGAAGATATAGATTGACTAAATGCAATGGTTGTCCTGACCTTGCTAGGCCAGTTTTAAATGAGGTCATTTAGACTTTGTGCTCATATAGTTGAGTGAGTGAGTTAATTATATGCATGATTGAGCATCTTCCTCACAAATTTGTGTTCTTTGCTTTCATACCTTATGCATAAACAAGGAAGACAGATAGAGGGCAAGCAAAGAGTCAACAATTTAAAATTACAAGCTTATCATTTCAGCAGCATCCTCAACTGATCTTGTTCCCACTCCATTTTCCCCCTTTTCTTTTACATTTGTCCTTCTCTTGAGTGGCCAAATAAGAATTTTTTTGATTTTTGTTATCCTGTATCCTTCTTGACGATAGAAAAGAAAAGAGAGACACCAAAGAATGTTATCACCTTTTGTGGAAATCAATGGTTCCCAAGGTACTGTAGTACTGTGGGGTGTGGTGGAATCCCTTCAATATCATCTCAGTTTGATGTACGACTTAAGACATTAGTTTACAATTGTATACATTTTTTTGAAGAAAAAAGTGTTCGTACTAGAAAGTTGAACTAGTTCGAAAACTAGTCTTTTTTCTTTTTCCATGCTTTTTTGTATGTATGGTAATTATAATCTTCATTTTGGCTAATTCTTTTGGTCTCCCACAAAGCAGAGAGGCAGATGGTGGTGGCAAGACAGTCAATATTTTTAAGTTAAGTAATCTAAATTGGAAAGACATAAACTGAAATTTAACAAGGTTGACTCCTACAGATTTGTGCAAGCAACTAACTAACCCTGCAAGAGAAAAAATTGTTTTCCAAAAGAAGAATGCAGTAACAGTCCAATTTTATTGTTGCACTATCACTTTGAGGCATAAGGAAATATTCTAGTTAGAACTCCATTACACGACATCTTATCAGATTTGGCAAGACCAAGTGGGAGAGGGGAGAAATGTCAATGTGGTTGGACTTCTCCAAACTCTCTATTGTCTGCTTAGCCATGATAACAATTCTAGTATATACATTACCTTGACACATCCCTTCATTCCTGGGATCTGATCAACTGTTCTTTTTCCTTCCATCCTATTTTCAGTGGTGTCAAGGATCTGGTGACTTCTACCATGTTGTGGTATCATTCTTATACAGCATCCTTCTCTTATAGAAATATCTGACCCACATTCATCAATCAAGCCTTCAAGATGTACAATCTTGGAAGAAATAACAGGATAAACACTGCTCTGCTGTCACGGGAGCAAAGCTCTCCCCACACTTAGCATGTTGGTGCAGAAAACAAGTATTTAGTTACATACATCTACACACCTAAATATGAGCAGGTCACTTGTCCTAAATATGAATGGCCTTGCACCTATCTATACGTTAAATAGATACCATAACAAAAAATTGGTTATGCACATACATGCTACCTAAGCACCAACCACTGGGCTCCCTCTCTGAAGCAGTATCTAGGCCATGAACCTTGGCTGAGATGTACATGTCAGGGTCAGATCAGGGGTGGAGGGGGGGGAGTTAAACACCCCCTCTCTGACTCTGCCAGCAACAAGTGAAAATTTATGTAGCTACTAGCTTTGTAGTTTTCAATATTTCCTTCTTTGTTCCTAGCAGTGCAGCTGCTACTGGCACAGCAGCTATAGCTTTCTTACAGCACCCTCTATTGAAAACCACACTATTTATAACTATGCACCTAGCTCTAAACTAATTTTTCATATGTGGACTTCCTTCTCTAGACCAAGACAGCAGCTATAGTTACAGCTGTAGTTTGGAGCCATGGGTAGCTTTTTTTCTGTTCTCGAGTGCTCTTTTGAATTACTCAGTGCTATTTTTATATCAAGTAAGTTTGTAGCAGTAGGTAGTAGCTATAAGATGTGTAGAAACTTTAGTAGCTTACTTGAGGAGGCTTCTCAGACATTTGTGCTCACAGATCTCCGATGATATAGCTATAACCAATGCATAAAACTATCGAGTTAGCTGCTTATGGACAAGTAAATTGGTTTTTGTTTTTGAAAACAGTTTCAGTGTGTGACACAGCAAGGGTCTAGGATGTAGCTATTAGCCATAAAGGTGGAGAAAAACACACGAATATCTATTTGCAACTAAAAAGCTCAATGACAAAAAAATCTAATTCATGCAACAAAAACCATAAAAGATGGTGAAAACAAACGACTTTCTAGCTCCTCACTTTTGATTGTATATTTGGAAGCAACTGTCTTTCTGTGTGTGCATTTGTTAGCTTACATCGTGGGTCATTCCTTCACCAAGAAAAAAATTAAGCCAAAATAAATGTTCTTTTAGAATGGATTGGGATGTCGGCAGCCATTTTGTTTGGGGAATGCTCACACAAGCATTTTTCATGTTGCCAACGATAATACACAAATAACGCAACATGGCTGTGTTACTGAGAGGGTTACTAAAAAAACTACACTAGCTACGTTAGACGTCACACAGGGCAAGCGATTTGCTAGGAAGGCTGCCTCTAGCCCTACTCTATTATAAAAATACTGCAGTCGTTGAAATGGCGGGGAAGCATCATGGTCGATGGGTTCTACCAAAACCAAGTAGCCAGCTAGTAGCTATATGTAGGGTGCCTGTGTTCTGCTACACGGGGAAAGCAGCTACTGGGTGCCATAGCACTGCTTCATAGATAGCCCAGACACCAGGGCCTGCTTCACGGGGGCCAGCTACAACAATGTATCTGTGATTAACTCTTGAATCAGTTATCTTATTTGTCTGGGAAATGCTGGGTGTCTGCCCTAGTCTAATATGTATATAAAACACCAAGTGTTTGTCTGTCTCTCTGTCTCCGTGCATGTTAACTTATAGCTCGGTAACCGATGGGCTTTACCAGAACAAACTAATTTTTGTAGACTTAGAAGACCACCCAGGGAAGGTAAAGCAAGTAAATGAATGAAGAAGTAGCCTATTTTGCTGCTGACAGTGGCCATTTTGTTCAGGTAAATACTTTCACATGCGGTTTTCAGGCTGTTGCCTTATATTAGAAAAAGACTGCATTTGCTAAAATGGCAAAAATTTACAGAAAGTGGTGGCATTGTTGATGGGCTATACACTTTTTTTTAAATTGAGTAACGGGTATTTATACTCTAGCTACTTCATACTGAATCCAGATACTGATTGCCTTATGGAGCCCACAGGTGCCTAGCCCCTGCTGCATAGAGATCCCAGCCACTGGCTGCTTCATGGGAAATCAAGCTAGTGGTGCCTAGGCCGCTTCATGGGGAGCCCAGTAACTGGATGCCTAGGCCCTGTTTCATGGGCAGCTCAGCTATGAGTGATTAGGCCTTCCATTTCCACCACTGGCTGTCAAAATGAAATGAATGATTTCCCACTGGGTAGATAACAGAAGTGGGTACCTTGGCCCTGCTTCATGTAACAGATAGTTCTTAACAAGCAACTATTATTTTTTCCAAGTGTGGCATCAAGTTAAAGCCACATGATTAATCCTTGCAACTTCACTTTTTGGCTCGGGCAATGCCGGGTGTCAAACCCTCTATCTATCTTTCCCCCCTATAATTATATAAAGTAGTAGAATATATTTTTATATGGTATTTTGTACGACCGCTTATTTATCAGGAACCCAAGAACCTATCCAGACTAACCTTTATGTAGCAATTAAAACCACTTAAGAAAGGTTTTATATTATGAAGAAAGTAGCTCTTTTCAGTGCATCGAAGACCATTTTGTTAGGGGAAATGACTTTACTTGTGTTTTTCACATGCCCAATGTTATACTCAGCAGTATTGTCAACAATTACCTTACAAAAAGCAGTCAAAATATTATGCTGAATCAAAACTTCCCCCCAAATCTACAGAAAGCTGTCAAAATTAAGTGAATGATTTTCCAATTTTTCTCCAATTACCAATGCAGCCAAAACTAAAACAAAACTAGAGTGGCACTCAGGAGAAGCTGCTTGCAGCAAGAGAGAAGAATCCTTTACATTGCAAGGTTCTCAACGAGTAATGTTACAGCTAGGAAATACTAGAGCAGCAATGGCGATCAGGAGAAGCAGCACACAGACAGAGAATATTGTGCATCTTTGTAGCATGCCTACTGGGTTCCTAGGCCCTGCTTCATGTGGGAGTACAGCTACTGGATGCCTAGGCTCTGCTTCATGGGGGATCTATAGGGTGCCTAGGCCCTGCTTCATGTGGGGCCATAGCTACTGCGTGCCTAGGCCCTGCTTCATGGGGGATCTATAGGGTGCCTAGCCTCTGCTTCATGTGGGGGTACAGCTAAGGGATGCCTTGGCCCTGCTTCATGGAGATCTATAGGGTGCCTAGGCTCTGCTTGATGGGGATCCTAGGTATGCATATCTAGGCCCTGTTTCATGGGGAAACTACTTTGTTAAGGAGAAAATAGCTCATTTTAGATCCTTTGACATTTTTGTGGGCATTTTCACCCACCACCCTGTAAATCGTTTTTGCCTCATATCAGATATCTGGATTTTAAATTTTGGAATACAGCTGTGATCAATGCTTGCATCACCTCCCCCCCCCCTCCCCACCCTCAGGAAATGCGGGTTACCGGTAACCCGCTATTATGTTCTCAAGCTTGTGTGGCATCCAGAAAGATTGGCTTTAACAACAGTATGATCTGTTAGCAATACTTGCACTACATCATGTATTCCTTTTTTTGTCCTGAACACCGCGTATATAGAGACCTCTTTGGCAGATCCAGACAAACCTTTGTGTGGTGTTTAAGGATCACCGAAGGTAGGCTTTAAGCCAACCATTTTCTTTATTGAAATGGAGGAAGTAGCTAGCTCGTGTTTGAGCCTCTTTGCAGAATTTTGGCCACCCTGTAAGTTGAATTTCCCACCTGAATATACCAGATATGAAGTAGAAGCTAACAATACCTTTACAGGTGGTGGTTGTTTTGTAGATGGGAGGAAATAGCTCATTTTGTCGTTTGGAGATTTTTGCCTTCTTGTAAGATTTACCATGAATCAGTAGCTGCCTTTATGACTTGAAATCAACTATATATGACAATACTAATGTCACTTCTCTTTTTTTTATCCGGGCAATGTGGGGTACCCCTGCTGATCTTATATAGAATAGTAGTGTCTGTCTATATCTGTATGTATGTCTGTATGTGAGCTATGCACGGCCAAATGGAAGGTCCAATCCAAACGCGAAACTTCCACCTACAGAACAGGATAAATTCCTGGATGTTCTTTCGTAAAAAGTTTGGTCCAGATCCGGACTGTTAACCACCGTCGAATGGTATAGTATGCCTAGACTCTGCCTCATGGTGAATCCAGCTACAAAGTGCCTAGGCCCTGATGGGAAGCATAGTTACTTGATGCAGCAAACAGATCCTGCTTACTATGCAACTACATGTATTATGCTTCAAGCTGGTGTGCATCCAGACAGACTAACTATAACAACAATGTACCTGTCATCAATATTAGTGAAGTGAAGTACTGATTATTAATTTGTATTTAAATAGATTTGGAAGACTGGGACATGGTAAGCACATAAGTCATTCAAGTTTTTCCCTTCTCAAGGGATATTGGTGGTAACATAAGGATCTGAGGATGATGAGGCCCACGACCTTATAACCCAAGGAGCATAAACATTTGGCAGTTCATGTGAAATTTAGTCAAGGAAAGGCAGATACAATTACTGCTTTTCTCCCAGTTGCATTTAGGCAAGCAATTATAAGGGTGTAGAGGAGTGAGGAGCGAAAGAAAATGCTGTGGCCAGGTGGTTTTGCAGACAAACATTATAATATTCAACCTGCAGAGCTTACCTTCTCACGTTGATCAGTACACTACAGTCGCACCCCAAAAAGTGCTGGAACACTGCAAAGCCTCAATATTTCATGACCTTCTCAGACAGCATTAATTTTTCTATGGAGTCAGAAATGTGGTGACACACCATTTGGTGAGCGGCTGGGATGGGAGAGTCCCAGGGAGATACCCTCTAGCTGATATAGTAGCCGCACTTTTGTTGTCTTTTTTGGACAGAGTTGAGGTGAACACAAGGTGAGAGATAAGTAGGGGAAATCACCTTTTTATTAAAAACATGTGTGTGAATATATATACAAATTACACATACAATCCATCACTGGATTCTCCTATGAATTCTACTGCAGAAAGACTAGTACACTACACATAAAAGCATAGCTGTCATAGTCCAGCCTTTACATAATAGCATATGGTTCTGACCAAATAAACTGAACGTGAATATTGTTAAGTGTTTTTGTTGTTGTTGGCAGTCCTCTTCAGACGCGTGCATGTCCATGATGAAGTATGCTCATATACATCTCTGGAGCACATAGCCTGTTGATACTAACATGAACATAAACATTTATTATATCTTCTCAAGACAGGAGCCATGGTTAGTAATTATATCACTCTCCTCGTGTCTACTACAGGAACTGTGATCACAGTTGGAATGATGCTTATGCATGTACTAGTACTTTTAAAAATAGCCATCAATTACAGCTACTCTCTTTGAGGAACTCTGCTGGCTGATCCTGGTAGCTTTTCTTGCTGAGGAAGGCTGCACAAGAACATTTGTTTACCAGAAAATACTCTGAATCCCTTTGCCTTTAAGAAAGGAGGTGCTTCTGGATGGATTTCTTTGTTATAGACATAACCTTTTATTCTCTTACTTCAATGGAGCCGATTCAACCAAACTGCATCTTGTATTTGCATCCTAATGATGAATAAAGTTCTAGCTGTCACGCTAGCTAGGCTAGTCTAGATTTAAATTTGACGGAGTGACAGCTGTAGATGTAGTTAGCATTGGAGTGGCATGAGTTATGTGGTCACAGTTGGAGAGGCAGTTGGCTATCTGCCACACCCACCTTAATTCCAGGTTATTAAAGCACACATATATACCTGTAAACTTGCTACTGGGTAAAAATGCACTTATTCAGTTCAGCGTGAAGATCCACTATTTTATCATAATTACAAAGAATAATGAATCATTTGCTGACTGCACTTCTTACCTGCCTTCATGGCTACATATATAGTGATGTAGCTAGCTAGAAAAGTCAACTTACTAGCTGGACCATTGCGGCCAGAAAGTGTCACAAAGATCAAGATTATGTCCTTATGCTAATTGGTCTAGATTTTACAATCATCACTGGTCCAGTTCTACCTAGTATCTTACACTGAAAAGGAGAGGTGACATCATCGTTTAATTGTGCTTGGAATTTTGGTCGACTAAAGTAAGATGTGCTTATTTTAAAAGTCTTGCATTTATAACAACATACGCCTAATATATAACACGTACAGCAAGGTGCAGTTAACAAACATTGACAGTGCGATGTATGTATAGGACCACGCAGTCCACTGTTTGTGTGCATGTGGACTTTTCTGTGGGTGTCGACAATAGCTGTAAACTAAAATCTTTACCTAGCAAAAGCAGTGTCAAGTAATTGAGTTGTCCATCAATACACATATTTTCTGCTCCTTCTAAAAAACTTGGTGTCAGTCAAGTGAGCAATGATTTTGGTCAAGTTATTACGGAAACTTGCTTTCAGACTGTCCTACACTCTCATTGTCATGTGACAGGGTAACATGCAAACCCAGTGGTTCTGATTCCAATGCTCAATCTATAGATTATCTGTTGAACAATCTGTACATGGAGCAGACTCTGGACTCTTTCCATTGCAATAAATACATAGATACTAGATGGTGGGTATTAGCAAGAAAAAGCGAGAGAAACCCAATCTTTCGAAATGACATGTTTAGCAAAAGACATCTACTCATCTATATAATGGTCTATAGTACTTTCGACTCTCAGAACAGAATGAATACACGATTAGCTATCAATGAGAGGATTCTAGGAAAAACAAGTTTATTTATAATCATTACTATAACAACATATCTCTTAGATAATGTCATATATGAGTAGAGAGGACATCATGACTGACATGACTAGTTATGTGTCTGTAAAAGTTTTGGAATGATACGATGAACACACGCTGAGATAGGTGGACTTGTGGGTAGAGCCTCAACATGCTTCCTTATGGGTGGACTCAAACATGATATGCTACGTACATAACTACATGCTGTTGTAAAACCCAGAAATTCAATGCAATGTTCATAAGTTGAGGTGGAAATAGTTGTGGTGCATACAATACATAAGTGCATGCTGATATAGATACTTTTGTCATGTTAAGCACATTATATAACACTTTTTTCAAGGGATATTGATCTCTATCCTAGAAAGAGAGCAAAGCTTTTTGAGAAGGATGAAAGCTACTTCTTGACGTAGTAGAGTTAGGATCTATGGGAGACGGAAGCTTCTGTACATACTAAGTTGAAAAATAAAATAAAATAAAAAACCACACTAACTATTATTATTTTTTCCTGCAGGACTCTACACAATGTTGAAGTTGACAGGTGGGAATTTGGAGCAGCCAGAGAAGGAGCCCTTGTTTCTGAAGTAAAAGATAATGAAAGTTAACGCTGGTTATTATACCTGGCTTCATTCCATCAGTACTTCTTCTTTTACTGCGTCATAGTAATACACCATGCGCTTTTGGTTCTGGTGTAAATATGGCATCAGCATCAATGATGCCTTTAGGCTTCTTTTCAATTGTACAAGTAGTGTTTGTTTCCTGCTCATCATAGCAGAAATGCTCCTATCATGCATGTGGGACTCACAAGATAGCAACATCTTTCCAATTATAAAAAAATGAACAGAATCTGAACAGCGGTCAACAAATCACTGTAGGTTTGATCGTAGCAGATGAGGGTGTCTTTAGCTCACTTTGAAGCTTTCTTGTTCGACCATGCCTGGGAGGAAGGGTGATTGAGGAGAGTAGATTGACTTATCCAGTTGAAAATACAAATGATTATTATTTCACTATTGTGTAAAAGAAGGTTACGTTTGTGTACACTACCACTCCTTTAAATGACCTCATTCCAAAACATATTTGGTGTTTGATTTGTGGCTCTCTCCTGCACAACTGTTACCAAGTCCATGAAGGAGAGAAGTTGTAGTCATCAGCCATTTATAAATTAGCAGCCAACCAGAAGTACACTTATTTATTCTTGTTCACCAGTCTTCTGGGCATATGTAAGTTAAAAAAAATAGTGTATGGTTAATTAAAAAAACTTAATGTGCATATGTTATGTGAACAGTATCTGGTGCAGGCTATAAAATACCTCCCCCTAACACTTTGTAATAGCTTCATGTGATTGATACCAAAGCCTTGTAATGATGTTTACATTTAAAATTCCTTCTCTTCTTCTCCCCCCTCCGCACCTCCTCCATTCTGAGGAAGGGAGAGAAGGGGAAAGGGACATACTGGGGGTGGGTGGGGGGGAGGGAGAGGGAAGTGTCCAGGTTGTCAGGATCCCCACTCCTTTCACACGCATGACGACTAATAGTTACTTTTCTCTTATCAAGGATAATTCACAAGCTACATAAAAAAATAGACACAATCAACACTCCAAATCCTCTGAGTGTCTCCTCTAACATTTCACATATGGTCACACTGGTTTCAAAATACTTGGACTTCCCCTTCCCCTCCTTCTGGAGATCAGCTCCTGGTGGAGAATTCTTTCCTTCAGTTTCAGGCCCACCATATTTTGTACAGCCTCTCCTCCCTTCTTCCTAATTCCCTACCATATTACTAAATAGGCAAATATTCTTAGTCCCTTCAATAAGAGATCATCTAGTCCCTTTTAAGTGTGAGCTAAGTGAAATCATTGTTGGGTGCAAGAAATCACTAGCTAGCTATATGTAGAGAGCAACCATCCATCTGATCTTCGAGGTAAAAGGTTAAGTGTCCATAGATGGTATATATGCATATTATGTTGTTCTAAATTTGTCCCCATTAGAAATCAATGAATATCTTCCGTACATCGACCTTAGTAGCATAGTGCATGGATGCTCTCTACATACAGCTAGCTAGCTAGTGATTTCTTGCACCCTAGCAACAGTGTTTAAAATGTTTAAAATGATGCACACCTGCATTCGCGTGATTATTTATAATGAAGTTTAAAAGTTAAAGCTAGCTCTACCGGTGAGGATTTGCCTCTGCTTTATCCTTGATCCTCTAGTTCACTAAAACTTCTGAGTAGGTAACTTCAGCTACACCCAACTCTATAAATTGTTATCCACTTTCCTTCCTCTCAACCTCACATAGGAGCTCAGCAAAATCAATATACTGTACACTTTCTACATGTATCCATTCCACAGAAAACAACTCAATGGTTGCTTGGCACATTAATGGCTGCTTAGTTCAGGTACCATTGGTGGTGCATACTACATTGCCATGGCCACCTACTACATAGCTACTCCATGGCATTTTTTATCAGCTTAACTTAATTAAGGGTCTGGGTCAAAATTCTCACAGGATAGAATGTACATACTTACACCCTCTAATTCAGAAGCACAGGAACAAACTTTTGAAGTGAAATGGCCAAACTGAAAGTTCTGTGCGATGCTTCCATGCATGATGTGAATACTTGTGATCTTAAAAGGGGAGGCTATGTATTTAATGCCATAGCCTCAAGGAAATGGTGTGCCCTGAATTTGGAGCCCCATACCATTAGCATGCTTTATATTATATTAAATGGCTCTTAATATTATAGCTGTAGCATATAGCTGTAGGTATAATCGTTCACCCAAAGTCAAAGACGACTTAAAGCCTTCCTTGGGTGATCCTTAAACACCGCACGAAGGTTTGTCTGTATCTGCCCATGAGGTCTCTATACACCCGGTGCTCAGGACAAAAAAAGGGAATAGCGCAAGTATTGCTAACAGATCATACACTGTTGTTAAAGCCAATCTTTCTGGATGCCACACACACAAGCTAGAAAACATAACAGCAGGTTACCGGTTACCCACATTTCCTGGGGAGGGGGGGGGGGGGGAGGAGGAAGTATTGATCACAGCTGCATTCCAAAATTTAAAATCCAGGTATCTGATGTGAGGCAAAAATGATTTACAGGGTGGAGAGTTAAAATGCCCACAAAAATGTCAAGGGGTCTAAAATGAGCTATTTTCTCCTTAACGAAGTAGTTCTCCCATGAAACAGGGCCTAGGTAATAGCTGGGATCCCATCAAGCTGGACCTAGGCACCCTATAGTCCACATGAAGGAATCTAGTAGCTGTGCCCTCACTTGAAGCAGGGCGTAGGCATGCTATAAAGATGCACAATATTCTCTGTCTGTGTGCTGCTTCTCCTGATCGCCATTGCTGCTCTAGTATTTCCCAGCTGTACCCATTACTTGTCGAGAACCTTGCAATGAAGGGGATTCTTCTCTCCTGCTGCAAGCAGCTTCTCCTGAGTGCAACTATAATTTTGTTTTAGTTTTGGCTGCATTGGTGATTGGAAGAAAATTGGAAAATCATTCACTTAATTTTGACAGTTTCCATAGATTTGTGAAAAGGTTTTGATTCAGCATGAAGACTTGAGCATCTAGTCGAAACGTTGAGTGAATAAAAATTGAAGTTGATTATTGAGAATGTTATTTTAACTGAGAGTTCATTGAGTATTTTGACTGCTTTTTGTAAGGTAGTTGTTGACAATACTGCTGTGTTGTGCTGTGTGTATCATTGGGAATATAAAACACATGCAAAGTCATTTTCCTAAACAAAATGGTCGCTGATGATCACTGAAAAGATCTACATACTTCTTCATAATATAAAACTTTTCTTAATTAAGTGCATGGATTTAATGGATAAATAAAGTTTAGTGTGGAGAGGTTCTTGGGTTCCTGATAGCTACGCTGTCGGACAAAAAAAAAATTCTACTGCTTTATATAATAATTATAGGATGGAAAGATAATAGAGAGGTTGACACCCGCCATTGCCCAAACCAAAAGTAATACACTGTTGTAGCTCTGCTGGGCCCCCGTAAAGCAGGCCCAAGGCACCTGGTATCTGGCCTATCTATGAAGCAGTGCTATGGCACCCAAGCTGATTTACCAATTTGGGGCACCCTACATATAGTGACTAGCTACTCAGTTTTGGTGGAACCCATCAACAATGATGGTGCCCAGTAAATTTTACCATTTCAGTATTTTGTAGGCTAGAAGCAGCCTTGCTAGCAAATTGCTTGCCCTGTGTGACCTCTAACATAGCTAGTCTAGTAACCCTTTCGGTAACACAGCCATGTTGCGATATTTGTGTATTATCATTTGCAACATGAAAAATGTTTGTGTGGGTATTCCCCAAACAAAATGGCTGCCATTCCAAATAGCAAAGAGCTACCTTCTCCATTCTAAAAGAACAAAACAAATCTGGCTTAAAATTTGTGTATGATTGACCCAAGATGTAAGCTAACAAATGCACACACAGAAAGACAGTCGCTTACAAATATACAATCAAAAGTGAGTAGCTAGAAAGTTGTCTGTTTTCAACATCTTTTATGGTTTTTCTTGCGTGGGTGGGCTATACTTGGAAATTTTTTGTCATTGAGCCGATTGCAAATAGATATCCATGTGCTTTGCTCCACCTTTATTGCTAATAGCTACATCCTAGATCCTTGCTGTGTCACACACTGAAACTGTTTTTCAAAAACAAAACTCGTATAATGCAATCACTTGTCCATAAGCAGCTAACTCGATAGTTTTATGCATTGGTTATAGCTATATCATCCGAGATCTGTGAGCACAAATGTCTGAGAAGCACCCTCAGGTAAGTATTAAAGTTTCCACACATCTTATAGCTACTACCTACCGCTACAAACTTACTTGATATAAAAATAGCAGTGAGTAATTTAAAAGAGCACTCGAGAACAGAAAAAAGCTACCCATGGCTCCAAACTACAGCTGTAGCTATAGCTGCTGCATTGGTCTAGAGAAGGAAGTCCACATATGAAAATTTAGTTTACAGCTAGGCAAGCCACTTGCATAACTATAAATAGTGTGATTTTCAATAGAGTGCGTAAGTGTTGTAAGGAAGCTATAGCTCAAAACCACTGCTGTACCAGTAGCACCTGCACTGATGCAGGCTAGGACCAAAGAAGGAAATATGGAAAACTACAAAGCTAGTAGCTACATAAAGTTTTACTTGTTGCTGGTAGTGTCAGCTTGGGCTGCTTAACCCCCCCCCCCACACACACACCACAGCCTTCCCCACCTCCCCCCCACCCTCCCCCCAAACCACACCGCAGATTGACACAAATTTGTGAGGAAGATGCTCAATCATGCACATATCTCACTCACTCAAATGTATGAGCACAAAGTCTAAATGACCTCATTCAAAACTGGCCTAGCAAAGTCAGGACTATTGCATTTAGTCACTCTATATCTTCACCATGTAACTATTTTATAGCCTCCTTGAGAAAGGATAGCCACCAACTGAATGGCAGTGTGGTGAGTATTCTGGTGGTTAGATGGATGGGGAGCAGCTGCTCTAAAACATCCACATGTGATAAATAGAGGTCATGTACTGATTACAGATGTTGTAATAGAATATAGAAGCTGACAAAATTCACTTGGATTTATTGTTCTTTCATCCATCCACAAATGCATGGATGAGTAGGCATGCACCACAATCATCATCAGCAGGAAAGCCATGTCTGGTAGCAAAGCACAGACCACCACTTACATCAGTAACATTGTTCAGTTCTCGACCTGATAAATTTAATTGGGTTTCCTATTAGAATGTGGGTAACCATATTCATAGTAGCATATGTAGGCACAGACACCTGAGCTTGGCCCCTAAATATTCTTATTGAAGATTAGGCATCTCAAAAGTTGAGAAAGTATTCTTTGCCTTTTGCTTCATCTGCACACTTTGTATCCTTCCCTCTACTCAACTGATCTTATTTTTTCCTCATGTTCTTTCTCTCTAAGATCAAATGTGTAATTTTTAATTATCACAAAAATGACAACTTCTATTCAATAAAATGAAGGGAGTGGCTGTACATTACATATACTGTATATATATATATATGCCTGGCATGTATTGTGGACAGCTTCTCTCTCAATCACAAAGAGTCTTGTGGATAAGAAATGCAGTAAAATAAGTATTCATGGAGCCTCCATGTGCACAGCAAAGGTTCTGACTGGTGGGGATAATCAGACGGATTGATCCACCTGCACACATCTTCAAGATATCTCCTAGGTACGTTGAAGTCTTGAGATACTGTTTCTCTCTCTGACTTGAGTATGAGTACCGATAGAAGGTGGAGGGAAAGGACCCACAGTTGGGGGTGACCTGTATTCCATGCCGTACAGGCTGGTTCACATTGTTTGCAATGTTTGATGAATATTGAAATAAAACTTGACTGGAGAAGTAGTAGAAACCACAAATAGGAAAGATGAGCTGCTGAGAGTCTTGGCTGAAGTTCATTCCCCCAGAAACCAAGTCCTGCTGATGTTGGCATTTCCATGAGCTCTGGTAACCTTGAAGAGTGAGTCCTGTAAAATAAGCACAGAGACAGTGTCTTACAGCAGTGCTATTCAGTGACTACTAAGAGTCTTACCTCCATGTGAAGGTCTGTGTTCTTCCTCGGTCCTCCACTGGATGCCTGTCCCACTCACATGAGCTAGTGGAAGACTCTGTGGGACAAAGGGACATTGGCAAGCATATAAATTGAATAATCATGATTTCTGTGTTATTTCCACAATTCACTGCAGGTACATGTAGAATCAATGGCATTGGTTGCTGTAATTAACTTAGACCAACAGATAAAAATATATTTCACTCACATTGTTAGTAATGTTGGAGTAGCAGTCACTTCTAACTGTGATAAGAACATAAAAAAATGAACCATTGCTAGCATTAGTTAGAGCTTGTAGCACTTCATTGGGCTGTTAAAATTATAATAACTCACTATAATTATTTGAACCAGATCCTTGTCTCTTTGCAATGGAAGCCACCTGAAGTAAAGTGTTTATAATGTGTATTATTAGGGACAAATCCTCTTATCAGCTTTGCTAATAGCTACTACAATATCATGTTAGATAAAAACTTTTTTGCATTCACTCTTTACCAGTTATCAACATAAATATTAAAATATTGTTTTACAGTAAGTTGCAGCAAACAAGGCCTACCATGGAGTGAAGCTTCTCCTTATCCTGCATGCTAATCTCCGAGGGTTTCATTTCCGAAGAACTTGCATTCTCCCCCACTGTAGGAAGAAAGGCCACGACTACTGCACAGGCCCCAACAATAGCTGCTAAGGCTAGCACCAAAGTGATTGACATTGCAAAGACATTTCTTGTGGAGGACTGAGATCGAGGTAGGTCCTTGTTGATACTGCCATGGCTATCAGCTGTGGCTGGAAGGAGTGTGATGTCCATATCTTGTGCTAGATTTTGTTTGTGCTAGATTTTGTTTTGATCCATTACTATTCAGTCCCGGTAGTTGTAGCTGCAGAGTTGCTTGCTGTGTAGCTATTAGCAAGAAGTTGATGAGGTTCTGCAGATGAGCCCATCATTCATTTCTTTTATAGCCAACAACACCCCCCAAACCCATCCACCCATTATACTCCAGCCAGCACCCAACCCACTTACACTTTTGGGGGGTTTAGAGGAGAAAACATTCTATTCTTGTAACTGCAATAAGCTCTCCCACAAGCGGTTGCTTTCAACTTTTTAAGGGGAAATACAAGGTGTAAATGAGTGTTTGGTATTTAAGTTGTCAGACTATCAAACACTTTGCAATAAATGCACTATTTCTTGGGAAGCAGTCAGCTTATGGCAGACCGATGGGAACATTTTGATGGTCAAGCCTGAAAACTTAGGTGTGACCAGGAAGTGGCTGTGACTAATGACTAATCATTATCCTGCTCTCTCTATACTCTTGGATTTCAGAGTATAACTGATCACCTGATCAAGCCATGGCTACTGCTTGAACCAAATGCTCGGCTTAACTGCATTTTTTAAACCAAATTGTCATTTAAAATATGGTGGAGGTTAAATAGCAGCTGCCAAGTAGCCATCACAAGGCTAGGCAGAGTCAGGCAGTGCAGACTAGAAAGAGCAAGTGCAAGCAAGCAGTAAAAAGTGAGTACCATATTTCAATTGAACCTTGAACTTATATTTGCTGAATGCAGGTCCAGCCAAAACCTGGCCAATCTGATCAGTTACTCCAGGTCTGCCTCTCAACATGTATGTGGCAGGCTGTGTGATCTGATTTTAGATGAATATGAATGTGGCCACCTTGCTATGGAGAAAATATTTTGTGTCATATTCTAGAATATTATTTTGCTGATAAGTTACGCATTGACTCCACCTTGAGAACAGTTACTGAAATTGATCTAGAAAGTTGACAATTTTCATGGACCAAGATTTCTGCCTAGAAAAGCTGATTGTTCTGCTGCAGTGAGTGATTTGGTTAAAATCATGTACAAAAAGTGGTTAGAAATTCACTGGACAAGGAGTGGGGTGGCACTCGGTGACTCCAGGAAAACATCATTTTACTATTGGTGGGCTAAAAATTATAGTGGTCAGAGACATCTAGCAATGCATGCTGCCTATATATCAAGTTACATTTGAAGATAATTTGGTAAATGCAGATCAGTTAGTGATTCTTACTATTCAATATATTTCAGGAGAACCAACTGGAAGAAAGACCTTCTGTGGTTCCCATCTGCTTCCTCAGTAAGCTCACAGAAAACCTACACTAGTATTTATACATTTATTCTCCATGTTAGACAGATAATGAAGTGCAGTACTATGGACTACCACGTGGCTCCTCCTAACCAGATGGATCAAAGAGAATGCCTTATTCTGTAAGACAAGAGGAATGTAATGACCAAGGGAAATGGTAATCATTGCATCGATGAAGATTGTGGTATGTCAGAATCGTGTGCTAGAGGTGACCAGTAGTTGTTTAAGACCCTAGCTTTGTGATTTGTCACCTTTAAGACCCCATGCACTATTAGCCCAGTTGACCTCCTAGTTTAATAAATGTTGAATGTGCTGTCAAAGACTTCTTATTGAATCACATCATATGACTGAGAGAAAATTCCATGCACTGTGGCTCTAGAATATGTAACAACTCCCTCATGGACTTAAGCACTTACAGGTGTTATATGAATAATTCAATGACTTTCTCAATAATCAACTTTAATTTAGTCGCTCGACGTTTCGGCTAGACGCTCTAGCGTTCAGAAATTGTATCAACTATGGTTAATTTAGAATTCATGAGTTGATGAGTGGCTATCCTGATGGTTTATTATTGTTCCTGTTGTTATTGTTGTTATTGTAGTCGTTGTGTTATTGTAGTTGTTGTTGTTCAGGTTCTTGTTGTTGTTATTTGTATTAGGATTATTAGTATTTGTATAAGTATTATTTGTGCAACAATATCTAATTATCTATGATGTCAAGAACATACGCCCTGGGTTGGCTAAATCAATTAAAGTATAAAAGTTACACACATACACACACACACACACACACACCAGGGAGTGTGGTAGCACTCTCATAACTCATATTTCAAAATGATGGACAACAACACCCCAAAAACCAAACCCACATATCTTAGTGTGCTATATATGACATACTCCGACACACCCTGTCGAGTTGAAATGTTGCAAGGAATGGTGTATAATTAGAGGTTGTATCTATAGCTGGTGCACATCTCATTACAAGTTTTTCTTGCCTGTGTCAATGTGATTTCACCACCATGGTTCCCAGCAATCAAGCTTTCTAGTGGTCATTCGAAAAGTAAATCTAACAGAATTGTTGCCGGTAAATGAATATATGTTCATCACATACAATTTGGCTCATCAAGTTTTATTAAAATGTCATCATCCATTACTAGCAGAGGAACCGCTGCATTGCCAGGAAAGAATAAAATATTACAATAGCCTTCTTAATAATCAAATTGAAATTGTATTCTCTCGACATTTTGACTGGATGATCTAACCTTCACCAGGATACCAGAGGAGCACCAACTGAAAATCCATTTTTCTCAGAAAATGAGAAGCCATTTTGTCAATCTTAGTCATTGTAATGACCTAATATTATTGTCACCTGATATTGCTGTTTTTCTGTGAGGCTTACAGTTTCAGGGGAAGTTTACGATGTTTTACATGATCTAGCTAAAACTGCAGATGGCTGTAGTGTCGGCGGTTAAAGTTAAAGACAAATATATTTATTTATCTGGTTGCTTCATTACCAGGTTAGCTTGTAAGACATCTGCTGAGATGCAGAATCTATTAGAAGTTAACCATCTCCTAGAAATAGCCACAATCATCTAGACATCTGAATCTGTAGAAGAGCTGGTGGTTATGCTTCAGTGTGTGATGTTTTCCAGACTCGGGTGTCATAGAGATGCCTCCAGAATACATTACACTAGAGTTTTATTGGTGGCATATATGGAAGACATGTGTAAAGTGGTGCTAACTAGCATATAAGGTTTCTGGTTTAGCTGAAGCACACCAGTAATGGACCTAGCTAGATGGTGTGCATCAAATGTTGACTATTCACATGACGTGTGATCAGGGAAGATTTGGATAGGAAAACAAAATTCAAAAGCAGAAGTGGTCATGTACTGAATACTCTGCAGCATTTGGTTTGAGTATGCTCAGCATGCACACATACCACCAACAATATAGTATATAGGCATGGCCACAATATCATACAGAGCAAACTAGCTGCAGGTCTGGTAGGCCAGTGGATTGCCAGGGATAAATGACCTCCACAAACTACAGTTAAATGCCGCTGGACAAACATAAACACAATTATAATAATATAAACTAGATAGAGATTTGATTCCCCTTACACTCACTATGTGTGGCGAGAGATAACAATTGTTTATGCTGGCACAGTGTGAAGGCCTCACATCAGCTGCTTTTCTCATCAATAATTCAACAAATGCTGGATCTACTTGGTAAAACCTTCTCATTGGATTACTTTTGTCATGTGACTTGAAGGAATGCAAATGTTCCTCTATAATCTGTCTCAAAAATATTATGTTGATCTCTGAAATGCATTAATTTAAGTCTGCATTCCTACACTGTTTGGTGTGTGTGTGTGAGTGTGTGTGGGTGTGTGTGTGTGTCTGCAAGTGGCCAATGTTATTGTGCTGATGTTCCATTTCCTAGAATATGTAAGGCTTGGGGTAGAGTCCATTATTCCTGCACATAACTCAACTATGAGGGAGGCAGAATATTATATAAATAGCATTATCTCTACTCTTACAAAAACTTCATAAAATGTTTATGGACAATTTAGCCAACTGTAACAATCAGAATATTACAGGTACAGGTTTGGGTGCAAAATTTGGTATTAGCTGCTCGTATAAAGATTGGGATTTCGCCAGTTTTCCCAAGGATGGGTGGTGTTGAAGATAACATGTATAAAAAACAGAAAGTATGTTAAGTACCAACTAAAATCATACTAAAATGGAGATTGTTGTGACAGCAGATCATCACAAGACCTGTTGTGCCATCAGACCAAAGAACAACCACAGCAGACTTCCTGGGGCATATAATAATAGTGCAGTACAGATAGTATTACTGGAACCATCTCAGACCACTAAGGCCACTGGAAGGATTCCCTACGAAGAAAATGAGAATTTTTCTTATCTGTCTGTCTGCTTGGTTTTAAACCTCCCATGCTTTTGAGGAACAATCTTCAACAAGACTCTGCCTGTGAAGCAAGTCTTCAAATACTCACTCTCTACTTTACCTATTTTGTCCACTTGTTAGATGCTGTGTTCCTCATGTATAATATCACTGGTGGGCATTTTAACACCCATCTCCACACATGTCTATTGGTCAAACACATGTCTATATATGGATTTTAAAACATAAGAAAATGATCACTGCAGCTCTTCAGCTAAACAATGCAGTGAACACAACAAATGGATATGACATAATTATAATTACATTAATTTGTTTAGTGAACACAACAAATGGATATGACATAATTATAATTACATTAATTTGTTTGGCTAGCAATCTGCTCAATCTTCACTCCTTCAGTCACAAAGGATCCCATGGACAGGGTATGCGAGAACTGAGTGTTCAACATGCATGTGCACAGCTGATCTGTCAGGTAGAGATATGAACTTTATGATTGCCAGAATGCATTTACAAAAGTTTTGTGAATCCTGTTATATATATATTATATATGGCTTTAGGTCATAGGTAACAATTTAACTTGAACACCTAATATTGGAATAGCAGTCACTTTAACTGAGAAAGAGGAAAACAGCCGCTAAGTAGCATTAGTATTGAGCTGTCTAAATTAATTAGGAGCAAGAACTTGTCTCTTTGTTACTTGGAGGTGAAGGTGTAAGTTGTGGCAAACATCATCTTGGGCATTAAGTAAAAATAACTGAGAGAGTGATTTACAGTGGGTATGCCTTTCTGTCTTGTAAAAAGTATCATGTTTATTTTGTCTGCACCAAATACAGTAGCTAATATATTCTTGGGAGCTAGGTCATTATTGATGTTTAGTGCTTGAAACTGCAAGAAAAAAGATACACTTGGAGGGTGTGCCACCAAACAGTCTCTTATTATATTTGCAACAAAACACTTCACAAAACTGTATCTCATTGCTCTTCTTACATCGACATTTAAATCATAGTAATGAGTTATGTCTTAACCTCTCTAGTCTACACACATTTAGAGCCCACCATGAATACTGCACACTATTAGGAAGCACAACAAATATCAACATAATTATGCTAACTATCAGTGTTCTAAAAATCACTGACATAGTTCACAACATTTCATTTACAAAGTGAGCTATTTGAAAACAATCACTCCATATCCAAGGTAAAATTACTGCATGTTCCTTCAATGTGCCTAGTTGCTTTCCAGTGCTCCATCAAGCCACCACACCCAAGAGAGCTCCATTCAACCATCCCCTATAGAAAAAAGGCAGAATAATAGTTTGATGGCATTTATTTTAAATGTGCACACCAACACTGAGGACACGTGAACATGAAGCAAGTGCATAAGAAACAAGACTTCACATAATTATTCATCTTGGTAATGCTCTCAAGATGATCTCTTACTTCCGCTTAAGTGCAGAGTGCAAGAAACAATACTGGTAGTACATGTGTGCAGGACATCACACAAAAACTTGTGATCTAGCTGCAACAGACAGCCAGTGTGGGAACAACATGTAGCGGTTAATTAGGAAAAACTCACCTATTGTGTTTTAACGCCTGATTTTCTCCAGAATCCACACACACTTGAATGTACGTAGCTTTGTCTGGTGGTTTACTGTGGGAACACCTGATGAGAGACACAGCTGACCACTTTCTAGAAATAGCCACAATAACCAGACTTCAGAATCTATATAGTCAGCTAAAGTGGGTTTACTATTTGATGTGTTTCAGAGAACCAAACTGAGAACACCTTCTGTGGCCTTTTTCCTTACCTCAGTTACTACTTCTGAAGTGCTTACCTTGTAAGTTACACTAGTATCTGTATAAGTTATTCATTTCTGTTCTCACTGCTATGTATAGATAGTGGTTAGAGTACTGCAGAAAAAAGTTCTTTGATGGAGGATGTGCATATTACATTATAGAGGCACATACATCCAGACACACACACACACACATAAACACGCACATATTTACACCCACCCACACACACACATGCACACACACACACACACTTACACACACACACTACCCACCCATCCATTCATCACCAATCCATCCATATGCACTCTGGCTTGCTACATGTGGAGGATGGCAACAGGTCATCTGGAGTAGTGTATACTACCGAAATATATGAGCTAATTGTGAGCAGAAGGATGGAGGGGAGAAAGCATGGGAGGAAGAAGCTAAAAGAGAGAGAGATAACTAGATGCTGAGGCGCACTTGGTTGTGTGCATTCTGCATGTGTATCTGTGGCAATGAAAACAAGGCTCTAAGAAACCATGTGCACCAGAAACATGAGCTGCCTCAGAAGTCTCATTGTCAGTTTTGTGGGCAGCCCTACCACCTGCAGATCTTCTCCATAACCATCACAAAATTTCTGTAAAAGTGGACCATTTACAGTATGCTTTGTCTCACCTATGCTCAGCTTTCCTGCCCTCCTTTACACCACTCCATGAGGGTACAACTTTCACCATGGAATAAAAATTATAAAAATAATAATGCTTTCCCACTTTGTCTCTATGTGTCGGTGTTGTTGGCATTGCTCAGGGGCACTATATTGGCTTATCTTCTCTCCTGGGATGTCCACATTGTCTTAGCCTGGTGCTGTTGTTGATGTGCTCAGGCTTTCCTCTACTGGCATGCTCACTGTCTAGACCTTATTTGCTCCCTGCTCAAGGCTTTCATCCCTTACCATGTTTTTTGTCACTGTTCAAGCTTTTCTTTCTATACTTTCTTCTCTCTACAAATATAGCTAGTTGTCTATCTTTCAGCATTTCTAGATTCCCTTCCCAGTTCCATAAATCTGTTTGTCACATTTCTCTCAGTACTTTCCTGTTTGTGCTGGCTCTTCCAGCTTCAAGCTTCTCAGGTAGAGTGTAAATAGCCATGTTAGTGCATGCACACTTACAAACATTCATACAATAATTCAATAGATGCTTTCAAACACCATGATTCAGCTCTAGCAGAGGGAAAAACCACACTTCATTTTATGAGATGTCTATATGTATTAATGGAAAAATACTAAACCACACTACAAGCACCAGCTGTTCATGAAACCATATAGAGAGTGGTCATGTGTACACTGACCTAAACATTTTTTGAGATTTACGTCTTTGACATTGATTGAACAGATATACCTACATCTATAATGTTAAGAGCCATACTACTGATATGGACTCCAAAGTCAGGGCACACCTGCAGGCATGGTGCTGCCTATGTATCAATTAAATGCTACCAGCAAGATCAGTTAGTAATGCTTACTATTCATATAATACATTTCAGGAGAACCAACTGGAAGAAAGACCATCTGTGGCTCCCATCCCCTTCCTCAGTAAGCTCACAGAAAACCTACACTAGTATATATATATTTATTCTCCATGTGTAGACAGATAATGAAATGCAGTTCTATGGACTACCATGTGGCTCCTCCTTACCAGATGGATCAAAGAGAATGCCTTATTCTGTAAGACTATAGGAATGTTATGACCAAGGGAAATGGCAATGAAGAAGATTGTGGTATGTCAGAATCATGTGCTAGAGGTGACCAGTAGTTGTTTAAGACCCTAGCTTTGTGATTTGTTACCTTTAACTAATAAGATCCCATGCACTATTAGCACAGTTGACCTCCTAGTTTAACAAATGTTGAATGTGCTGTCAAAGACTTCTTATTGAATCACATCATGTGACTGAGAGCAAATTCCATGCACTGTTGCTCTAGAATATGTAACAACTCCCTCGTGGATTTAAGCACTTACAGGTGTTATATGAATAATTCAATGACTTTCTTAATAATCAACTTTAATTTAGTCGCTCGACATTTCGGCTAGACGCGCTCTAGCGTTGAGAAATTGTATCCACTATGTTAACTAATGGTTGATTTATAATTGATGAGTTGATGAGTGGCTATCCTGATGGTTTATTATTGTTCCTATTGTTATTGTTCCCGTTGTTATTGTTGTTATTGTTGTTATTGTAGTTGTGTTATTGTAGTTGTTGTTGTTCAGGTTCTTGTTGTTGTTATTTGCATTAGAATTTGTATTAGTATTATTTATGCAACAATATCTAATTATCTATGATGTCAAGAACATACGCACTGGGTTGGCTAAATCAATTAAAGTATAAAAGTCATATATGTACACACACACACACACACACACCTGGGAGTGTGGTAGCACTCTCTATATTGGCATAACTCGTATTTCAAAATGATGGACAACAACACCCCAAAAACCAAACCCCATATCTCAGTGTGCTATATGTGACATACTCCGACACACACTGTCGAGTTGAAATGTTGCGAGGAATGGTGAGGTTGTATCTATAACTGGTGCACATCTCATTACAAGTTTTTCTTGCCTCTGTCAATGTGATTTCACAACCATGGTTCCCAGCAATCAAGCTTTCTAGTGGCCATTCAAAAAGTAAATCTAACAGAATTGTTGCGGTAAATGAATATATGTTCATCACATACAATTTGGCTCATCAAGTTTTATTAAAACGTCATCATCCATTACTAGCAGAGGAACCACTGCATTGCCAGGAAAGAATAAAATATTACAATAGCCTTCTTAATAATCAAATTGAAATTGTATTCTCTCGACATTTTGACTAGATGATCTAACCTTCACCAGGATACCAGAGGAGCACCAACATTTTTCTCATAAAATGAGAAGCCATTTTGTTTAAGGATTGTGCATGCGCTTTTCATGTTCTCGATGATTGCTCACAAATTACACAACATGGTGACATTCTACATTAGAGCTCGCATAGAGCAAGCAATATCAGTGAGGCTTCCTCTATAGTCATATGCTATTAGCCTTAGTTACAAAATTTACAGAGGGCAGCATTGTCATCGATAACTGTGGTAAACCAAGGCTGCCTCTCCTCTACTTTATTACCTTACTTACTTGATGTTCTGTGTCTTCAGAAATATTGATCAACCAAAAAGTGACGCTCATTCCTGCACCTTTGCTATGGGTTCCTCGGCGAGTTTATTGGCAGTGATAGGGTCAAAGGTTCAACTATAAATTCACGTCTAGGTTATTGCCTCCGTTTGGTAATCTTACCGAAAGTCATCATCTGCCTCCTCTTCCTAGAACCTTTCATCAACAAGTTGTTGCCACTTAGTCTTCATGTTCATAACGTTTATTCAGCATTCCTTAACAAACTGTCATATTATTTTTATTGCTTAATATGCTCGTATATAGTTGCTACCTGGCCTGCCATGGAGTGAAGCTTCTCCCTGTCCTGCAGGCCTATATGCAGGGGTTCACCTCTGAAGAACTTGCATTCTCTCTCACTGCAGGAAGAAACACCAGTGCCACTGCACAGGCCCCAACAATGGCTTCTAAGGCTAGCACCAAAGCAATTGACATTATGAAGATAATTTTTGTGAAGAAAAGAGATCGGGGTAGGTCCTTGTCATTATTGTCATGGCTATAAGGTCTGGTTGGAAGGAGTGTGGGGTCCATTATTTTTCGCTAGTTTTTGCCTTGATTTATGTGCTGTATTTCACTTTATCTTGCAATGGATTGGGTTGTGGAGATTGGGGGTTGTAGATGCAATGCTGCTTGGTATGTAGCTAATAGCAAGAAGTTAGTGAGGTTCTGCGGATAACACATGCCAACAAGCATCGAGAGATGAGCATTAGATCACATGCAGGCGTCTAAATTAGAAGAGAAACAGTGAGGAAAGGGGAATCAATTCTAATCTTAGTCATTGTAATGATCTAATATTATTGTCACCTGATATTGCTGCTTTTCTGTGAGGCTTACAGTTTCAGGGGAAGTTTACGATGTTTTACATAACACTTATGATAATATGCTACATTGCAATTTATAGACAAGGTTTATTGCTATTATTATTACCATATACATGCTAGCATACTGGCTACCTGTCTTGATTCTTCAAAGCACAGAATATGTGTGCGCCAAGTGAGTACCACGGCCAAATACTAGTTTCATGTCACACGCATAAAACTTATGATCTAGCTAAAACTGCAGATGGCTGTAGTGTCGGCAGTTAAAGTTAAAGACAAATATATTTATTTATCTGGTTGCTTCATTACCAGGTTAGCTTGTAAGACATCTGCTGAGATGCAAAATCTATTAGAAGTTAACCATCTCCTAGAAATAGCCACAATCATCTAGACATCTGAATCTGTAGAAGAGCTGGTGGTTATGCTTCAGTGTGTGATGTTTTCCAGACTCGGGTGTCATAGAGATACCTCCAGGAATACATTACACTAGATTTTTATTGGTGGCATATATGGGAAGACATGTGTAAAGTGGTGCTAACTAGCATATAAGGTTTCTGGTTTTGCTGAAGCACACCAGTAATGGACCTAGCTAGATGGTGTGCATCAAATGTTGACTATTCACATGACGTGTGATCAGGGAAGATTTGGATAGGAAAACAAAATTCAAAAGCAGAAGTGATCATGTGCTGAATACTCTGCAGCATTTGGTTTGAGTATGCTCAGCATGCACACATACCACCAACAATATAGTATATAGGCATGGCCACAATATCATAAAGAGCAAACTAGCTGCAGGTCTGGTTGGCCAGTGGATTGCCAGAGATAAATGACTTGCACAAACTATTATGATGCCATAAATACTCCCAATGTGTTGACTTGGACCAACATAAACATAATTATAGATAGAGATTTGATTCCCCTCACTCACTATGTGTGGCGAGAGATTATGCTATATAGCACAGTGTGAAGACCTCACCTCAGCTTCTTTTCTGATCAATAATTCAACAAATGCTGGATCTACCATGTAAAACCTTCTCATTGGATTACTTTTATCATGTGACTTGATCTAAATCCAGGAATGTCTATAGTCTGTCTCAAAAATATTATGTTGATCTCTGTGATGCCATTAAATTAAGTCTGCATTCCTACACTGTTTGGTGTGTGTGTGTGAGTGTGTGTTTGTGTTTGTGTGCATTTGTGTGCAAGTGGCCAATGTCATTGTGCTGATGTTCCTTTCCCTAGAATATGTAAGGCTTGGGTTAGAGTCCATTATTCCTGCACAACACTCAACTATGAGGAAAGCAGAGTATTATCTAAATTGCATCAGCTCTCCTCTTACAAAAACTTACAAAAAATGTTTATGGTGACAGCAGATCATCACAAGACCTGTTGTGCCATCAGACCAAAGAACAACCACAGTAGACTTCCTGGGGCATATATAGTGCAGTACAGATAGTATTACTGGAATCATCTCAGACCACTAAGGCCACTGGAAGGATTCCCTACGAAGAAAGTGAGAATTTTTCTTATCTGTCTGTCTGCTTGGTTTTAATCCTCCCATGCCTTTGCAGAACAAGACTCTGCCTGGGAAGCTAGTCTTAACTCCTCACTCTCTTCTTTCTTATCTCTACCTATTTTGTCCACTTGTTAGATGCTGTCTTCCTCATGTATAATATCACTGGTGGGCATTTTAACACCCATCCCCACACATGTCTATTGGTCAACACATGATTATATATTGATTTTAAAACATAAGAAAATGATCACTGCAGCTCTTCAGCAAAACAATGCAGTGAACAAAACCAATAGATATGCATGATTACACTAGTTTGTTTGGCTGGCAATCTGTTCAATCTTCACTCCTTCAGTCACAAAGGACCCAGTGGACAGGGTATGTGAGAACTGGGTGTTCAAGATGCATGTACCCAGCTGATCTGTCAGGTAGAGATATGAACTTTATGATTGCCGGAATGCATTTACAAAAACATTTGAGTTCTGTTATAACACTACACATATATTGTATATGGCTTTAGGTCATATGTAACAATTTAACTTGAATACCTAATATTGGAATATCAGTCACTTGAGCTGCTAAGTAAAATTAGTATTGAGCTGTCAAAATTAATTAGGAGCAAGAGGTGTAGCAAACATCACCTTTCAAAGTTTAGAAAAGGGGTGAATAATCCAATTATATAAACATAACGAGGGAGCAAGGGGTGATTTACAGTGGGTAACAATATATTTCTGTCTTGTATATTTAACTTGTCTGCACCGAACACAGTAGCTAAAATATTCTTGGGAGCTAGGTCATTATTGATGTTTAGTGCTTGAAACTGCATGAAAAAAGATACACTGGGAGAGAGTGCCACCAAAAAGGCTCTGTATAAAGTTACACACCAACACTAAGGACATGTGTACATGAAGCAAGTGCATGAGAAACAAGACTTCACATATTCATCTTGGTAATGCTCTCAAGATGATCTCTTACTTCAGCTAAGTGCAGAACTGCAAGAAACAATACTGCCAGTACATGTGGGCTAGGCATCACACAAAAACTTGTGATCTAGCCGCAACAGCCAGCCAGTGTGGGAACAACCATGTAGCGGTTAATTAGGGAAAACTCACTTATTGTGTTTCAACGCCTGATTTTTACCAGAATCCACACTTCAGCTTTATCTGGTGGGTTTCTGTGTATGTATTTGGAACCCCTGATGAGAGACACAGCTGACCACTTTCTAGAAATAGCCACAACCACCAGACCTCAGAATCTAGTCAGCTAAAGTGGGTTTACTATTTGATGTGTTCAGAGAACACTGAGATCAGTCTCTCTGTGGCCTTTTTCCTTCAGTTACTACTTCTGAAGTCCTTACCTTGGAAGTTGCACTAATATCTGTTCTCACTGCTAAGTATAGATAGTGGTTAGAGTACTGCAGAAAAAAATCCTCTTTAGTGGAGGACAGTTAAGTTAAGATGTGCATATTACATTATACATACAGACACACACACACACAAATGCACACATGCATGCATGCACATGGATACACACATGAACTCACTCACACACACACACACACTATCCACCAATCCATCCATCCATCCATCCATCCATCCATCTATGTGCATGTGCGCACACTCGCTTGCCACATGTGGAAGGAGTGGTACAGGCCAAGAAGCTATGCTGTACATGGTCCATTTTTAAGGATATTTTTTTATTGAAGGAGACCTGCAGGTGGTAGGACTTCCCACAAAACTGACAGTGAAACTTCTGAGGCAGCTCATGTTTCTGGTGCACATGGTTTCTTAGAGCCTTGTTTTCATTGCCACAGATACACATGCAGAATGCACACAACCAAGTGCTGCCTCAGCATCCAGTTATCTCTCTCTCTCAGCTTCTTCCTCCTGTACTTTCAGTTCTCCCCTCCTTCCTTCTGCTCACACTTAGCTCACATCAGCTGTTCATGAAACCATAGAGAGTGTGTCATGTGCAAATGACCCAAACATTTTTTTGATGAAGTAGAAGCTAACAATACCTTTACAGGTGGTTGTTGCTTTGTAGAAAGGAGGAAATGGCTCATTTTGTCGTTTGGAGATTTTTGCCTCCATGTAAGATTTACCACGAATCTGTAGCTGCCTTTATGACTGGATTTTTCATGAAATCAACTATGACAATACTAATGTCACTTCTCTTTTTTTATCCGGGCAATGTGGGGTACCTGCTGATCTTATATAGAATAGTAGTGTCTGTCTATCTGTATGTATGTCTCTATGTGAGCTATGCACGGCGTTCCAATCCAAATGAAACTTCCACCTACAGAACAGGATAAATTCCTGGATGTTGTTCCGTAAAACGTTTGGTCAAGATCCGGACTGTTAGCCACCATCGAATTGCACAGTACCATAGTATGCCTAGACTCTGCCTCATGGTGAATCCAGCTACAAAGTGCCTAGGCCCTGCTTCATGGGAAGCATAGTTACAGGGTGCAGCAGAAAGATCCTGCTAACTATGCAACTACATGTATTATGCTTCAAGCTGGTGTGCATCCAGACAGACTAACTATAACAACAATACACCTGTCATCAATATTAGTGAAGTGAAGTACTGAATTATTAATTTGTATTCAAATAGACTTGGACATGGTAACCACAGAAGTTATTAAAGTTTTTCCTTGCTCAAAGGTTATTGGTGGTAACATAAGGATCTGAGTATGATGAGGCCCACGACCTTATAACACAAGGAGCATAAACATTTGGCAGTTCATGTACACAGTCAAAAGACATATGGAATCACTGCTTCCCCCATTGCATTTAGGCAAGCAATTATAAGGTATAGAGGAGCGAAAGAAAATGCTGTGGCCAGGTAGTTTTGCAGACATATTCAACCTGCAGAGCTTACCTTCTCACGTTGATCAGTACACTACAGTCTCCCCAAAATAAAAAGTGCTGTAACACTGTAGAGCCTCAATACATGATATTTTCTGATTTTCTATGGAGTCAGAAATGTGGTGACAACCACTTGGTGAGTGGCTGGGATGGGAGAGTCCCAGGGAGATACCCTCCAGCTGATATAAATAGCCACTCTTTTGTTGTGTTTTTTTTACAGTGTTGAGGTGAACAAGAGGTGAGAGATAAGTAGGGGAGATTACCTCTTTGTTAAAAACATGTATGTGCAAATTACACAATAATCCATCGCTGGATTCTCCTGAATTCTTGTGCAGAAAGACTAATACACTACACATAAAATCATAGCTGTCATAGTCCAGCCTTTACAGCATATGGTTCTGACCAAACAAACTTGAACATGAATGTTTTTGTTGTTGTTGGCAGTCCACTTCAGACACGTGCATGTCCATGATGAAGTATGCTCATATACATCTCTGGAGCACATAGCCTGTTGATACTAACATGAACATAACATATTATATCTTCTCAAGACAGGAAATGTTTAGTAATTATATCAGTCCACTCTCCTCGTGTCTAATACAGGAACTGCGATCACAGTTGGAATGATGCTTATGCATGTACCAGTACTTTTGAAAATAGCCATCAATTACAGCTACTCAGTAACTGTCTTTGAGGAACTCTGCTGGCTGATCCTGGAAGCTAGCTTTTCTTGCTGTGGAAGGCTGCACAAGCACATTTGTTTACCAGAAAATACTCTGAATCCCTTTGCCTTTAAGAAAGGAGGTGCTTCTGGATGGATTTCTTTGTTTTAGACCTAGTCCAACATAACCTTTTATTCGCTTACTTCCATGGAGCCGATTCAAGCAAACTGCATCTTGTGTTTTCATCCTAATGATGAATAAAGTTCTATATAGTGATGTAGCCAGCTAGAAAGTCAATCTATCTGGACCAGTGCAGCCGGAAAGTGTCAAGATCAAGATTATGTCCTTATGCTAATTGGTCTTGAAGATTTCTATAATCGTCACTGGTCCGCTCTACCTAGTGTCTTACGCTGAAAAAGGTGAGGTGACAGTTGTCCTTGGAAAATTTTGGTGAACTAAAAGTAAGATGTGCTTATTTTAAAAGTCTTGCACCTATAACAACATGTGCCTAGTCTAACACATACAGCAAGGGGCACTTAACAACCAGTATTCACAGTGCCAATGTATGTATAGGACCACAAGTTTTAATACTCCCGCAGTCATAATGTAAATTTTGTGCACAAACTCTACTGTTTGTGTGCATGCAGACTTTTCTGTGGATGTCGAAGATAGCTGTAATCTAAGATCTTTACCTACAATGTGCATGCAAGTAGCAGTGTCAAGTAATTGAGTTGTCCATCAATATACACATTTTCTGCTCCTTCTAGAAAACTGACTCGCTTATAGCTACTGTGCTGCACATAAGGAGTTCTCTATAGCAGTGAAAAAAGTGCACAGTCGGCACTGTGTCAGTCAAGTGAGCAATGATTTTGGTCAAGTTATTACGGACACTTGTTTTCAGACTGTTCTATACTCTCATTCATTGTCATGTGACAGGGTAACATGCAAACCCAGTGGTTCTGATTCCAATGCTCAATCTATAGATTATCTGCTGAACAATCTGTACATGCAGCAGACTCTAGACTCTTTCCATTGCAAGAAATACATAGATGCTAGGCCTGATGGTGGGTATTAGCAAGAAAAAGCAAGAGAACCCCAGTCTTTCTAAATGACATGTTCACCTAAAGACATCTATTCATTTATATAATGGTCTATAGCACTGAATACACAATTAGCTAACATAGATTTCATAGAGTGGATTCTAAATATATGAAATTGCTAGGAAAAACAGGTTTATGTATAATCATTACTATTATAACATATCTCTTAGATATGACATATATAAGTAGAGAAGGACATCATGACTGACATGACTAGTTATGTGTCTGTAAACGTTTTGGAATGATATGATGAACACACGCTGAGATAGGTGGACTTGTGGGTAGAGCCTCAACATGCCTCCTGTGCAGGTGGGCTCAAACTTTATATATATATAGCTACGTACATAACTACATGCTGTTGTAAAACCCAGAAATTCAATGCAATGTTCTAGACAATAATAAGTTGAGGTGGGCATAGTTGAGGTGCGTACAATACATAAGTGCATGCTGATATAGAATAATAAAAATACTTAAACACATTACACTTTTTTCAAGGGATGTTTAGTCTCAATCCTAGAAAGAGAGCAAAGCTTTTTGAGCAGGATGAAAGCCACTTCTTGATGTAGCAGAGTTAGGATCTATGGGAGATGGAAGCTGCTGTACATACTGATTTGAAAAATAAGAAATATAACAAATACCAAAAATACACACACACTAATTTTGCCTGCAGGTGTGCCCTGACTTTGGAGCTCCATCCATCACCATGCATTAATATGGCTCTTAACATTATAGGCGTAGGTATATCTGTTCACCCAAAGTCAAAGACGTAAATCTCTAGGTCAGTGTGCACATAACCCACTCTCCATATGGTTTCATGAACAGCTGGTTCTTGTAGTGTGGTTTAGTATTTCCATTAATAAGTATAAACATCTCACAAAATGAAGTGTGGTTTTTGCCTCTGCTAGAGCTGAGTCATGGTGTTTGAAAGCATCTATTGAATCTTTGTATTTATAATGTTGAATGTCTTGTAAGTGCTCATGGACTAGTTACACTCTAGCTGAGAAGCTCGAAGCTGGAAGAGCCAGCACAAACAGGAAAGTACTGAGAGAAATGTGACAAATAGATTTATGGAACTGGGAAGGGAATCTAGAAATGCTGAAAGATAGACAACTAGCTATATTTGTAGAGAGAAGAAAGTATAGAAAGAAAATCTTGAACAGTGACAAAAAACATGGTAAGGGATAAAAGCCTTGAGCAGGGAGCAAATAAGGTCTAGACAGTGAGCATGCCAGTAGAGGAAAGCCTGAGCACATCAACAACAGCACCAGGCTGAGACAATGTGGACATAACAGGAGAGAAGATATGCCAATATAGTGCCCCTGAGCAATGCCAACAACACCGACACATAGAGACAAAGTGGGAAAGCATTATTATTTTATTCCGTGGTGGAAGTTGTACCCTCATGGAGTGGTGTAAAGGAGAGGAAAGCTGAGCATAGGTGAGATAAAGCTATGTATATATGCTGTACATGGTCCACTTTTACAGAATCTTTTTAATGGTTATGGAGAAGATCTGCAGGTGGTAGGGCTGCCGACAAAACTGACAATGAGACTTCTGAGGCAGCTCATGTTTCTGGCCCTGTTTTCATTGCCACAGATACACATGCAGAATGCACACAACCAAATGCGCCTCAGCATCCAGTTATCTCTCTCTCTTTTAGCTTCTTCCTCCCATGCTTTCTCCCCTCCTTCCTTCTGCTCACAATTAGCGAATATATTTCGGTAAGTATACACTCCTCCAGATGACCTGTTGCCATCCTCCACATGTAGCAAGCCAGAGTGCATATGGATGGATTGGTGGATGGATGGATGGGTGGGTAGTGTGTGTGTGTGAGTGTATGCATGTGTGCACGTGTGTGTGTGGGTGGGTGTAAATATGTGCGTGTTTATGTGTGTGTGTGTGTGTATTTGAGTGTGTGTGTGTGTGTCTGGATGTATGTGCCTCTATAATGTAATATATACATCCTCCACCAAGAGAACTTTTTTCTGCAGTATTCTAACCACTATCTATACATAGCTGTGAGAATAACTTATACAGATACTAGTATAACTTACAAGGTAAGCACTTCAGAAGTAGTAACTGAGGTAAGGGAAAAGGCCACAGAAGGTGTTCTCAGTTTGGTTCTCTGAAACACATCAAATAGTAAACCCACTTTAGCTGACTAGATTCTGAGGTCTGGTGATTGTGGCTATTTCTAGAAAGTGGTCAGCTATGTCTCTCATCAGGTGTTCCCACAGTAAACAACCAGATAAAGCTAAGTGTGTATGGATTCGGGAGAAAATCAGGCGTTGAAACACAATAGGTGAGTTTTTCCTAATTAACCGCTACATGTTGTTCCCACACTGACTGTCTGTTGCTGCTAGATCACAAGTTTTTGTGTGATGTCCTGCACACATGTACTACCAGTATTGTTTCTTGCACTTCTGCACTTAAGTGGAAGTAATAGATCATCTTGAGAGCATTACCAAGATGAATAATTATGTGAAGTCTTGTTTCTTATGCACTTGATTCATGTACACGTGTCCTCAGTGTTGGTGTTCACATTTAAAATAAATGCCATCAAACTATTATTCTGCCTTTTTTCTATAGAGGGGGTGGTTGAATGGAGCTGCTCTTGGGGGTTGTGGCTTGATGGAGCACTGGAAAGCTACTAGGCACATTGAAGGAACATGCAGTAATTTTAACTTGGATATGGAGAGCTCTATGGGAATCATTTATTGCACTTTTGTAAATAAGATGTTGTGAACTATGTTAGAACACTGATAGTTAGCATATGTTGATGATTGTCGTGCTTCCTAATAGTGTGCAGTATTCATGGTGGGCTCTAAATTTGTGTAGACTAGAGAGGGTAAGACATAACTGATTACTATGATGTAAATGTCGATGTAAGAAGAGCAATGAGATACAGTTTTGTGAAGTGTTTTTTTTCCAAATTATTATAATAAGAGACTGTTTGGTGGCACTTTCTCCCAGTGTATATTTTTTCATGCAGTTTCAAGCACTAAACATCAATAATGACCTAGCTCCCAAGAATATATCAGCTACTGTGTTTGGTGCAGACAAAATAAACCTGATACTTTTTACAAGACAGAAAGGCATACCCACTGTAAATCACTCTCTCAGTTATGTTTACTTAATGCCCAAGATGATGTTGGCCACAACTTACAACTTCACCTCCAAGTAACAAAGAGACAAATTCTTGCTCCTAATTAATTTAGACAGCTCAATACTAATGCTACTTAGCGGCTGTTTTCCTCTTTCTCAGTTAAAGTTACTTCTATTCCAATATTAGGTGTTCAAGTTAAATTGTTACCTATGACCTAAAGCCATATATAATATATATATAACAGGATTCACAAAACTTTTGTAAATGCATTCTGGCAATCATAAAGTTCATATCTCTACCTGACAGATCAGCTGGGCACATTCATCTTGAACACTCAGTTCTCACATACCCTGTCCATGGGATCCTTTGTGACTGAAGGAGTGAAGATTGAGCAGATTGCCAGCCAAACAAACTAGTGTAATTATATGTCATATCTATTTGTTGTGTTCACTGCATTGTTTTGCTGAAGAGCTTCAGTGATCATTTTCTTATGTTTTAAAATCCATATATAGTCATGTGGTTGACCAATAGACATGTGTGGGTATGGGTGTTAGAATGCCCACCAGTGATATTATACATGAGGAAGACAGCATCTAACAAGTGGACAAAATAGGTAGAGATAAGAAAGAAGAGAGTGAGGAAGTGAAGACTAGCTTCCCAGGCAGAGTCTAGTTGAAGATTGTTCCTCAAAGGCATGGGAGGATTAAAACCAAGCAGACAGACAGATAAGAAAAATTCTCGCTTTCTTCGTAGGAATCCTTCCAGTGGCCTTAGTGGTCTGAGATGGCTCAGCAGTAATACTATCTGTACTGCACTATATATGCCCCAGGAAGTCTGCTGTGGTTGTTCTTTGGTCTGCTGGCACAACAGGTCTTGTGATGATATGCTGTCACAACAATCTCCATTTTAGTATGATTTTAGTTGATACTTAACATACTCTCTGTTTGTTATATATGTTATCTTCAACACCACCCATCCTTGGGAAAACTGGCGAAATCCCAATCTTTATATGAGCAGCTAATACCAAATTTTGCACCCAAACCTGTACCTGTAATATTCTGCTTGTTACAGTTGTCCATAAACATTTTTTGAAGTTTTTGTAAGAGGAGAGCTGATGCAATTTAGATAATACTCTGCCTCCCTCATAGTTGAGTGTTGTGCAGGAATAATGGACTCTACCCCAAGCCTTACATATTCTAGGGAAAGGAACATCAGCACAATGACATTGGCCACTTGTACACAAATGCACACAAACACAAACACACACTCACACACACACACCAAACAGTGTAGGAATGCAGACTTAATTTAATGCATCAGAGAGAGCAACATAATATTTTTGAGACAGATTATAGAGGAACTGTTGCATTCCTGGATTTAGCTCAAGTCACATGACAAAAGTAATCCAATGAGAAGGTTTTACCAAGTAGATCCAGCATTTGTTGAATTATTGATCAGAAAAGTAGCTGATGTGAGGCCTTCACAATGTGGCAGCATAAACAATTGTTATCCCTCGCCACACATAGTGAGTGAGGGGAATCAAATCTCTATCTAGTTTATATTATAATTGTGTTTATGTTTGTCCAGCTCAACACATTGAGAGTATTTATGGCATTTAACTGTAGTTTGTGGAAGTCATTTATCCCTGGAAATCCACTGGCCAACCAGATCTGTAACAGCTAGTTTGCACTCTATGATATTGTGGCCATGCCTATATACTATATTGTTCATGGCATGTGTGCATGCTGAGCATACTCAAACCAAATGCTGCAGAGTATTCAGTACATGCTTTTGCATTTTCTTTTCCTCTCCAAATTTTCGCTGATCACACATTATGTGAATAGTCAACATTTGATGCACACCATCTAGCTAGGTCCATTACTGGTGTGCTTCAGCAAAACCAGGAACCTTAGCACCACTTTACACATGTCTTCCCATATATGCCATCAATAAAACTCTAGTGTAATGTATTCCTGGAGGCATCTCTATGACACCCGAGTCTGGAAAACATCACACACTGAAGCATAACCACCAGCTCTTCTAAATCTTCAGATGTCTAGATGATTGTGGCTATTTCTAGGAGATGGTTAACTTCTAATAGATTCCGCATCTCAGCAGATGTCTTACAAGCTAACCTGGTAATGAAGCAACCAGATAAATAAATATAAATGTCTTTAACTTTAACCGCCGACACTACAGCCATCTGCAGTTTTGGCTAGATCATAGCTTTATGCGTGTGAATGACACTAGTATTTGGCTGTGTGGTAGCTGTTACTCACTTGGCGCACACATATTCTGTGCTTTGAAGAATCACGACAGGTAGCCAGTATGCTAGCATGTATTTGGTAATAATCATATAGTCTATAAATTGCAATGTAGCATATTGTCATAAATCATCATGTTTTGTAAAACATCGTAAACTTCTCCTTAAACTGTAAGCCTCACGGAAAAGCAGCTACAAATGACTAAGATTCATCCGCCTTTCCTCACTGTTTCTCTTCCAATTTAGACACCTGCATGTGATCTAATGCTCATCTCTCACTGCTTGTTGACTATAAATCATGGGTCATCTGCATAACCTCACCAATTCTTGCTATTAGCTACATACCAAGCAACATTGCGTCTACAACTCCCAATCTCCACAACCCAATCCATTGCAAGATAAAACATTTAGTGAAATACAGCACATAAATCAAGGCAAAAATTAGCGAAAAATTATGGAACCCACATTCCTTCAAACCACACCTTATAGCCATGACAATAATGACAAGGACCTACCCCATTCTCGTTCCTTCACAAAAATTATCTTCATAATGTCAATCACTTTGGTGCCAGCCATTGTTGGGACCTGTGCAGTGGCACTGGTGTTTCTTCCTGCAGTGAGAGAGAATCGAAGTTCTTCAGAGGTGAGCCCCCTGGATATCAGCCTGCAGGACAAGGAGAAGCTTCACTCCATGGCAGGCCAGGTAGCAACTATATACGAGCAATAAAAAATAATATGACTGACTAATAGAGTTTGTGAAGGAATGCTTAAAAAGGATGATATTAAAAATGAAGACTAAGAGGCAACAACTTGTTGATGAAAGGTTCAAGGAAGAGGCAGATAATTAATTTTGGTAAGATTACCAAACAGAGGCAATAATCTAGACGTGAATTTATAGTTGAAACTTTGACCCTATCACTGCCAATAAACTAGCCGAGGAACACATAGCAAAGGTGCAGGAATGAGCATCACTTTTTTGTTGATCAATATTTCTGAAGACACAGAACAGCAAGTAAGTAAGCTAATAAAGTAGAGTAGAGGCAGCCATGGTTTACCAGAGTTATCGATGACGATGCTTCCCTCTGTAAATTTTGTAACTAAGGCTAATAGAGGAAGCCTCACTGATATACTGCTTGCTATATGTGAGCTCTAATGTAGTTATTTAGTAATGCTACCATGTTGCGTAATTTGTGAGCAATCATCGAGACCATGAAAAGTGCATGCACAATCCCTAAACAGTAACTATTCTCTAGGTGGAGTCAATGTGAAACTTATCAGCAAAATAATATCCTAGATTAGGACGCAAAATATTTTCTCCATAGCAAGATGACCACAACCATATTGATCTAAAATCAGGATCACACAGCCTGCCACATACATGTTGAGAGGCAGACCTGGAGTAACTGCTCAGATGGGTCAGGGTTTGGCTGGACCTGCATTCAGCAAATGAAAGTTCAAGGTTCAATTGAAATTAGATGCTCACTTATTAGTGCTTGCTTGCACTTGCTCTTTCTAGTCTGCACTGTCTGGCTCTTCCTAGTCTTGTGATGGCTACTTGGCAGCTGCAAGATATTCCTATTTAACCTCCTCCATAGAATTTGGTTTAAAAAAATGCAGTTAAGCCGAGCATTTGGTTCAAGCAGTAGCCATGGCCACACTACCATTGATCAGGTGATATCTTGTTTTGTAGCATTTGCTGAAATCCAAGAGGATAGAGAGAAGCAGGATAATGTTTAATCATTAGTCGCAGTCACTTCCTGGTCACACCTAAGTTTTCAGGCTTGACCATCAAAATGTTCCCATAGGTCTGCCGTAAGCTGACTGTTTCCCAAGAAATAGTGTAGTTATTGCAAAGTGTTTGATAGTCTGACAACATAAATAGTGAAGACTCATTTACACCGTGTAATTCCCATTAAAAATTGAAAGCAACCGCTTGTGGGACGGCTCATTGCAGTTACAAGAATCTGAAACGCACAAAAGTGTAAGTGGGTTGGGTGCTGGCTGGAGTATAATGGATGGATGGGTTTGGGGTGTGCTGTTGGCTATAAAAGAAATGAACGATAGGCTCATCTGCAGAACCTCACCAACTTCTTGCTAATAGCTACACAGCAAGCAACACTGCAGCTACAGCTACAAATCTCAAGGGACTGAATAGCAGTGAAATAGAAGAGATCAAAACAAAATCTAGCACAAAATATGGACATCACTCTCCTTCCAGCTACAGCTTATAGCAATGGCAGTATCAACAAGGACCTACCTCGATCTCAGTCCTCCACAAGAAATGTCTTTGCAATGTCAATCACTTTGGTGCTAGCCTTAGCAGCCATTGTTGGGGCCTGTGCGATGGTCGTGGCCTTTCTTCCTACAGTGGGGGAGAAAGCAAGTTCTTCGGAAATGAAACCCTCGGAGATTAGCCTGCAGGATAAGGAGAAGCTTCACTCCATGGTAGGCCTTGTTTGCTGCAACTTACTGTAAAACAATATTACTTGTGTCCTCAATATTTATGTTGATAACTGGTAAAGAGTGAATGCATAAAAGTTTGATCTAACATGATATTGTAGTAGCTATTAGCAAAGCTGATAAGAGGATTTGTCCCTAATAATACACATTATAAACACTTTACTTCAGGTGGCTTCCATTGCAAAGAGACAAGGTTCAAATAATTATAGTGAGTTATAATTTTAACAGCCCAATGAAGTGCTACAAGCTCTAACTAATGCTAGCTATTGTTCATTTTTGTATGTTCTTATCACAGTTAGAAGTGACTGCTACTCCAACATTACTAACAATGTGAGTGATTTATCTGTTGGTCTAAGTTAATTATAGCAACCCATGCCATAGATTTTGGTTGATTGACAACTACATGTACCTGCAGTGAATTGTTGAAATGACACAGAAATCATGATTATTCACTTTATATGGTTGCTTTATTGTCCGATGTCCCTTTGTCCCCCCACAGAGTCTTCCACTAGCTCATGTGAGCGGGACAGGCATCCAGTGGAGGACCAAGGAAGAAAACCGATCACATGGAGGTAAGACACTTAGTAGTCACTGAATAGCACTGCTGTAAGACACTGTCTCTGTGCTCAATTTTACCGGACTCACTCTTCAAGGTTACCAGAGCTCATGGAAATGCCGACATCAGCAGAACTTGGTTTCTGGGGGGATGAACTTCAGCCAAGACACTCAGCAACTCATCTTTCCTATTTGCGGTTTCTACTACTTCTCCAGTCAAGTTTTATTTCAATATGCATCAAACATTGCAAACAATGTGAACCAGCCTGTACGGCATGGAATACAGGTCACCCCCATCTGTGGGTCCTTTCCCTCCAACTTCTATTGGTACTCATACTCAAGTCAGAGAGAGAAACAGTATCTCAAGACTTCAACATACCTAGGAGATATCTTGAAGATGAGTGCAGGTGGATCCATACATCTGATTATCCCCAACAGTCAGAACCTTTGCTGTGCACATGGGGGCTCCATGAACACTTATTTCTCTGCATTTCTTATCCACAAGACTCTTTGTGATTGAGAGAGAAGCTACCCACAATATATACCAGCTATATATATATATGTATATGTATATATGCCCATGTACAGATTTTGTTGAATAGAAGTTGTCATTTTTGTGGTAATTAAAAATTACACATTTGATTTTAGAGAGAAAGAACGCGAGGAAAAAATAAAACATGTTGACTAGAGGGAAGGATACAAAGTGTGCAGATGAAGCAAAAGCAATGAATACTTATAAAATAGCTACCTGGTGAAGATATAGATTGACTAAATGCAATGGTTGTCCTGACCTTGCTAGGACAGTTTTAAATGAGGTCATTTAGCTCATATAGTTGAGTGAGTGAGTTAATTATGTGCATGATTGAGCATCTTCCTCACAAATTTGTGTTCTTTGCTTTCATACCTTATGCATAAACAAGGAAGACAGATAGAGGGCAAGCAAAGAGTCAACAATTTAAAATTAGAAGCTTATCATTTCAGCAGCATCTTCAACTGATCTTGTTCCCACTCCATTTTCCCCCTTTTCTTTTACATTTGTCCTTCTCTTGAGTGGCCAAATAAGAAATTTTTTGATTTTTGTTATCCTGTATCCTTCTTGACGATAGAAAAGAAAAGAGAGACACCAAAGAATGTTATCACCTTTTGTGGAAATCAATGGTTCCCAAGGTACTGTAGTACTGTGGGGTGTGGTGGAATCCCTTCAATATCATCTCAGTTTGATCTACGACTTAAGACATTAGTTTACAATTGTATACATTTTTTTGAAGAAAAAAGTGTTCGTACTAGAAAGTTGAACTAGTTCGAAAACTAGTCTTTTTTCTTTTTCCATGCTTTTTTGTATGTGTGGTAATTATAATCTTCATTTTGGCTAATTCTTTTGGTCTCCCACAAAGCAGAGAGGCAGATGGTGGTGGCAAGACAGTCAATATTTTTAGGTTGAGTAATCTAAATTGGAAAGACATAAACTGAAATTTAACAAGGTTGACTCCTACAGATTTGTGCAAGCAACTAACTAACCCTGCAAGAGAAAAAATTGTTTTCCAAAAGAAGAATGCAGTAACAGTCCAATTTTATTGTTGCACTATCACTTTGAGGCATAAGGAAATATTCTAGTTAGAACTCCATTACACGACATCTTATCAGATTTGGCAAGACCAAGTGGGAGAGGGGAGAAATGTCAATGTGGTTGGACTTCTCCAAACTCTCTATTGTCTGCTTAGCCATGATAACAATTCTAGTATATACATTACCTTGACACATCACTTCATTCCTGGGATCTGATCAACTGTTCTTTTTCCTTCCATCCTATTTTCAGTGGTGTCAAGGATCTGGTGACTTCTACCATGTTGTGGTATCATTCTTATACAGCATCCTTCTCTTATAGAAATATCTGACCCACATTCATCAATCAAGCCTTCAAGATGTACAATCTTGGAAGAAATAACAGGATAAACACTGCTCTGCTGTCACGGGAGCAAAGCTCTCCCCACACTTAGCATGTTGGTGCAGAAAACAAGTATTTAGTTACATACATCTACATACCTAAATATGAGCAGGTCACTTGTCCTAAATATGAATGGCCTTGCACCTATCTATACGTTAAATAGATACCATAACAAAAAATTGGTTATGCACATACATGCTACCTAAGCACCCACCACTGGGCTCCCTCGCTGAAGCAGTATCTAGGCCATGCACCTTGGCTGAGATGTACATGTCAGGGTCAGATCAGGGGTGGAGGGGGGGGAGTTAAACACCCCCTCTCTGACTCTGCCAGCAACAAGTGAAAATTTATGTAGCTACTAGCTTTGTAGTTTTCCATATTTCCTTCTTTGTTCCTAGCAGTGCAGCTGCTACTGGCACAGCAGCTATAGCTTTCTTACAGCACCCTCTATTGAAAACCACACTATTTATAACTATGCACCTAGCTCTAAACTAATTTTTAATATGTGGACTTCCTTCTTTAGACCAAGGCAGCAGCTATAGCTACAGCTGTAGTTTGGAGCCATGGGTAGCTTTTTTTCTGTTCTCGAGTGCTCTTTTGAATTACTCAGTGCTATTTTTATATCAAGTAAGTTTGTAGCAGTAGGTAGTAGCTATAAGATGTGTAGAAACTTTAGTAGCTTACTTGAGGAGGCTTCTCAGACATTTGTGCTCACAGATCTCCGATGATATAGCTATAACCAATGCATAAAACTATCGAGTTAGCTGCTTATGGACAAGTAAATTGGTTTTTGTTTTTGAAAACAGTTTCAGTGTGTGACACAGCAAGGGTCTAGGATGTAGCTATTAGCCATAAAGGTGGAGCAAAACACACGAATATCTATTTGCAACTCAATGACAAAAAAATCCAATTCATGCAACAAAAACCATAAAAGATGGTGAAAACAAACGACTTTCTAGCTCCTCACTTTTGATTGTATATTTGGAAGCAACTGTCTTTCTGTGTGTGCATTTGTTAGCTTACATCTTGGGTCATTCCTTCACCAAGAAAAAAATTAAGCCAAAATAAATGTTCTTTTAGAATGGATTGGGATGTCGGCAGCCATTTTGTTTGGGGAATGCCCACACAAGCATTTTTCATGTTGCCAACGATAATACACAAATAACGCAACATGGCTGTGTTACTGAGAGGGTTACTAAAAAAACTACACTAGCTACGTTAGACGTCACACAGGGCAAGCGATTTGCTAGGAAAGCTGCCTCTAGCCCTACTCTATTATAAAAATACTGCAGTCATTGAAATGGCGGGGAAGCATCATGGTCGATGGGTTCTACCAAAACCAAGTAGCTAGCTAGTAGCTATATGTAGGGTGCCTGTGTTCTGCTACACGGAGAAAGCAGCTACTGGGTGCCATAGCACTGCTTCATAGATAGCCCAGACACCAGGGCCTGCTTCACGGGGGCCAGCTACAACAATGTATCTGTGATTAACTCTTGAATCAGTTATCTTATTTGTCTGGAAAATGCTGGGTGTCTGCCCTAGTCTAATATGTATATAAAACACCAAGTGTTTGTCTGTCTCTCTGTCTCCGTGCATGTTAACTTATAGCTCGGTAACCGATGGGCTTTACCAGAACAAACAAATTTTTGTAGACTTAGAAGACCACCCAGGGAAGGTAAAGTAAGTAAATGAATGAAGAAGTAGCCTATTTTGCTGCTGACAGTGGCCATTTTGTTCAGGTAAATACTTTCACATGCGGTTTTCAGGCTGTTGCCTTATATTAGAAAAAGACTGCATTTGCTAAAATGGCAAAATTTACAGAAAGTGGTGGCATTGTTGATGGGCTATACACTTTTTTTTAAATTGAGTAACGGGTATTTATACTCTAGCTACTTCATACTGAATCCAGATACTGATTGCCTTATGGAGCCCACAGGTGCCTAGCCCCTGCTGCATAGAGATCCCAGCCACTGGCTGCTTCATGGGAAATCAAGCTAGTGGTGCCTAGGCCGCTTCATGGGGAGCCCAGTAATTGGATGCCTAGGCCCTGTTTCATGGGCAGCTCAGCTATGAGTGATTAGGCCTTTCATTTCCACCACTGGCTGTCAAAATGAAATGAATGATTTCCCACTGGGTAGATAACAGAAGTGGGTACCTTGGCCCTGCTTCATGTAACAGATAGTTCTTAACAAGCAACTATTATTTTTTCCAAGTGTGGCATCAAGTTAAAGCCACATGATTAATCCTTGCAACTTCACTTTTTGGCTCGGGCAATACCGGGTGTCAAACCCTCTATCTATCTTTCCCCCCTATAATTATATAAAGTAGTAGAATATATTTTTATATGGTATTTTGTACCGCCGCTTATTTATCAGGAACCCAAGAACCTATCCAGACTAACCTTTACGTAGCAATTAAAACCACTTAAGAAAGGTTATATATTATGAAGAAAGTAGCTCTTTTCAGTGCATCGAAGACCATTTTGTTAGGGGAAATGACTTTACTTGTGTTTTTTACATGCCCAATGTTATACTCAGCAGTATTGTCAACAATTACCTTACAAAAAGCAGTCAAAATATTATGCTGAATCAAAACTTTCCCCCAAATCTACAGAAAGCTGTCAAAATTAAGTGAATGATTTTCCAATTTTTCTCCAATTACCAATGCCAAAACTAAAACAAAACTAGAGTGGCACTCAGGAGAAGCTGCTTGCAGCAAGAGAGAAGAATCCTTTACATTGCAAGGTTCTCAACGCGTAATGTTACAGCTAGGAAATACTAGAGCAGCAATGGCGATCAGGAGAAGCAGCACACAGACAGAGAATATTGTGCATCTTTGTAGCATGCCTACTGGGTTCCTAGGCCCTGCTTCATGTGGGAGTACAGCTACTGGATGCCTAGGCTCTGCTTCATGGGGGATCTATAGAGTGCCTAGGCCCTGCTTCATGTGGGGTCATAGCTACTGCGTGCCTAGGCCCTGCTTCATGGGGGATCTATAGGGTGCCTAGCCTCTGCTTCATGTGGGGGTACAGCTAATGGATGCCTTGGCCCTGCTTCATGGAGATCTATAGGGTGCCTAGGCTCTGCTTGATGGGGATCCTAGGTATGCATATCTAGGCCCTGTTTCATGGGGAAACTACTTTGTTAAGGAGTAAATAGCTCATTTTAGATCCTTTGACATTTTTGTGGGCATTTTCACCCACCACCCTGTAAATCGTTTTTGCCTCATATCAGATATCTGGATTTTAAATTTTGGAATACAGCTGTGATCAATGCTTGCATCACCTCCTCCCCCCCTCCCCTCCCCACCCTCAGGAAATGCGGGTTACCGGTAACCCGCTATTATGTTCTCAAGCTTGTGTGGCATCCAGAAAGATTGGCTTTAACAACAGTATGATCTGTTAGCAATACTTGCACTACATCATGTATTCCTTTTTTTGTCCTGAGCACCGCGTATGTAGAGACCTCTTTGGCAGATCCAGACAAACCTTGTGTGGTGTTTAAGGATCACCGAAGGTAGGCTTTAAGCCAACCATTTTCTTTATTGAAATGGAGGAAGTAGCTAGCTCTTGTTTGAGCCTCTTTGCAGAATTTTGGCCACCCTGTAAGTTGAATTTCCCACCTGAATATACCAGATATGAAGTAGAAGCTAACAATACCTTTACAATACCTTTACAGGTGGTGGTTGTTTTGTAGATGGGAGGAAATAGCTCATTTTGTCGTTTGGAGATTTTTGCCTTCTTGTAAGATTTACCATGAATCAGTAGCTGCCTTTATGACTTGAAATCAACTATGACAATACTAATGTCACTTCTCTTTTTTTTATCCGGGCAATGTGGGGTACCCCTGCTGATCTTATATAGAATAGTAGTGTCTGTCTATATCTGTATGTATGTCTGTATGTGAGCTATGCACGGCCAAATGGAAGGTCCAATCCAAACGAAACTTCCACCTACAGAACAGGATACATTCCTGGATGTTCTTTCGTAAAAAGTTTGGTCCAGATCCGGACTGTTAGCCACCGTCGAATGGCATAGTATGCCTAGACTCTGCCTCATGGTGAATCCAGCTACAAAGTGCCTAGGCCCTGATGGGAAGCATAGTTACTTGATGCAGCAAACAGATCCTGCTTACTATGCAACTACATGTATTATGCTTCAAGCTGGTGTGCATCCAGACAGACTAACTATAACAACAATGTACCTGTCATCAATATTAGTGAAGTGAAGTACTGATTATTAATTTGTATTTAAATAGATTTGGAAGACTGGGACATGGTAAGCACATAAGTCATTCAAGTTTTTCCCTGCTCAACGGATATTGGTGGTAACATAAGGATCTGAGGATGATGAGGCCCACGACCTTATATCCCAAGGAGCATAAACATTTGGCAGTTCATGTGAAATTTAGTCAAGGAAAGGCAGATACAATTACTGCTTTTCTCCCAGTTGCATTTAGGCAAGCAATTATAAGGGTGTAGAGGAGTGAGGAGCGAAAGAAAATGCTGTGGCCAGGTGGTTTTGCAGACAAACATTATAATATTCAACCTGCAGAGCTTACCTTCTCACGTTGATCAGTACACTACAGTCGCACCCCAAAAAGTGCTGGAACACTGCAAAGCCTCAATATTTCATGACCTTCTCAGACAGCATTAAGTTTTCTATGGAGTCAGAAATGTGGTGGCACACCATTTGGTGAAGGGCTGGAATGGGAGAGTCCCAGGGAGATACCCTCTAGCTGCCGTACTTTTGTTGTGTTTTTGGACAGAGTTGAGGTGAACACAAGGTGAGAGATAAGTAGGGGAAATCACCTTTTTATTAAAAACATGTGTGTGAATATATATACAAATTACACATACAATCCATCACTGGATTATCCTATGAATTCTACTGCAGAAAGACTAGTACACTACACATAAAAGCATAGCTGTCATAGTCCAGCCTTTACATAATAGCATATGGTTCTGACCAAATAAACTGAACGTGAATATTGTTAAGTGTTTTTGTTGTTGTTGGCAGTCCACTTCAGACGCGTGCATGTCCATGATGAAGTATGCTCATATACATCTCTGGAGCACATAGCCTGTCGATACTAACATGAACATAAACATTTATTATATCTTCTCAAGACAGGAGCCATGGTTAGTAATTATATCACTCTCCTCGTGTCTACTACAGGAACTGTGATCACAGTTGGAATGATGCTTATGCATGTACTAGTACTTTTAAAAATAGCCATCAATTACAGCTACTCTCTTTGAGGAACTCTGCTGGCTGATCCTGGTAGCTTTTCTTGCTGAGGAAGGCTGCACAAGAACATTTGTTTACCAGAAAATACTCTGAATCCCTTTGCCTTTAAGAAAGGAGGTGCTTCTGGATGGATTTCTTTGTTATAGACATAACCTTTTATTCTCTTACTTCAATGGAGCCGATTCAACCAAACTGCATCTTGTATTTGCATCCTAATGATGAATAAAGTTCTAGCTGTCACGCTAGCTAGGCTAGTCTAGATTTAAATTTGACGGAGTGACAGCTGTAGATGTAGTTAGCATTGGAGTGGCATGAGTTATGTGGTCACAGTTGGAGAGGCAGTTCCTAATAGAGGCTATCTGCCACACCCAACTTAATTCCAGGTTATTAAAGCACACGTATATACCTGTAAACTTGCTACTGGGTAAAAATGCACTTATTCAGTTCAGCGTGAAGATCCACTATTTTATCATAATTACAAAGAATAATGAATCATTTGCTGACTGCACTTCTTACCTGCCTTCATGGCTACATATATAGTGATGTAGCTAGCTAGAAAAGTCAACTTACTAGCTGGACCATTGCGGCCAGAAAGTGTCACAAAGATCAAGATGATGTCCTTATGCTAATTGGTCTAGATTTTACAATCATCACTGGTCCAGTTCTACCTAGTATCTTACGCTGAAAAGGAGAGGTGACATCATCGTTTAATTGTCCTTGGAATTTTGGTCGACTAAAGTAAGATGTGCTTATTTTAAAAGTCTTGCATTTATAACAACATACGCCTAATATATAACACGTACAGCAAGGTGCAGTTAACAAACATTGACAGTGCGATGTATGTATAGGACCACGCAGTCCACTGTTTGTGTGCATGTGGACTTTTCTGTGGGTGTCGACAATAGCTGTAAACTAAAATCTTTACCTAGCAAAAGCAGTGTCAAGTAATTGAGTTGTCCATCAATACACATATTTTCTGCTCCTTCTAGAAAACTTGGTGTCAGTCAAGTGAGCAATGATTTTGGTCAAGTTATTACGGAAACTTGCTTTCAGACTGTCCTACACTCTCATTGTCATGTGACAGGGTAACATGCAAACCCAGTGGTTCTGATTCCAATGCTCAATCTATAGATTATCTGTTGAACAATCTGTACATGGAGCAGACTCTGGACTCTTTCCATTGCAATAAATACATAGATACTAGATGGTGGGTATTAGCAAGAAAAAGCGAGAGAAACCCAATCTTTCTAAATGACATGTTTAGCAAAAGACATCTACTCATCTATATAATGGTCTATAGTACTTTCGACTCTCAGAACAGAATGAATACACGATTAGCTATCAATGAGAGGATTCTAGGAAAAACAAGTTTATTTATAATCATTACTATAACAACATATCTCTTAGATAATGTCATATATGAGTAGAGAGGACATCATGACTGACATGACTAGTTATGTGTCTGTAAAAGTTTTGGAATGATACGATGAACACACGCTGAGATAGGTGGACTTGTGGGTAGAGCCTCAACATGCTTCCTTATGGGTGGACTCAAACATGATAAGCAACGTACATAACTACATGCTGTTGTAAAACCCAGAAATTCAATGCAATGTTCATAAGTTGAGGTACATAAGTGCATGCTGATATAGATACTTTTGTCATGTTAGGCACATTATATAACACTTTTTTCAAGGGATATTGATCTCTATCCTAGAAAGAGAGCAAAGCTTTTTGAGAAGGATGAAAGCTACTTCTTGACGTAGCAGAGTTAGAATCTATGGGAGACGGAAGCTTCTGTACATACTGAGTTGAAAAATAAAATAAAATAAAAAACCACACTAACTATTATTATTTTTTCCTGCAGGACTCTACACAATGTTGAAGTTGACAGGTGGGAATTTGGAGCAGCCAGAGAAGGAGCCCTTGTTTCTGAAGTAAAAGATAATGAAAGTTAACGCTGGTTATTATACCTGGCTTCATTCCATCAGTACTTCTTCTTTTACTGCGTCATAGTAATACACCATGCGCTTTTTGTTCTGGTGTAAACATGGCATCAGCATGAATGATGCCTTTAGGCTTCTTTTCAATTGTACAAGTAGTGTTTGTTTCCTGCTCATCATAGCAGAAATGCATCCTATCATGCATGTGGGACTCACAAGATAGCAACATCTTTCCAATTATAAAAAAATGAACAGAATCTGAACAGCGGTCAACAAATCACTGTAGGTTTGATCGTAGCAGATGAGGGTGTCTTTAGCTCACTTTGAAGCTTTCTTGTTCGACCATGCCTGGGAGGAAGGGTGATTGAGGAGAGTAGATTGACTTATCCAGTTGAAAATACAAATGATTATTATTTCACTATTGTGTAAAAGAAGGTTACGTTTGTGTACACTACCACTCCTTTAAATGACCTCATTCCAAAACATATTTGGTGTTTGATTTGTGGCTCTCTCCTGCACAACTGTTACCAAGTCCATGAAGGAGAGAAGTTGTAGTCATTAGCCATTTATAAATTAGCAGCCAACCAGAAGTACACTTATTTATTCTTGTTCACCAGTCTTCTGGGCATATGCAAGTTAAAAAAAATAGTGTAAGGTTAATTAAAAAAACTTAATGTGCATATGTTATGTGAACAGTATCTGGTGCAGGCTATAAAATACCTCCCCCTAACACTTTGTAATAGCTTCATGTGATTGATACCAAAACCTTGTAACGTAGTTTTCATTTAAAATTCCTTCTCTTCTTCTCCCCCCTCCGCATCTCCTCCATTCTGAGGAAGGGAGAGAAGGGGAAAGGGACATACTGGGGGTGGGTGGGGGGGAGGGAGGGGGAAGTGTCCAGGTTGTCAGGATCCCCACTCCTTTCACACGCATGACGACTAATAGTTACTTTTCTCTTATCAAGGATAATTCACAAGCTACATAAAAAAATAGACACAATAAACACTCCAAATCCTCTGAGTGTCTCCTCTAACACTTCACATATGGTCACACTGGTTTCAAAATACTTGGACTTCCCCTTCCCCTCCTTCTGGAGATCAGCTCCTGGTGGAGAATTCTTTCCTTCAGTTTCAGGCCCACCATATTTTGTACAGCCTCTCCTCCCTTCTTCCTAATTCCCTACCTTATTACTAAATAGGCAAATATTCTTAGTCCCTTCAATAAGAGATCATCTAGTCCCTTTTAAGTATGAGCTAAGTGAAATCATTGTTGGGTGCAAGAAATCACTAGCTAGCTATATGTAGAGAGCAACCATCCATCTGATCTTCGAGGTAAAAGGTTAAGTGTCCATAGATGGTATATATGCATATTATGTTGTTCTAAATTTGTCCCCATTAGAAATCAATGAAAATCTTCCTTACATCGACCTTAGTAGCATAGTGCATGGATGCTCTCTACATACAGCTAGCTAGCTAGTGATTTCTTGCACCCTAGCAACAGTGTTTAAAATGTTTAAAATGATGCACACCTGCATTCGCGTGATTATTTATAATGAAGTTTAAAAGTTAAAGCTAGCTCTACCGGTGAGGATTTGCCTCTGCTTTATCCTTGATCCTCTAGTTCACTAAAACTTCTGAGTAGGTAACTTCAGCTACACCCAACTCTATAAATGGTTATCCACTTTCCTTCCTCTCAACCTCACATAGGAGCTCAGCAAAATCAATATACTGTACACTTTCTACATGTATCCATTCCACAGAAAACAACCCAATGGGTGCTTGGCACATTAATGGCTGCTTAGTTCAGGTACCATTGGTGGTGCATACTACATTGCCATGGCCACCTACTACATAGCTACTCCATGGCATTTTTTATCAGCTTAACTTAATTAAGGGTCTGGGTCAAAATTCTCACAGGATAGAATGTACATACTTACACCCTCTAATTCAGAAGCACAGGAACAAACTTTTGAAGTGAAATGGCCAAACTAAAAGTTCTGTGCGATGCTTCCATGCATGATGTGAATACTTGTGATCTTAAAAGGGGAGGCTATGTATTTAATGCCATAGCCTCAAGGAAATGGCGTGCCCTGAATTTGGAGCCCCATACCATTAGCATGCTTTATATTATATTAAATGGCTCTTAATATTATAGCTGTAGCATATAGCTGTAGGTATAATCGTTCACCCAAAGTTAAAGACGACTTAAAGCCTTCCTTGGGTGATCTTAAACACCACACGAAGGTTTGTCTGTATCTGCCCATGAGGTCTCTATACACCCGGTGCTCAGGACAAAAAAAGGGAATAGCGCAAGTATTGCTAACAGATCATACACTGTTGTTAAAGCCAATCTTTCTGGATGCCACAAACACAAGCTAGAAAACATAACAGCAGGTTACCGGTTACCCACATTTCCTGGGGGGAGAGGGGGCGGGGAGGAGGAAGTGATGCAAGTATTGATCACAGCTGCATTCCAAAATTTAAAATCCAGGTATCTGATGTGAGGCAAAAATGATTTACAGGGTGGTGGATTAAAATGCCCCCAAAAATGTCAAAGGTTATAAAATTAGCTATTTTCTCCTTAACGAAGTAGTTTTCCCATGAAACAGGGCCTAGGTAATAGCTGGGATCCCATCAAGCAGGACCTAGGCACCCTATAGTCCACATGAAGCAGAGACTAGGAATCCAGTAGCTGTGCCCCCACATGAAGCAGGGCCTAGGAACCCAGTAGGCATGCTACAAAGATGCACAATATTCTCTGTCTGTGTGCTGCTTCTCCTGATCGCCATTGCTGCTCTAGTATTTCCTAGCCATTACTTGTCGAGAACCTTGCAATGTTGAAGGGGATTCTTCTCTCCTGCTGCAAGCAGCTTCTCCTGAGTGCAACTATAATTTAGTTTTAGTTTTGGCTGCATTGGTGATTGGAAGAAAATTGGAAAACTCATTCACTTAATTTTGACAGTTTCCATAGATTTGTGAAAAGGTTTTAATTCAGCATGAATTGAGCATCTAGTCGAAACGTCGAGTGAATAAAAATTGAAGTTGATTATTGAGAATTTGATTTTAACTGAGATTTCATTGAGTATTTTGACTGCTTTTTGTAAGGTAGTTGTTGACAATACTGCTGTGTTGTGCTGTGTGTATCATTGGGAATATGTAAAACACATGCAAAGTCATTTTCCTAAACAAAATGGTCGCTGATGATCACTGAAAAGATCTACATACTTCTTCATAATATAAAACTTTTCTTAATTAAGTGCATGGATTTAATGGATAAATAAAGTTTAGTGTGGAGAGGTTCTTGGGTTCCTGATAGCTACGCTGTCGGACAAAATAAAAAAATATATTCTACTGCTTTATATAATAATTATAGGATGGAAAGATAATAGAGAGGTTGACACCCGCCATTGCCCAAACCAAAAGTAATACACTGTTGTAGCGGGGCCCCCGTGAAGCAGGCAAGGCACCTGGTATCTGGCCTATCTATGAAGCAGTGCTATGGCACCCAAGATGATTTACCAATTTGGGGCACCCTACATATAGTGACTAGCTACTCTGTTTTGGTGGAACCCACCAACAATGATGGTGCCCAGTAAATTTTACCATTTCAGTATTTTGTAGGCTAGAAGCAGCCTTGCTAGCAAATTGCTTGCCCTGTGTGACCTCTAACATAGCCAGTCTAGTAACCCTTTCGGTAACACAGCCATGTTGCGATATTTGTGTATTATCGTTTGCAACATGAAAAATGTTTGTGTGGGTATTCCCCAAACAAAATGGCTGCCATTCCAAATAGCCTAAAGAGCTACCTTCTCCATTCTAAAAGAACAAAACAAATCTGGCTTAAAATTTGTGTATGATTGACCCAAGATGTAAGCTAACAAATGCACACACAAAAAGACAGTCGCTTACAAATATACAATCAAAAGTGAGTAGCTAGAAAGTTGTCTGTTTTCAACATCTTTTATGGTTTTTCTTGCGTGGGTGGGCTATACTTGGAGGGAAATATTTTGTCATTGAGCCGATTGCAAATAGATATCCATGTGCTTTGCTCCACCTTTATTGCTAATAGCTACATCCTAGATCCTTGCTGTGTCACACACTGAAACTGTTTTTCAAAAACAAAACTCGTATAATGCAATCACTTGTCCATAAGCAGCTAACTCGATAGTTTTATGCATTGGTTATAGCTATATCATCCGAGATCTGTGAGCACAAATGTCTGAGAAGCACCCTCAGGTAAGTATTAAAGTTTCCACACATCTTATAGCTACTACCTACCGCTACAAACTTACTTGATATAAAAATAGCAGTGAGTAATTTAAAAGAGCACTCGAGAACAGAAAAAAGCTACCCATGGCTCCAAACTACAGCTGTAGCTATAGCTGCTGCATTGGTCTAGAGAAGGAAGTCCACATATGAAAATTTAGTTTACAGCTAGGCAATCCACTTGCATAACTATAAATAGTGTGATTTTCAATAGAGTGCGTAAGTGTTGTAAGGAAGCTATAGCTCAAAACGACTGCTGTACCAGTAGCACCTGCACTGATGCAGGCTAGGACCAAAGAAGGAAATATGGAAAACTACAAAGCTAGTAGCTACATAAAGTTTTACTTGTTGCTGGTAGTGTCAGCTTGGGCTGCTTAACCCCGTCCCCCCACCCCCACACACACACCACACCCTCCCCCACCTCCCCCCCCCACCCTCCCCCCAAACCAAACCGCAGATTGACACAAATTTGTGAGGAAGATGCTCAATCATGCACATATCTCACTCACTCAAATGTATGAGCACAAAGTCTAAATGACCTCATTCAAAACTGGCCTAGCAAAGTGCATTTAGTCACTCTATATCTTCACCATGTAACTATTTTATAGCCTCCTTGAGAAAGGATAGCCACCAACTGAATGGCAGTGTGGTGAGTATTCTGGTGGTTAGATGGATGGGGAGCAGCTGCTCTAAAACATCCACATGTGATAAATAGAGGTCATGTACTGATTACAGATGTTGTAATAGAATATAGAAGCTGACAAAATTCACTTGGATTTATTGTTCCTTCATCCATCCACAAATGCATGGATGAGTAGTCATGCACCACAATCATCATCAGCAGGAAAGCCATGTCTGGTAGCAAAGCACAGACCACCACTTACATCAGTAACATTGTTCAGTTCTCGACCTGATAAATTTAATTGGGTTTCCTATTGGAATGTGGGTAACCATATTCATAGTAGCATATGTAGGCACAGACACCTGAGCTTGGCCCCTAAATATTCTTATTGAAGATTAGGCATCTCAAAAGTTGAGAAAGAATTCTTTGCCTTTTGCTTCATCTGCACGCTTTGTATCCTTCCCTCTACTCAACTGATCTTATTTTTTCCTCGTGTTCTTTCTCTCTAAGATCAAATGTGTAATTTTTAATTATCACAAAAATGACAACTTCTATTCAATAAAATGAAGGGAGTGGCTGTACATTACATATACTGTATATATATATATATATATGCCTGGCATGTATTGTGGACAGCTTCTCTCTCAATCACAAAGAGTCTTGTGGATAAGAAATGCAGTAAAATAAGTGTTCATGGAGCCTCCATGTGCACAGCAAAGGTTCTGACTGGTGGGGATAATCAGACGGATTGATCCACCTGCACACATCTTCAAGATATCTCCTAGGTACGTTGAAGTCTTGAGATACTGTTTCTCTCTCTGACTTGAGTATGAGTACCGATAGAAGGTGGTGGGAAAGGACCCACAGTTGGGTGTGACCTGTATTCCATGCCGTACAGGCTGGTTCACATTGTTTGCAATGTTTGATGAATATTGAAATAAAACTTGACTGGAGAAGTAGTAGAAACCGCAAATAGGAAAGATGAGCTGCTGAGAGTCTTGGCTGAAGTTCATTCCCCCAGAAACCAAGTCCTGCTGATGTCGGCATTTCCATGAGCTCTGGTAACCTTGAAGAGTGAGTCCTGTAAAATTAAGCACAGAGACAGTGTCTTACAGCAGTGCTATTCAATGGCTACTAAGTGTCTTACCTCCATGTGAAGGTCTGTGTTCTTCCTCGGTCCTCCACTGGATGCCTGTCCCACTCACATGAGCGAGTGGAAGACTCTGTGGGACAAAGGGACATTGGACAATAAGGCAACGATATAAAGTGAATAATCATGATTTCTGTGTTATTTCCACAATTCACTGCAGGTACATGTAGTTGCCAATCAACCAAAATCTATGGCATGGGTTGCTATAATTAACTTAGACCAACAGATAAAAATATATTTCACTCACATTGTTAGTAATGTTGGAGTAGCAGTCACTTCTAACTGTGATAAGAACATACAAAAATGAACAATAGTTACAGCTTGTAGCACTTCATTGGGCTGTTAAAATTATAACTCACTATAATTATTTGAACCAGATCCTTGTCTCTTTGCAATGGAAGCCACCTGAAGTAAAGTGTTTATAATATGTATTATTAGGACAAATTCTCTTATCAGCTTTGCTAATAGCTACTACAATATCATGTTAGATAAAGCTATAATACATTCACTCTTTACCAGTTACCAACATAAATATTAAGGACACAAGTAATATTGTTTTACAGTAAGTTGCAGCAAACAAGGCCTACCATGGAGTGAAGCTTCTCCTTATCCTGCAGGATAATCTCCGAGGGTTTCATTTCCGAAGAACTTGCTTTCTCCCCCACTGTAGGAAGAAAGGCCACGACCACCGCACAGGCCCCAACAATGCCTAAGGCTAGCACCAAAGTGATTGACATTGCAAAGACATTTCTTGTGGAGGACTGAGATCGAGGTAGGTCCTTGTTGATACTGCCATGGCTATAAGCTTTGGCTGGAAGGAGTGTGATGTCCATATTTTGTGCTAGATTTTGTTTGTGCTAGATTTTACTACTATTCAGTCCCGGTAGTTGTAGCTGCAGAGTTGCTTGCTGTGTAGCTATTAGCAAGAAGTTGATGAGGTTCTGCAGATGAGCCCATCATTCATTTCTTTTATAGCCAACAACACCCCCCAAACCCATCCACCCATTATACTCCAGCCAGCACCCAACCCACTTGGGGTTTTAGAGGAGAAAACATTCTATTCTTGTAACTGCAATGAGCTCTCCCACAAGCGGTTGCTTTCAACTTTTTAAGGGGAAATACAAGGTGTAAATGAGTGTTTGGTATTTATGTTGTCAGACTATCAAACACTTTGCACTATTTCTTGGGAAGCAGTCAGCTTATGGCAGACCGATGGGAACATTTTGATGGTCAAGCCTGAAAACTTAGGTGTGACCAGGAAGTGGCTGTGAAACTAATGACTAATCATTATCCTGCTCTCTCTATACTCTTGGATTTCAGAGTATAACTGATCACCTGATCAAGCCATGGCTACTGCTTGAACCAAATGCTCGGCCCAACTGCATTTTTTAAACCAAATTGTCATTTAAAATATGGTGGAGGAATATCTTGCAGCTGCCAAGTAGCCCATCACAAGGCCAGGTAGTGCAGACTAGAAAGAGCAAGTGCAAGCAAGCGGTAATAAGTGAGCACCATATTTCAATTGAACCTTGAACTTATATTTGCAGGTCCAGCCAAAACCTGTCCAATCTGATCAGTTACTCCAGGTCTGCCTCTCAACATGTATGTGGCAGGCTGTGTGATCTGATTTTAGATGAATATGAATGTGGCCACCTTGCTATGGAGAAAATATTTTGTGTCATAATCTAGAATATTATTTGCTGATAAGTTTCGCATTGACTCCACCTTGAGAACAGTTACTGAAATTGATCTAGAAAGTTGACAATTTTCATGGACCAAGATCTCTGCCTAGAAAAGCTGATTGTTCTGCTGCAGCGAGTGATTTGGTTAAAATCATGTACAAAAAGTGGTTAGAAATTCACTGGACAAGGAGTGGGGTGGCACTCGGTGACTCCAGGAAAACATCATTTTACTATTGGTGGGCTAAAAATTATAGTGGTCAGAGACATCTAGCAATGCATGCTGCCTATATATCAAGTTACATTTTAAGAGAATTTGGTAAATGCTACCAGCAAGATCAATTAGTGATTCTTACTATTCAATACATTTCAGGAGAACCAACTGGAAGAAAGACCTTCTGTGGTTCCCATCCCCTTCCTCAGTAAACTGACAGAAAACCTACACTAGTATTTATACATTTATTCTCCACGTGTAGACAGAATGAAGTGCAGTTCTATGGACTACCATGTGGCTCCTCCTAACCAGATGGATCAAAGAGAATGCCTTATTCTATAAGACAAGAGGAATATAATGACCAAGGTAAATGGCAATGAAGAAGATTGTGGTATGTCAGAATCGTGTGCTAGAGGTGACAAGTCGTTGTTTAAGACCCTAGCTTTGTGATTTGTTACCTTTAAGACCCTAGCTTTGTGTTTAACTAATAAGACCCCATGCACTATTAGCCCAGTTGCCCTCCTAGTTTAACAAATGTTGAATGTGCTGTCAAAGACTTCTTATTGAATCACATCATGTGACTGAGAGAAAATTCCATGCACTGTGGCTCTAGAATATGTAACAACTCCCTCATGGACTTAAGCACTTACAGGTGTTATATGAATAATTCAATGACTTTCTTAATAATCAACTTTAATTTAGTCGCTCGACGTTTCGGCTAGATGCTCTAGCGTTGAGAAATTGTATCCACTATGTTAACTAATGGTTGATTTATAATTCATGAGTTGATGAGTGGCTATCCTGATGGTTTATTATTGTTCCTATTGTTATTGTTCCCGTTGTTATTGTTGTTATTGTTGTTATTGTAGTTGTTGTGTTATTGTAGTTGTTGTTGTTCAGGTTCTTGTTGTTGTTATTTGCATTAGAATTTGTATTAGTATTATTTGTGCAACAATATCTAATTATCTATGATGTCAAGAACATACGCACTGGGTTGGCTAAATCAATTAAAGTATAAAAGTCATGTATGTACACACACACACACACACACACCTGGGAGTGTGGTAGCACTCTCTATATTGGCATAACTCGTATTTCAAAATGATGGACAACAACACCCCAAAAACCAACCCCCATATCTCAGTGTGCTATATGTGACATACTCCGACACACCCTGTCGAGTTGAAATGTTGCGAGGAATGGTGAGGTTGTATCTATAACTGGTGCACATCTCATTACAAGTTTTTCTTGCCTCTGTCAATGTGATTTCACAACCATTGTTCCCAGCAATCAAGCTTTCTAGTGGCCATTCAAAAAGTAAATCTAACAGAATTGTTGCCAGTAAATGAATATATGTTCATCACGTACAATTTGGCTCATCAAGTTTTATTAAAACGTCATCATCCATTACTAGCAGAGGAACCGCTGCATTGCCAGGAAAGAATAAAAGATTACAATAGCCTTCTTAATAATCAAATTGAAATTGTATTCTCTCGACATTTTGACTAGATGATCTAACCTTCACCAGGATACCAGAGGAGCACCAACTGAAAAGCCATTTTTCTCAGAAAATGAGAAGCCATTTTGTTTAAGGATTGTGCATGCGCTTTTCATGTTCTCGATGATTGCTCACAAATTACACAACATGGTGACATTCTACATTAGAGCTCGCATAGAGCAAGCAATATCAGTGAGGCTTCCTCTATAGTCATATGCAATTAGCCTTAGTTACAAAATTTACAGAGGGCAGCATTGTCATCGATAACTGTGGTAAACCAAGGCTGCCTCTCCTCTACTTTATTACCTTACTTACTTGATGTTCTGTGTCTTCAGAAATATTGATCAACAAAAAAGTGATGCTCATTCCTGCACCTTTGCTATGGGTTCCTCGGCTAGTTTATTGGCAGTGATAGGGTCAAAGGTTCAACTATAAATTAACGTCTAGGTTATTGCCTCCGTTTGGTAATCTTACCGAAAGTCATCATCTGCCTCCTCTTCCTTGAACCTTTCATCAACAAGTTGTTGCCACTTAGTCTTCATGTTTATTACGTTTATTCAGCATTCCTTAACAAACTGTCATATTATTTTTATTGCTTAATATGCTCGTATATAGTTGCTACCTGGCCTGCCATGGAGTGAAGCTTCTCCCTGTCCTGCAGGCCTATATCCAGGGGTTCACCTCTGAAGAACTTGCATTCTCTCTCACTGCAGGAAGAAACACCAGTGCCACTGCACAGGCCCCAACAATGGCTGCTAAGGCTAGCACCAAAGCAATTGACATTATGAAGATAATTTTTGTGAAGAAAAGAGATCGGGGTAGGTCCTTGTCATTATTGTCATGGCGATAAGGTGTGGTTGGAAGGAGTGTGGGGTCCATTATTTTTCGCTAGTTTTTGCCTTGATTTATGTGCTGTATTTCACTTTATCTTGCAATGGATTGGGTTGTGGAGATTGGGAGTTGTAGATGCAATGTTGCTTGGTATGTAGCTAATAGCAAGAAGTTAGTGAGGTTCTGCAGATAACACATGCCAACAAGCATCGAGAGATGAGCATTAGATCACATGCAGGCGTCTAAATTAGAAGAGAAACAGTGAGGAAAGGGGAATCGATTCTAATCTTAGTCATTGTAATGATCTAATATTATTGTCACCTGATATTGCTGCTTTTCTGTGAGGCTTACAGTTTCAGGGGAAGTTTACGATGTTTTACATAACACTTATGATAATATGCTACATTGCAATTTATAGACAAGGTTTATTGCTATTATTATTACCATATACATGCTAGCATACTGGCTACCTGTCGTGATTCTTCAAAGCACAGAATATGTGTGCGCCAAGTGAGTACCACAGCCAAATACTAGTTTCATGTCACACGCATAAAACTTATGATCTAGCTAAAACTGCAGATGGCTGTAGTGTCGGCAGTTAAAGTTAAAGACAAATATATTTATTTATCTGGTTGCTTCATTACCAGGTTAGCTTGTAAGACATCTGCTGAGATGCAAAATCTATTAGAAGTTAACCATCTCCTAGAAATAGCCACAATCATCTAGACATCTGAATCTGTAGAAGAGCTGGTGGTTATGCTTCAGTGTGTGATGTTTTCCAGACTCGGGTGTCATAGAGATGCCTCCAGGAATACATTACACTTGATTTTTATTGGTGGCATATATGGGAAGACATGTGTAAAGTGGTGCTAACTAGAATATAAGGTTTCTGGTTTTGCTGAAGCACACCAGTAATGGACCTAGCTAGATGGTGTGCATCAAATGTTGACTATTCACATGACGTGTGATCAGGGAAGATTTGGATAGGAAAACAAAATTCAAAAGCAGAAGTGGTCATGTGCCGAATACTCTGCAGCATTTGGTTTGAGTATGCTCAGCATGCACACATACCACCAACAATATAGTATATAGACATGGCCACAATATCATAAAGAGCAAACTAGCTGCAGGTCTGGTTGGCCAGTGGATTGCCAGAGATAAATGACTTGCACAAACTATTATGATGACATAAATACTCCCAATGTGTTGACTTGGACCAACATAAACATAATTATAGATAGAGATTTGATTCCCCTCACTCACTATGTGTGGCGAGAGATTATGCTATATAGCACAGTGTGAAGACCTCACCTCAGCTTCTTTTCTGATCAATAATTCAACAAATGCTGGATCTACCATGTAAAACCTTCTCATTGGATTACTTTTATCATGTGACTTGATCTAAATCCAGGAATGTCTATAGTCTGTCTCAAAAATATTATGTTGATCTCTGTGATGCCATTAAATTAAGTCTGCATTCATACACTGTTTGGTGTGTGTGTGTGAGTGTGTGTTTGTGTTTGTGTGCATTTGTGTGCAAGTGGCCAATGTCATTGTGCTGATGTTCCTTTCCCTAGAATATGTAAGGCTTGGGTTAGAGTCCATTATTCCTGCACAACACTCAACTATGAGGGAAGCAGAGTATTATCTAAATTGCATCAGCTCTCCTCTTACAAAAACTTACAAAAAATGTTTATGGTGACAGCAGATCATCACAAGACCTGTTGTGCCATCAGACCAAAGAACAACCATAGCAGACTTCCTGGGGCATATATAGTGCAGTACAGATAGTATTACTGGAACCATCTCAGACCACTAACGCCACTGGAAGGATTCCCTACGAAGAAAGTGAGAATTTTTCTTATCTGTCTGTCTGCTTGGTTTTAATCCTCCCAAGCCTTTGCAGAACAAGACTCTGCCTGTGAAGCTAGTCTTAATTCTTCACTCTCTTCTTTCTTATCTCTACCTATTTTGTCCACTTGTTAGATGCCGTCTTCCTCGTGTATAATATCACTGGTGGGCATTTTAACACCCATCCCCACACATGTCTATTGGTCAACACATGATTATATATTGATTTTAAAACATAAGAAAATGATCACTGCAGCTCTTCAGCAAAACAATGCAGTGAACACAACCAATAGATATGCATGATTACACTAGTTTGTTTGGCTGGAAATCTGTTCAATCTTCACTCCTTCAGTCACAAAGGACCCAGTGGACAGGGTATGTGAGAACTGAGTGTTCAAGATGCATGTACCCAGCTGATCTGTCAGGTAGAGATATGAACTTTATGATTGCCAGAATGCATTTACAAAAAAAATTGAGTTCTGTTATAACACTATACTTATATTATATATTGTATATGGCTTTAGGTCATATGTAACAATTTAACTTGAATACCTAATATTGGGATATCAGTCACTTGAACTAAGAAAGAGAAAAACTGCTGCTAAGTAGCATTAGTATTGAGCTGTCAAAATATATTAGGAGTAAGAGGTGTGGCAAACATCACCTTTCAATGTTTAGAAAAGGGGTGAATAATCCAATTATATAAACATAACGAGAGAGCAAGGGGTGATTTACAGTGTGTAACAATAAATTTCTGTCTTGTATATTTATCTTGTCTGCACCGAACACAGTAGCTAAAATATTCTTGGGATCTAGGTCATTATTGATGTTTAGTGCTTGAAACTGCATGAAAAAAGATACACTGGGAGAGAGTGCCACCAAAAGTCTCTGTGTATAAAGTTACACACCAACACTAAGGACATGTGTACATGAAGCAAGTGCATGAGAAACATATTCATCTTGGTAATGCTCTCAAGATGATCTCTTACTTCAGCTAAGTGCAGAACTGCAAGAAACAATACTGCCAGTACATGTGGGCTAGGCATCACACAAAAACTTGTGATCTAGCCGCAACAGCCAGCCAGTGTGGGAACAACATGTAGCGGTTAATTAGGGGCAAAACTCACTTATTGTGTTTCAACGCCTGATTTTTACCAGAATCCACACTTGCTTTATCTGGTGGGTTTCTGTGTACTGTATGTATTTGGAACCCCTGATGAGAGACACAGCTGACCACTTTCTAGAAATAGCCAGAACCACCAGAACTCAGAATCTAGTCAGCTAAAGTGGGTTTACTATTTGATGTGTTCAGAGAACTAAACTGAGATCAGTCTCTGTGGCCTTTTTCCTTACCTCAGTTACTACTTCTGAAGTCCTTACCTTGGAAGTTGCACTAATATCTGTTCTCACTGCTATGTACTGATAGTGGTTAGAGTACTGCAGAAAAAAATCCTCTTTAGTGGAGGACAGTTAAGTTAAGATGTGCATATTACATTTTAGAAACACAAACATACAGACACACACAAATGTACACATGCATGAATTCACATGGATAAACACATGAACTCACTCACACACACACACACACACACACTATCCACCCATCCATCCGTCCATGTGCATGTGCGCACACTGGCTTGCCACATGTGGAAGGAGTGGTACAGGCCAAGAAGCTATGCTGTACATGGTCCATTTTTAAGGATATTTTTTTATTGAAGGAGACCTGCAGGTGGTAGGACTTCCCACAAAACTGACAGTGAGACTTCTGAGGCAGCTCATGTTTCTGTGCACATGGTTTCTTAGAGCCTTGTTTTCATTGCCACAGATACACATGCAGAATGCACACAACCAAGTGCTGCCTCAGCATCCAGTTATCTCTCTCTCTCTCAGCTTCTTCCTCCTGTGCTTTCTCCCCTCCTTCCTTCTGCTCACATCAGCTGTTCATGAAACCATATAGAGAGTGTGTCATGTGCACATGACCCAAACATTTTTTGATGAAGTAGAAGCTAACAATACTTTTACAGGTGGTTGTTGCTTTGTAGAAAGGAAGAAATGGCTCATTTTGTCGTTTGGAGATTTTTGCCTCCATGTAAGATTTACCACGAATCTGTAGCTGCCTTTATGACTGGATTTTTCATGAAATCAACTATGACAATACTAATGTCGCTTCTCTTTTTTTATCCGGGCAATGTGGGGTACCCCTGCTGACCTTATATAAAGTAGTAGTGTCTGTCGATCTGTATGTATGTCTCTATGTGAGCTATGCACAGCCAAATGGAAGGTCCAATCCAAATGAAACTTCCACCCACAGAACAGGATAAATTCCTGTCTGTTGTTTCGTAAAAAGTTTGGTCCAGATCCGGACTGTTAGCCATCATCGAATGGCATGGTACCATAGTATGCCTAGACTCTGCCTCATGGTGAATCCAGCTACAAAGTGCCTAGGCCCTGCTTCATGGGAAACATAGTTACAGGATGCAGCTTACTATGCAACTACATGTATTATGCTTCAAGCTGGTGTGGATCCAGATGGACTAACTATAACAACAATGTACCTGTCATCAATATTAGTGAAGTGAAGTACTGAAAAAAATCAAATAGACTGGGACATGGTAACCACAAAAGTCATTAAAGTTTTTTCTTGCTCAAAGGTTATTGGTGGTAACATAAGGATCTGAGTATGATGAGGCCAACAACCTTATAACACAAGGAGCATAAACATTTGGCAGTTCATGTACACAGTCAAAAGGCATATCCAATCACTGCTTCCCCCATTGCATTTAGGCAAGCAATTATAAGGTATAGAAGAGCGAAAGAAAATGCTGTGGCCAGGTGGTTTTGCAGACATATTCAACCTGCAGAGCTTACCTTCTCACGTTGATCAGTACACTACAGTCTCCCCAAAATAAAAAGTGCTGTAACACTTTAGAGCCTCATGATATTTTCTGATTTTCTATGGATGTGGTGACAACCACTAGGTGAGTGGCTGGGATGGGAGAGTCCTAGGGTGATACCCTCCAGCTGATATAAATAGCCACACTTTTGTTGTGTTTTTTGACAGAGTTGAGGTGAACACGAGGTGAGAGATAAGTAGGGGAGATTACCTCTTTGTTAAAAACATGTATGTGCAAATTACACAATAATCCATCGCTGGATTCTCCTGAATTCTAGTGCAGAAAGACTAATACACTACACATAAAATCATAGCTGTCATAGTCCAGCCTTTACATAATAGCATATGGTTCTGACCAAACAAACTTGAACATGAATGTTTTTGTGTTTGTTGGCAGTCCACTTCAGACACGTGCATGTCCATGATGAAGTATGCTCATATACATCTCTGTAGCACATAGCCTGTTGATACTAACATGAACATAACAAATTATATCTTCTCAAGTCAGGAGATGGTTAGTAATTATATCAGTCCACTCTCCTCGTGTCTACTACAGGAACGGTGATCACAGTTGGAATGATGCTTATGCATGTACCAGTACTTTTAAAAATAGCCATCAATTACAGCTACTGTCTTTCATGAACTCTGCTGGCTGATCCTGGAAGCTTTTCTTGCTGACGAAGGCTGCACAAGCACATTTGTTTACTACTAAATACTCTGAATCCCTTGGCCTTTAAGAAAGTAGGTGCTTCTGGATGGATTTCTTTGTTATAGACCTAGTCCAAAATAACCTTTTATTTGCCTACTTCAATGGAACCGATTCAACCAAACTGCATCTTGTATTTTCATCCTAATGATGAATAAAGTTCTAGCTGTCATGCTAGCTAGGCTAGTCTAGCTTTAAATTTGACAGAGTGACAGCTGTAGATGTAGTTAGCATTGGAGTGGCATGAGTTATGTGGTCATAGTTGGAGAGGCAGTTCTGCTATATGCCACACCCAACTTAATTCCAGGTTATTAAAGCACACATATCTGTAAACTTGCTATTGGGAAAAAATGCACTTATTCAGTTCAGCATGAAGATCCACTACTTTGTAAGAATAATGAATCATTTGCTGACTGCACTTCTTACCTGCCCTCATGGCTACATATATAGTGATGTAGCTAGCTAGAAAGTCAACTTACTAGCTGGACCAGTGCGGCCGGAAAGTGTCAGCAAAGATCAAGATTATGTCCTTATGCTAATTGGTCTTGGAGATTTTACAATCATCACTGGTTCTATGCTTAAAATGAGAGGTGACATCATCGTTTAATTGTCCTTGGAAACTTTTGGTCGACTAAAGTAAGATGTGCTTATTTAAAAAGTCTTGCACCTATAACAACATGTGCCTAATATAACACATACAGCAGGGGGGGGGGGGGGGGGCACTTAACAACCAGTATTCACAGTGCCATGTATGTATAGGACTACCAGTTTTAATGCTCCTGCAGTCATAATGTAAATTTTGTACACAAACTCTACTGTTTGTGTGCATGTGGATTTTTCTGTGGTGTCGACAATAGCTGTAATCTAAAATCTTTACCTACAATGTGCATGCATGGAGCAGTGTCAAGTAATTGAGTTGTCCATCAATACATGCTCCTTCTAGGCTCGCTTATATCTAGCTATAGCTACTGTGCTGAACATAAAGATTTCTCTATAGTAGTGAAAAAATGCAGTAGTCTACTCAATACTAATGCTACTTAGCGGCTGTTTTCCTCTTTCTCAGTTAAAGTTACTTCTATTCCAATATTAGGTGTTCAAGTTAAATTGTTACCTATGACCTAAAGCCATATATAATATATATATAACAGGATTCACAAAAGGTTTGTAAATGCATTCTGGCCATCATAAAGTTCATATCTCTACCTGACAGATCAGCTGTGCACATGCATGTTGAACAATCAGTTCTCGCATACCCTGTCCATGGGATCCTTTGTGACTGAAGGAGTGAAGATTGAGCAGATTGCCAGCCAAACAAACTAGTGTAATTATATGTCATATCTATTTGTTGTGTTCACTGCATTGTTTAGCTGAAGAGCTGCAGTGATCATTTTCTTATGTTTTAAAATCCATATATAGTCATGTGGTTGACCAATAGACATGTGTGGGGATGGGTGTTAGAATGCCCACCAGTGTTATTATACATGAGGCAGACAGCATCTAACAAGTGGACAAAATAGATAGAGTTCCTCCTGTGCTTTCTCCCCTCCTTCCTTATGCTCACAATTTATATTTAGGTAGTATACACTCCTCCGGATGAGCTGTTGCCAAATATGGCATCTCTAGATCATATCTCATGCATACTCGTATGCAACCACACACACATGCAACTGCACACACACACACACACACATACAGACCACACACTCACAGCACACACAGTGACAACAATGACAGTTAATATAATTATTTAGGGGGTGGAGCAACAGGTAAATCATGCATATATATGGTCCATGGGTTCTTTAATCTTTGATAGTGTCTCTGTACCTTAAAAATTGTAGGCATATGTCCAGAATTGGGATATAGATCTTCACATTTCAGGATTCCAAACAGTCTTACTCCTTATGAGGTTGACATGAACAGCTGAAACCTCCAGTGTGGCCTTATGTTAATACAAGCTCCATTTTAGCACATGGGATTGATTTAAGATCTTTATTTCAATCAAGGTGTCAATTTTGAAACTTTAAAAGACTAGCCAGACTATGGTTATACAAGACTATATGTGTAGATACTTTCTCCTGGCTTGTCTCACCTAGATATTATGCTCAGTTGTCCTGCTCTCTATGGAGCTATAACTTCACTACCATGGGGAAAAATTAATAAAAATGATTTCTCACTTTGTCTCAATTTCTCGATGCTCAGGGTCAATCCTGGCATGCTCACTGTAGATTTTTTTCTCCCTGTAAAGTTTTCATCCTCACCATATTGTCACTGTTGAGCTTTTCTGTTCTCTATGCCTTTTTCCCACAAATATAGATAATAATCTTTTATATTTCAGTATTTCTAGATATCTGTTGCTCATATTTCTCTTGATGGCTATTTACCTGTTTTGTGCTGGCTCATCCAGCTTCAAGCTCTCAGCTAGAATGTAAACAGCTATGTTAGTGCATGCACACTTGCAGGAGATTCAAAATACAAAGATTCAATAGATTCTTCCAAACACCATGTCTCAGCTCTTCAAGCAGAGGCAAAAATCACACTTAATTTTGTGGGATGTCTATACTTATTAATAAACCACACAAAAGCACCAGCTGTTCATGAAACCATATAGAGATTGTGTCATGTGCACATGACCCAAACATTTACGTTTTTGATTTTGGGTGAACGATTATACCTACAGCCATTTAATAATATTAATGCATACTGATTGGATGGGGCTCCAAAGTCAGGGCACACCATTTCCTTGAGGCTATGACATTAAATACATAGCCTCCCCTTTTAAGACCACAAGTATTTCCATCATGCATGGAAGCACCGCACAGAACTTTTAGTTTGGCCACTTCACTTCAAAAGTTTGTTCCTGTGCTTCTAAATTAGATGATGTAAGTATGTACCTTCTATCCTGTGAGAGTTGACCAGGACCCTTAATTAAGTTAAGCTGATAAAAAACCACTTACAATACCCCGTCCTATTCAAGTCATCTGCAAGGGATCTAGCCCCAGAAATCGCCAAGTACAGGTGGCCATGGCGATGTAGTAAGCACCTACTAAATGATTACAATGGTACCTGAACTAAGCAGCCAATGTAGCAAGCACGCATTGGGTTGTTTCCAGTGGAATGGTTACATGTAGAAAGTGTACAGTATATTGATTTTGCTGAGCTCCTATGTGAGGTTGAGAGGAAGGAAAGTAGGAACAACCATTTGTAGAGTTGAATGTAGCTGCTCAGAAGTTTTAGTGAACTAGAGGATCAAGAACATCAATTGCTAAAGCAGAGGCAAATCCTCACCTGGTAGAGCTAGCTTTAACTTTTAAACTTCATTACAAATAATCACGCGAATACAGGTGTGCACACTGTTACTAGGGTGCAAGAAATCACTAGCTAGCTAGCTATGTGTAGAGAGCAACCATGCTCTATGCTACTAAGGTCCTTTTGTTCTGATGTAAGCAAGATTTTCATTGATTTCTAATGGGGACAAATTTAGAACAACATAATATGCATATATACTATCTATGGACACTTAACCTTTCACCTCGAAGATCAGATGGATGGTTGCTCTCTATATAGAGCTAGCTAGTGATTTCTTGCACCCTAGCAACAGTGATTTAACTTAGCTCACACTTAAAAGAGACTAGATCATCTCTTATTGAAGGGACTAAGAACATTTGCCATTTACTAATAAGGTAGGGAATTACTTGTAGGAAGAAGGGAGGAGAGGCTGTTCAAAATATGGTGGGCCTTAAACTGAAGTAAAGAATTCTCCACCAGGAACTGATCTCCAGAAGGAGGGGAAGGGGGAGTCCAAGTATTTTGAAACCAGTGTGACCAACATGAAGTGTTAGAGGAGACACTCGGGGGATTTGGAGTGTTGATTGTCTCAATTTTTTTATGTAGCTTGTGAATTATCCTTGATAAGATGAGTAAAGCCATTAGTCATCGTGCATGTGAAAGGAGTGGGGATCCAGACGACCTGGACACTTCTCCCCCCACCCACCCTCAGTATGTCCCATACACTACCTTTCCACTTCTCTCCCTTCCTCAGAATGGAGGAGGTGGGAGGGGATGAGAAGAAGAGAGAAGGAATTTTAAATGAAAACTACGTTACAAGGTTTTGGTATCAATGGAGAGATTATTTAGATACTGTTCACATAACATACGCAGATTAAAAAGTTTTTTAAATTAACCATACACTATTTTTTAAACTTGCATATGCCCAGAAGACTGGTGAACACGAATAAATAAGTGTACTTCTGGTTGGCTGGGTACAGGCTAATTTATAAATGGCTGATGACTACAACTTCTCTCCTTCATGGACTTGGTAACAGTTGTGCAGGAGAGAGCCACAAATCAAACACCAAATATGTTTTGGAATGAGGTCATTTAAAGGAGTGGTAGTGTACACAAACTTAACTTCTTTACACAGTAGTGAAATAATAATCATTTGTATTTTCAACTGGATAAGTCAATCTACTCTCCTCAATCACCCTTCCTCCCAGGCATGGTCGAACAAGAAAGCTTCAAAGTGAGCTAAAGACATCCTCTGCTTCGATCAAACCTACAGTGATTTGTTGACCGCTGTTCAGATTCTGTTCATTTTTTTAATAATTGGAAAGATGTTGCTATCTTGTGAGTCCCACATGCATGATAGGCTGCATTCCTGCTATGATGAGCAGGAAACAAACACTACTTGTACAATTGAAAAGAAGCCTAAAGGCATCATTCATGCTGATGCCATGTTTACACCAGAAAAAAAAGTGCATGGTGTATTACTATGACGCAGTAAAAGAAGAAGTACTCATGGAATGAAGCCAGTATAAAACCTGCTTAACTTTCATTATCTTTTACTTCAGAAACAAGGGCTACTTCTCTGGCTGCTCTAAATTTCCATCTGTCAACTTCAACATTGTGGAGTCCTGCAGGCAAACATAATAATAGTTAGTGTGGTTTTTTATTTTATTTTATTTTTCAACTCAGTATGTACAGAAGCTTCCTTCTCCCATAGATCCTAACTCTGCTATGTCAAGAAGTAGCTTTCATCATTCTCAAAAACCTTTGCTCTCTTTCTAGGATAGAGATCAATATCCCTTGCAAAAAGTGTATATATAATGTGCTTAACATGACAAAAGTATTATTATTATTCTATATCAGCATGCACTTATGTATTGTATGCACCTCAACTATGCCCACCTCAACTTATTATTGTCTAGAACATTGCATTGAATTTCTGGGTTTTACAATAGCATGTAGTTATGTACGTAGTATAAAGTTTGAGCCCTCCCATACAGGAAGCATGTTGAGGCTCTACCCACAAGTCCACCTATCTCAGCGTGTGTTCATCGTATCATTCCAAAACTTTTACAGACACATAACTAGTCATGTCAGTCATTATGTCCTTCTCTACTCATATATGCTAAACATGTCATTTAGAAAGATTGGGGTTCTCTCGCTTTTCTTGCTAATACCCACCATCAGGCCTAGCATCTATGTATTTCTTGCAATGGAAAGAGTCCAAAGTCTGCTGCAATCTACAGATTGTTCAACAGATAATCTATAGATTGAGCATTGGAATCAGAACCACTGGGTTTGCATGTTCCTGACACATGACAATGAGAGTATAGGATAGTCTGAAAACAAGTGTCCATAATAACTGACCAAAATCATTGCTCACTCTTGACTGACACAGAGGAGACTAAGCACTTTTTTCACTGCTATAGAGTTCTGTGCAGCACTGTAGCTATAGCTAGCTATAAGCGAGCCAGTTTTCTAGAAGGAGCAGAAAATGTGTGTATTGATGGACAACTCAATTACTTGACACTGCTCTTTGCATGCACATTGTAGGTAAAGATCTTAGATTACAGCTATTGTCCGACCCCACAGAAAAGTCTACACGCACACAAACAGTAGAGTTTGTGCCCAAAATTTACATTATGACTGCGGGAGTATTAAAACTGGTGGTCCTATACATACATGGCACTGTGAACAGTGGTTGTTAAGTGCCCCCTGCTGTATGGGTATAGGTGCAAGACTTTTAAAATAAGCACATCTTACTTTAGTCGACCAAAAGTTTCCAAGGACAATTAAACGATGATGTCACCTCTCCTTTTCAGCGTAAGATACTAGGTAGAGCTGGACCAGTAATGATTGTAAAATCTCCAAGACCAATTAGCATAGCGACATAATCTTGATCTTTGCTGACACGTTCCGGCCGCACTGCTCCAGCTAGTAAGTTGACTTTCTAGCTAGCTACATCACTATATATGTAGCCATGAAGGCAGGTAAGAAGTGCAGTCAGCAAATGATTCATTATTCTTTGTAATTATGACAAAGTAGTGGATCTTCACGCTGAACTGAATAAGTGCATTTTTACCCAGCAGCAAGTTTACAGGTATGTGTGCTTTAATAACCTGGAATTAAGTTGGGTGTGGCATATAGCAACTGCCCCTCCAACTGTGACCACATAACTCATGCCACTCCAATGCTAACTACATCTACGCTGTCACTCCATCAAATTTAAAACTAGACTAGCCTAGGTAGCATGACAGCTAGAACTTTATTCATCATTAGGATGCAAATACAAGATGCAGTTTGGTTGAATCGGCTCCATTGAAGTAAGTGAATAAAAAGTTATATTGGACACTAGGTCTATAACAAAGAAATCCATCCAGAAGCACCTCCTTTCTTAAAGGCAAAGGGTATTTTCTGGTAAACAAATGTACTTGTGCAGCCTTCCTCAGCAAGAAAAGCTTCCAGGACCAGCCAGCAGAGTTCCTCAAAGACAGTAGTTGTAATTGATGGCTATTTTTAAAAGTACTGGTACATACATAAGCACCATTCCAACTGTGATCGCAGTTCCTGTAGTGGACACGAGGAGAGAGGACTGATATAATTACTAACCATCTCCTGTCTTGAGAAGATATAATATGTTATGTTCATGTTAGTATCAACAGGTTATGTGCTCCAGAGATGTATATGAGCATACTTCATCTTGAACATGCATGTGTCTGAAGTGGACTGCCAACGACAACAAAAACACTTAACAATATTCATGTTCAAGTTTGTTTGGTCAGAACCATATGCTATTATGTAAAGGCTGGACTATTTTTAATAAAGAGGTAATCTCCCCTACTTATCTCTGTGTTCACCTCAACTCTGTCTAAAAAAACACAACAAAAGTGCGGCTATTAAATCAGCTGGAGGGTATCTCCCTGGGACTCTCCCATTCCAGCCACTGACCAAGTGGTGTGTCACCACATTTCTGACTCATAGAAAATTAATGCTGTCAGATGAAATATTGAGGCTCTACAGTGTTACAGCACTTTTTGTTTTGGGGAAACTGTAGTGTACTTGATCAACGTGAGAAGGTAAGCTCTGCAGGTTGAATATTATAATGTTTGTCTGCAAAACCACCTGGCCACAGCATTTTCTTTCGCTCCTCTATACCTTATAATTGCTTGCCTAAATGCAATGGGGGAAGCAGTGATTGAATATGCCTTTTGACTGTGTACATGAACTGCCAAATGTTGTGTTATAAGGTTGTGGGCCTCATCATACTCAGATCCTTATGTTATCACCAATAACCTTTGAGCAAGGAAAAACTTTAATGACTTTTGTGGTTAACATGTCCCAGTCAATTTGATTTTTTTCAGTACTTCACTTCACTAATATTGATGACAGGTACATTGTTGTGTTATAGTTAGTCCATCTTGATCAACACCAGCTTTAAGCATAATACATGTAGTTGCATAGTAAGCAGGATCTGTCTGCTGCATCCTGTAACTATGCTTCCCATGAAGCAGGGCCTAGGTACTTTGTAGCTGGATTCACCATGAGGCAGAGTCTAGGCATGGTACCATGCCATTCGATGGTGGCTACAGTCTGGATCTGGACCAACACACAGGAATTTATCCTGTTCTGTGGGTGGAAGTTTCATTTGGATTGGATAGCTCACATACAGACATACATACAGATAGACAGACACTACTACTTTATATAAGATCAGCAGGGGTACCCCACATTGCCTGGATAAAAAAAGAGAAGTGGCATTAGTATTGTCATAGTTGATTTCATGAAAAATCCTGTCATAAAGGCAGCTACAGATTTGTGGTAAATCTTACATGGAGGCAAAAATCTCCATACGACAAAATGAGCCATTTCCTCCTTTCTACAAAGCAACAACCACCTGTAAAGGTATTGTTAGTTTCTCTACTTCATCAAAAAATGTTTGGGTCATGTGCACATGACACACTCTCTATATGGTTTCATGAACAGCTGATGAGAGATAGGAAGGGAGAAAGCACAGGAGGAAGAAGCCTGAGAGAGAGAGATAACTGGATGCTGAGGCAGCACTTGGTTGTGTGCATTCTGCATGTGTATCTGTGGCAATGAAACAAGGCTGATCTATGCACCAGAAAAATGAGCTGCCCAAGAAGTCTCACTGTCAGTTTTGTGGGAAGTCCTACCACCTGCAGATCTTCTTCATAATAAAAAAGATCCTTAAAAATGGACCATGTACAGCATAGCTGTACCACTCCTTCCACATGTGGCAAGCCAGTGTGCGCACATGCACATGGACGGATGTATGTATGTATGAATTGATGTACGGATGGGTAGATAGTGTGTGTGTGTGTGTGTGTCATGTGTTTGTCCATGTGCATGCATGCGTGTGTGCATGTGTGTGCATGTGTGTGTATTTGTGTGTGTGTGTGTCTGTATGTATGTGGCTTTATAATATAATTAAATATGCACATCTCAACTTAACTGTCCTCCACTAAAGAGGATTTGTTCTGCAGTACTCAAACCACTATCTATACTTAGAAGTACTAGTGTAACTTCCAAGGTAAGGACTTTAGAAGTAGTAACTGAGGTAAGGAAAAAGGCCACAGAGGCTGTTCTCAGTTTAGTTCTCTGAACACATCAAATAGTAAACCCACTTTAGCTGACTAGATTCTGAGGTCTGGTGATTGTGGCTATTTCTAGAAAGTGGTCAGCTATGTCTCTCATCAGGGGTTCCCAATACATACACAGAAACCCACCAGAGCATGTACAGTCAAGTAAGTGTGGATTCTGGTAAAAATTAGGCGTTGAAACACAATAAGTGAGTTTTTTCCTAATTAACTACTACATATTGTTCCCACACTGGCTGTCTGTTGCGGCTAGATCACAAGTTTTTATGTGATGTCCTGCACACATGTACTAGCAGTATTGTTTCTTGCACTTCTGCACTTAGCTGAAGTAAGAGATCATCTTGAGAGCATTACCAAGATGAATAATTATGTGAAGTCTTGTTTCTCATGTACTTGCTTCATGTGCACGTGCCCTCAGTGTTGGTATGTAACTTTATACACATTTAAAATAAATTCCATCAAACTATTATTCTGCCTTTTTTCTATAGAGGGGAGGGTTGAATGGAGCTGCTCTTGGGTGTGGTGGCTTGATGGAGCACTGGAAAGCAACTAGGCACATTGAAGGAACATGCAGTAATTTTACCTTGGATATGGAGAGATTGTTTTCAAATAGCTTTATGGGAATCATTTATTGCACTGATGTTGTGAACTATGTCAGAGTTAACATATGTTAGAACACTGACAGTTAGCATATGTTGATAGCTTTATGGGAATCATTTATTGCACTGATGTTGTGAACTATGTCAGAGTTAACATATGTTAGAACACTGACAGTTAGCATATGTTGATATTTGTTGTGCTTCCTAATAGTGTGCAGTATTCATGGTGGGCTCTAAATGTGTGTAGACTAGAGAGGTTAAGACATAACTGATTACTATGATGTAAATGTCGATGTAAGAAGAGCAATGAGATACCGTTTTGTGAGGTATTTTGTTGCCAATATAATAAGAGACTGTTTGGTGGCACTCTCTCCCAGTGTATGTTTTTTCATGCAGTTTCAAGCACTAAAAATCAATAATGACCTAGCTCCCAAGAATATATTAGCTACTGTGTTTGGTGCAGACAAATAAACGTGATACTTTTTACAAGAGAGAAAGGCATTGTTACCCACTGTAAATCACTCTCTCAGTTATGTTTACTTAATGCCCAAGATGATGTTTGCCACAACTTACAACTTCACCTCCAAGTAACAAAGAGACAAGTTCTCTTGTTCCTAGACAGCTCAATACTAATGCTACTTAGTGGCGGTTTTTCTCTTTCTCAGTTAAAGTGACTGCTATTCCAATATTAGGTGTTCAAGTTAAATTGTTACCTATGACCTAAAGCCATATAATTATAATATATATATAAAACAGGATTCACAAAACGTTTGTAAATGCATTCTGGCAATCATAAAGTTCATATCTCTACCTGACAGATCAGCTGTGCACATGCATGTTGAACACTCAGTTCTCGCATACCCTGTCCATGGGATCCTTTGTGACTGAAGGAGTGAAGATTGAGCAGATTGCCAGCCAAACAAACTAGTGTAATTATATGTCATATCCATTTGTTGTGTTCACTGCATTGTTTAGCTGAAGAGCTGCAGTGATCATTTTCTTACGTTTTAAAATCACGTGTTTGACCAATAGACATGTGTGGGGATGGATGTTAAAATGCCCACCAGTGATATTGTATGTGAGGAAGACAGCATCTAACAAGTGGACAAAATAGGTAGAGATAAGAAAGAAGAGAGTGAGGAATTGAAGACTTGCTTCACAGGCAGAGTCTAGTTGAAGATTGCTCTGCAAGGGCATGGGAGGATTAAAACCAAGCAGACAGACAGTAGGGAACCTTCCAGTGGCCTTAGTGGTCTGAGATGGTTCCAGTTATACTATCTGTACTGCACTATATATGCTCCAGGAAGTCTGCTGTGGTTGTTCTTTGGTCTGATGGCACAACAGTTCTTGTGATGATCTGCTGTCACTACAATCTCCATTTTAGTATGATTTTAGTTGCTACTTAACATACTGTCTGTTTGTTATACATGTTATCTTCAACACCAACCACTCAACCTTGGGAAAACTGGCGAAATCCCAATCTTTATATGAGAAATTAATACCAAATTTTGCATCCAAACCTGTACCTGTACTATTCTGCTTGTTACAGTTAACTAAATTATTCATAACCATATTTTTAAGTTTTTGTAAGAGGAGAGCTAATGCAATTTATATAATACTCTGCCTCCCTCATAGTTGATTGTTGTGCAGGAATAATGGACTCTACCCCAAGCCTTACATATTCTAGGGAAAGCACAATGACATTGGCCACTTGCCACACAAACACACACAAACACAAACACACACACTAGGCCAGTTTTAAATGAGGTCATTTAGACTTTGTGCTGAGTGAGTGAGTTAATTATTGCATGATTGAGCATCTTCCTCACAAATTTGTGTTCTTTGCTTTCATACCTTATGCATAAACAAGGAAGACAGATAGAGGGCAAGCAAAGAGTCAACAATTTAAAATTAGAAGCTTATCATTTCAGCAGCATCCCCAACTGATCTTGTTCCCACTCCATTTCCCCCCTTTTCTTTTACATTTGTCCTTCTCTTGAGTGGCCAAATAAGAAATTTTTTGATTTTTGTTATCCTGTATCCTTCTTGACGATAGAAAAGAAAAGAGAGACACCAAAGAATGTTATCACCTTTTGTGGAAATCAATGGTTCCCAAGGTACTGTAGTACTGAGGGGTGTGGTGGAATCCCTTCAATATCATCTCAGTTTGATGTACGACTTAAGACATTAGTTTACAATTGTATACATTTTTTTGAAGAAAAAAGTGTTCGTACTAGAAAGTTGAACTAGTTCGAAAACTAGTCTTTTTTCTTTTTCCATGCTTTTTTGTATGTGTGGTAATTATAATCTTCATTTTGGCTAATTCTTTTGGTCTCCCACAAAGCAGAGAGGCAGATGGTGGTGGCAAGACAGTCAATATTTTTAGGTTGAGTAATCTAAATTGGAAAGACATAAACTGAAATTTAACAAGGTTGACTCCTACAGATTTGTGCAAGCAACTAACTAACCCTGCAAGAGAAAAAATTGTTTTCCAAAAGAAGAATGCAGTAACAGTCCAATTTTATTGTTGCACTATCACTTTGAGGCATAAGGAAATATTCTAGTTAGAACTCCATTACACGACATCATATCAGATTTGGCAAGACCAAGTGGGAGAGGGGAGAAATGTCAATGTGGTGGGACTTCTCCAAACTCTCTATTGTCTGCTTAGCCATGATAACAATTCTAGTATATACATTACCTTGACACATCCCTTCATTCCTGGGATCTGATCAACTGTTCTTTTTCCTTCCATCCTATTTTCAGTGGTGTCAAGGATCTGGTGACTTCTACCATGTTGTGGTATCATTCCTATACAGCATCCTTCTCTTATAGAAATATCTGACCCACATTCATCAATCAAGCCTTCAAGATGTACAATCTTGGAAGAAATAACAGGATAAACACTGCTCTGCTGTCACGGGAGCAAAGCTCTCCCCACACTTAGCATGTTGGTGCAGAAAACAAGTATTTAGTTACATACATCTACACACCTAAATATGAGCTGGTCACTTGTCCTAAATATGAATGGCCTTGCACCTATCTATACGTTAAATAGATACCATAACAAAAAATTGGTTATGCACATACATGCTACCTAAGCACCCACCACTGGGCTCCCTCTCTGAAGCAGTATCTAGGCCATGCACCTTGGCTGAGATGTACATGTCAGGGTCAGCTCAGCTATAAGTGATTAGGCCTTTCATTTCCACCACTGGCTGTCAAAATGAAATGAATGATTTCCCACTGGGTAGATAACAGAAGTGGGTACCTTGGCCCTGCTTCATGTAACAGATAGCTCTTAACAAGCAACTATTATTTTTTCCAAGTGTGGCATCAAGTTAAAGCCACATGATTAATCCTTGCAACTTCACTTTTTGGCTCGGGCAATGCCGGGTGTCAAACCCTCTATCTATCTTTCCCCCCTATAATTATATAAAGTAGTAGAATATATTTTTATATGGTATTTTGTACCACCGCTTATTTGTCAGGAACCCAAGAACCTATCCAGACTAACCTTTATGTAGCAATTAAAACCACTTAAGAAAGGTTTTATATTATGAAGAAAGTAGCTCTTTTCAGTGCATCGAAGACCATTTTGTTAGGGGAAATGACTTTACTTGTGTTTTTCACATGCCCAATGTTATACTCAGCAGTATTGTCAACAATTACCTTACAAAAAGCAGTCAAAATATTATGCTGAATCAAAACTTTCCCCCAAATCTACAGAAAGCTGTCAAAATGATTTTCCAATTTTTCTCCAATTACCAATGCAGCCAAAACTAAAACAAAACTAGAGTGGCACTCAGGAGAAGCTGCTTGCAGCAAGAGAGAAGAATCCTTTACATTGCAAGGTTCTCAACGAGTAATGTTACAGCTAGGAAATACTAGAGCAGCAATGGCGATCAGGAGAAGCAGCACACAGACAGAGAATATTGTGCATCTTTGTAGCATGCCTACTGGGTTCCTAGGCCCTGGGAGTACAGCTACTGGATGCCTAGGCTCTGCTTCATGGGGGATCTATAGAGTGCCTAGGCCCTGCTTCATGTGGGGCCATAGCTACTGCGTGCCTAGGCCCTGCTTCATGGGGGATCTATAGGGTGCCTAGCCTCTGCTTCATGTGGGGGTACAGCTAATGGATGCCTTGGCCCTGCTTCATGGAGATCTATAGGGTGCCTAGGCTCTGCTTGATGGGGATCCTAGGTATGCATATCTAGGCCCTGTTTCATGGGGAAACTACTTTGTTAAGGAGAAAATAGCTCATTTTAGATCCTTTGACATTTTTGTGGGCATTTTCACCCACCACCCTGTAAATCGTTTTTGCCTCATATCAGATATCTGGATTTTAAATTTTGGAATACAGCTGTGATCAATGCTTGCATCACCTCCCCCCCCTCCCCACCCTCAGGAAATGCGGGTTACCGGTAACCCGCTATTATGTTCTCAAGCTTGTGTGGCATCCAGAAAGATTGGCTTTAACAACAGTATGATCTGTTAGCAATACTTGCACTACATCATGTATTCCTTTTTTTGTCCTGAGCACCGCGTATATAGATACCTCTTTGGCAGATCCAGACAAACCTTTGTGTGGTGTTTAAGGATCACCGAAGGTAGGCTTTAAGCCAACCATTTTCTTTATTGAAATGGAGGAAGTAGCTAGCTCGTGTTTGAGCCTCTTTGCAGAATTTTGGCCACCCTGTAAGTTGAATTTCCCACCTGAATATACCAGATATGAAGTAGAAGCTAACAATACCTTTACAGGTGGTGGTTGTTTTGTAGATGAGAGGAAATAGCTCATTTTGTCGTTTGGAGATTTTTGCCTTCTTGTAAGATTTACCATGAATCAGTAGCTGCCTTTATGACTTGAAATCAACTATATATGACAATACTAATGTCACTTCTCTTCTTTTTTTCCGGGCAATGTGGCGTACCCCTGCTGATCTTATATAGAATAGTAGTGTCTGTCTATATCTGTATGTATGTCTGTATGTGAGCTATGCACGGCCAAATGGAAGGTCCAATCCAAACGAAACTTCCACCTACAGAACAGGATAAATTCCTGGATGTTCTTTCGTAAAAAGTTTGGTCCAGATCCGGACTGTTAACCACCGTCGAATGGCATAGTATGCCTAGACTCTGCCTCATGGCGAATCCAGCTACAAAGTGCCTAGGCCCTGATGGGAAGCATAGTTACTTGATGCAGCAAACAGATCCTGCTTACTATGCAACTACATGTATTATGCTTCAAGCTGGTGTGCTTCCAGACAGACTAACTATAACAACAATGTACTTGTCATCAATATTAGTGAAGTGAAGTACTGATTATTAATTTGTATTTAAATAGATTTGGAAGACTGGGACATGGTAAGCACATAAGTCATTCAAGTTTTTCCCTTCTCAAGGGATATTGGTGGTAACATAAGGATCTGAGGATGATGAGGCCCACGACCTTATAACCCAAGGAGCATAAACATTTGGCAGTTCATGTGAAATTTAGTCAAGGAAAGGCAGATACAATTACTGCTTTTCTCCCAGTTGCATTTAGGCAAGCAATTATAAGGGTGTAGAGGAGTGAGGAGCGAAAGAAAATGCTGTGGCCAGGTGGTTTTGCAGACAAACATTATAATATTCAACCTGCAGAGCTTACCTTCTCACGTTGATCAGTACACTACAGTCGCACCCCAAAAAGTGCTGGAACACTGCAAAGCCTCAATATTTCATGACCTTCTCAGACAGCATTAATTTTTCTATGGAGTCAGAAATGTGGTGACACACCATTTGGTGAGCGGCTGGGATGGGAGAGTCCCAGGGAGATACCCTCTAGCTGATATAGTAGCCGCACTTTTGTTGTCTTTTTTGGACAGAGTTGAGGTGAACACAAGGTGAGAGATAAGTAGGGGAAATCACCTTTTTATTAAAAACATGTGTGTGAATATATATACAAATTACACATACAATCCATCACTGGATTCTCCTATGAATTCTACTGCAGAAAGACTAGTACACTACACATAAAAGCATAGCTGTCATAGTCCAGCCTTTACATAATAGCATATGGTTCTGACCAAATAAACTGAACGTGAATATTGTTAAGTGTTTTTGTTGTTGTTGGCAGTCCACTTCAGATGCGTGCATGTCCATGATGAAGTATGCTCATATACATCTCTGGAGCACATAGCCTGTTGATACTAACATGAACATAAACATTTATTATATCTTCTCAAGACAGGAGCCATGGTTAGTAATTATATCACTCTCCTAGTTTCTACTACAGGAACTGTGATCACAGTTGGAATGATGCTTATGCATGTACTAGTACTTTTAAAAATAGCCATCAATTACAGCTACTCTCTTTGAGGAACTCTGCTGGCTGATCCTGGTAGCTTTTCTTGCTGAGGAAGGCTGCACAAGAACATTTGTTTACCAGAAAATACTCTGAATCCCTTTGCCTTTAAGAAAGGAGGTGCTTCTGGATGGATTTCTTTGTTATAGACATAACCTTTTATTCTCTTACTTCAATGGAGCCGATTCAACCAAACTGCATCTTGTATTTGCATCCTAATGATGAATAAAGTTCTAGCTGTCACGCTAGCTAGGCTAGTCTAGATTTAAATTTGACGGATGACAGCTGTAGATGTAGTTAGCATTGGAGTGGCATGAGTTATGTGGTCACAGTTGGAGAGGCAGTTCCTAATAGAGGCTATATGCCACACCCAACTTAATTCCAGATTATTAAAGCACACATATACCTGTAAACTTGCTACTGGGTAAAAATGCACTTATTCAGTTCAGCGTGAAGATCCACTATTTTATCATAATTACAAAGAATAATGAATCATTTGCTGACTGCACTTCTTACCTGCCTTCATGGCTACATATATAGTGATGTAGCTAGCTAGAAAAGTCAACTTACTAGCTGGACCATTGCGGCCAGAAAGTGTCACAAAGATCAAGATTATGTCCTTATGCTAATTGGTCTAGATTTTACAATCATCACTGGTCCAGTTCTACCTAGTATCTTACGCTGAAAAGGAGAGGTGACATCATCGTTTAATTGTCCTTGGAATTTTGGTCGACTAAAGTAAGATATGCTTATTTTAAAAGTCTTGCATTTATAACAACATACGCCTAATATATAACACGTACAGCAAGGTGCAGTTAACAAACATTGACAGTGCGATGTATGTATAGGACCACGCAGTCCACTGTTTGTGTGCATGTGGACTTTTCTGTGGGTGTCGACAATAGCTGTAATCTAAAATCTTTACCTAGCAAAAGCAGTGTCAAGTAATTGAGTTGTCCATCAATACACATATTTTCTGCTCCTTCTAGAAAACTTGGTGTCAGTCAAGTGAGCAATGATTTTGGTCAAGTTATTACGGAAACTTGCTTTCAGACTGTCCTACACTCTCATTGTCATGTGACAGGGTAACATGCAAACCCAGTGGTTCTGATTCCAATGCTCAATCTATAGATTATCTGTTGAACAATCTGTACATGGAGCAGACTCTGGACTCTTTCCATTGCAATAAATACATAGATACTAGATGGTGGGTATTAGCAAGAAAAAGCGAGAGAAACCCAATCTTTCGAAATGACATGTTTAGCAAAAGACATCTACTCATCTATATAATGGTCTATAGTACTTTCGACTCTCAGAACAGAATGAATAAACGATTAGCTATCAATGAGAGGATTCTAGGAAAAACAAGTTTATTTATAATCATTACTATAACAACATATCTCTTAGATAATGTCATATATGAGTAGAGAGGACATCATGACTGACATGACTAGTTATGTGTCTGTAAAAGTTTTGGAATGATACGATGAACACACGCTGAGATAGGTGGACTTGTGGGTAGAGCCTCAACATGCTTCCTTATGGGTGGGCTCAAACATGATATGCTACGTACATAACTACATGCTGTTGTAAAACCCAGAAATTCAATGCAATGTTCATAAGTTGAGGTGGAAATAGTTGTGGTGCATACAATACATAAGTGCATGCTGATATAGATACTTTTGTCATGTTAAGCACATTACATAACACTTTTTTCAAGGGATATTGATCTCTATCCTAGAAAGAGAGCAAAGCATTTTGAGAAGGATGAAAGCTACTTCTTGACGTAGTAGAGTTAGGATCTATGGGAGACGGAAGCTTCTGTACATACTGAGTTGAAAAATAAAAAATAAAATAAAAAAACACTAACTATTATTATTTTTTCCTGCAGGACTCTACACAATGTTGAAGTTGACAGGTGGGAATTTGGAGCAGCCAGAGAAGGAGCCCTGTTTCTGAAGTAAAAGATAATGAAAGTTAACGCTGGTTATTATACCTGGCTTCATTCCATCAGTACTTCTTCTTTTACTGCGTCATAGTAATACACCATGCGCTTTTTGTTCTGGTGTAAACATGGCATCAGCATGAATGATGCCTTTAGGCTTCTTTTCAATTGTACAAGTAGTGTTTGTTTCCTGCTCATATATGCAAGTTAAAAAAAATAGTGTATGGTTAATTAAAAAAATTTAATGTGCATATGTTATGTGAACAGTATCTGGTGCAGGCTATAAAATACCTCCCCCTAACACTTTGTAATAGCTTCATGTGATTGATTACAAAACCTTGTAACATAGCTTTCATTTAAAATTCCTTCTCTTCTTCTCCCCCCTCCGCACCTCCTCCATTCTGAGGAAGGGAGAGAAGGGGAAAGGGACATACTGGGGGTGGGTGGGGGGGGCGGGAGGGGGAAGTGTCCAGGTTGTCAGGATCCCCACTCCTTTCACACGCATGACGACTAATAGTTACTTTTCTCTTATCAAGGATAATTCACAAGCTACATAAAAAAATAGACACGATCAACACTCCAAATCCTCCGAGTGTCTCCTCTAACACTTCACATATGGTCACACTGGTTTCAAAATACTTGGACTTCCCCTTCCCCTCCTTCTGGAGATCAGCTCCTGGTGGAGAATTCTTTCCTTCAGTTTCAGGCCCACCATATTTTGTACAGCCTCTCCTCCCTTCTTCCTAATTCCCTACCTTATTACTAAATAGGCAAATATTCTTAGTCCCTTCAATAAGAGATCATCTAGTCCCTTTTAAGTGTGAGCTAAGTGAAATCATTGTTGGGTGCAAGAAATCACTAGCTAGCTATATGTAGAGAGCAACCATCCATCTGATCTTCGAGATAAAAGGTTAAGTGTCCATAGATGGTATATATGCATATTATGTTGTTCTAAATTTGTCCCCATTAGAAATCAATGAAAATCTTCCTTACATCGACCTTAGTAGCATAGTGCATGGATGCTCTCTACATACAGCTAGCTAGCTAGTGATTTCTTGCACCCTAGCAACAGTGTTTAAAATGTTTAAAATGATGCACACCTGCATTCGCGTGATTATTTATAATGAAGTTTAAAAGTTAAAGCTAGCTCTACCGGTGAGGATTTGCCTCTGCTTTATCCTTGATCCTCTAGTTCACTAAAACTTCTGAGTAGGTAACTTCAGCTACACCCAACTCTATAAATGGTTATCCACTTTCCTTCCTCTCAACCTCACATAGGAGCTCAGCAAAATCAATATACTGTACACTTTCTACATGTATCCATTCCACAGAAAACAACCCAATGGGTGCTTGGCACATTAATGGCTGCTTAGTTCAGGTACCATTGGTGGTGCATACTACATTGCCATGGCCACCTACTACATAGCTACTCCATGGCATTTTTTATCAGCTTAACTTAATTAAGGGTCTGGGTCAAAATTCTCACAGGATAGAATGCACATACTTACACCCTCTAATTCAGAAGCACAGGAACAAACTTTTGAAGTGAAATGGCCAAACAAAGTTCTGTGCGATGCTTCCATGCATGATGTGAATACTTGTGATCTTAAAAGGGGAGGCTATGTATTTAATGCCATAGCCTCAAGGAAATGGTGTGCCCTGAATTTGGAGCCCCATACCATTAACATGCTTTATATTATATTAAATGGCTCTTAATATTATAGCTGTAGCATATAGCTGTAGGTATAATCGTTCACCCAAAGTCAAAGACGACTTAAAGCCTTCCTTGGGTGATCCTTAAACACCGCACGAAGGTTTGTCTGTATCTGCCCATGAGGTCTCTATACACCCGGTGCTCAGGACAAAAAAAGGGAATAGCGCAAGTATTGCTAACAGATCATACACTGTTGTTAAAGCCAATCTTTCTGGATGCCACACACACAAGCTAGAAAACATAACAGCAGGTTAACGGTTACCCACATTTCCTGGGGAGGGGGGGGGGAGGAGGAAGTATTGATCACAGCTGCATTCCAAAATTTAAAATCCAGGTATCTGATGTGAGGCAAAAATGATTTACAGGGTGGAGAGTTAAAATGCCCACAAAAATGTCAAGGGGTCTAAAATGAGCTATTTTCTCCTTAACGAAGTAGTTCTCCCATTAAACAGGGCCTAGGTAATAGCTGGGATCCCATCAAGCTGGACCTAGGCACCCTATAGTCCACATGAAGGAATCTAGTCGCTGTGCCCTCACTTGAAGCAGGGCGTAGGCATGCTACAAAGATGCACAATATTCTCTGTCTGTGTGCTTCTCCTCCTGATCGCCATTGCTGCTCTAGTATTTCCCAGCTGTACCATTACTTGTCGAGAACCTTGCAATGAAGGGGATTCTTCTCTCCTGCTGCAAGCAGCTTCTCCTGAGTGCAACTATAATTTTGTTTTAGTTTTGGCTGCATTGGTGATTGGAAGAAAATTGGAAAATCATTCACTTAATTTTGACAGTTTCCATAGATTTGTGAAAAGGTTTTGATTCAGCATGAAGACTTGAGCATCTAGTCGAAACGTTGAGCGAATAAAAATTGAAGTTGATTATTGAGAATGTGATTTTAACTGAGAGTTCATTGAGTATTTTGACTGCTTTTTGTAAGGTAGTTGTTGACAATACTGCTGTATTGTGCTGTGTGTATCATTGGGAATATAAAACACATGCAAAGTCATTTTCCTAAACAAAATGGTCGCTGATGATCACTGAAAAGATCTACATACTTCTTCATAATATAAAACTTTTCTTAATTAAGTGCATGGATTTAATGGATAAATAAAGTTTAGTGTGGAGAGGTTCTTGGGTTCCTGATAGCTACGCTGTCGGACAAAATAAAAAAATATATTCTACTGCTTTATATAATAATTATAGGATGGAAAGATAATAGAGAGGTTGACACCCGCCATTGCCCAAACCAAAAGTAATACACTGTTGTAGCTCTGCTGGGCCCCCGTGAAGCAGGCCCAAGGCACCTGGTATCTGGCCTATCTATGAAGCAGTGCTATGGCACCCAAGCTGATTTACCAATTTGGGGCACCCTACATATAGTGACTAGCTACTCAGTTTTGGTGGAACCCATCAACAATGATGGTGCCCAGTAAATTTTACCATTTCAGTATTTTGTAGGCTAGAAGCAGCCTTGCTAGCAAATTGCTTGCCCTGTGTGACCTCTAACATAGCTAGTCTAGTAACCCTTTCGGTAACACAGCCATGTTGCGATATTTGTGTATTATCATTTGCAACATGAAAAATGTTTGTGTGGGTATTCCCCAAACAAAATGGCTGCCATTCCAAATAGCAAAGAGCTACCTTCTCCATTCTAAAAGAACAAAACAAATCTGGCTTAAAATTTGTGTATGATTGACCCAAGATGTAAGCTAACAAATGCACACACAGAAAGACAGTCGCTTACAAATATACAATCAAAAGTGAGTAGCTAGAAAGTTGTTTGTTTTCAACATCTTTTATGGTTTTTCTTGCGTGGGTGGGCTATACTTGAATTTTTTTTGTCATTGAGCCGATTGCAAATAGATATCCATGTGCTTTGCTCCACCTTTATTGCTAATAGCTACATCCTAGATCCTTGCTGTGTCACACACTGAAACTGTTTTTCAAAAACAAAACTCGTATAATGCAATCACTTGTCCATAAGCAGCTAACTCGATAGTTTTATGCATTGGTTATAGCTATATCATCCGAGATCTGTGAGCACAAATGTCTGAGAAGCACCCTCAGGTAAGTATTAAAGTTTCCACACATCTTATAGCTACTACCTACCGCTACAAACTTACTTGATATAAAAATAGCAGTGAGTAATTTAAAAGAGCACTCGAGAACAGAAAAAAAGCTACCCATGGCTCCAAACTACAGCTGTAGCTATAGCTGCTGCATTGGTCTAGAGAGAAGGAAGTCCACATATGAAAATTTAGTTTACAGCTAGGCAAGCCACTTGCATAACTATAAATAGTGTGATTTTCAATAGAGTGCGTAAGTGTTGTAAGGAAGCTATAGCTCAAAACCACTGCTGTACCAGTAGCACCTGCACTGATGCAGGCTAGGACCAAAGAAGGAAATATGAAAAACTACAAAGCTAGTAGCTACATAAAGTTTTACTTGTTGCTGGTAGTGTCAGCTTGGGCTGCTTAACCCACCCTCCCCCACCTCCTCCCCCCACCCTCCCCCCAAACCACACCGCAGATTGACACAAATTTGTGAGGAAGATGCTCAATCATGCACATATCTCACTCACTCAAATGTATGAGCACAAAGTCTAAATGACCTCATTCAAAACTGGCCTAGCAAAGTCAGGACTATTGCATTTAGTCACTCTATATCTTCACCATGTAACTATTTTATAGCCTCCTTGAGAAAGGATAGCCACCAACAGTGTGGTGAGTATTCTGGTGGTTAGATGGATGGGGAGCAGCTGCTCTAAAACATCCACATGTGATAAATAGAGGTCATGTACTGATTACAGATGTTGTAATAGAATATAGAAGCTGACAAAATTCACTTGGATATATTGTTCCTTCATCCATCCACAAATGCATGGATGAGTAGTCATGCACCACAATCATCATCAGCAGGAAAGCCATGTCTGGTAGCAAAGCACAGACCACCACTTACATCAGTAACATTGTTCAGTTCTCGACCTGATAAATTTAATTGGGTTTCCTATTGGAATGATGGTAACCATATTCATAGTAGCATATGTAGGCACAGACACCTGAGCTTGGCCCCTAAATATTCTTATTGAAGATTAGGCATCTCAAAAATTGAGAAAGTATTCTTTGCCTTTTGTTTCATCTGCACACTTTGTATCCTTCCCTCTACTCAACTGATCTTATTTTTTCCTCGTGTTCTTTCTCTCTAAGATCAAATGTGTAATTTTTAATTATCACAAAAATGACAACATCTATTCAATAAAATGAAGGGAGTGGCTGTACATTACATATACTGTATATATATATATATGCCTGGCATGTATTGTGGACAGCTTCTCTCTCAATCACAAAGAGTCTTGTGGATAAGAAATGCAGTAAAATAAGTGTTCATGGAGCCTCCATGTGCACAGCAAAGGTTCTGACTGGTGGGGATAATCAGACGGATTGATCCACCTGCACACATCTTCAAGATATCTCCTAGGTACGTTGAAGTCTTGAGATACTGTTTCTCTCTCTGACTTGAGTATGAGTACCGATAGAAGGTGGAGGGAAAGGACCCACAGTTGGGGGTGACCTGTATTCCATGCCGTACAGGCTGGTTCACATTGTTTGCAATGTTTGATGAATATTGAAATAAAACTTGACTGGAGAAGTAGTAGAAACCGCAAATAGGAAAGATGAGCTGCTGAGAGTCTTGGCTGAAGTTCATTCCCCCAGAAACCAAGTCCTGCTGATGTCGGCATTTCCATGAGCTCTGGTAACCTTGAAGAGTGAGTCCTGTAAATTAAGCACAGAGACAGTGTCTTACAGCAGTGCTATTCAGTGACTACTAAGAGTCTTACCTCCATGTGAAGGTCTGTGTTCTTCCTCGGTCCTCCACTGGATGCCTGTCCCACTCACATGAGCTAGTGGAAGACTCTGTGGGACAAAGGGACATTGGACAATAAGGCAAGCATATAAATTGAATAATCATGATTTCTGTGTTATTTCCACAATTCACTGCAGGTACATGTAGAATCAATGGCATTGGTTGCTGTAATTAACTTAGACCAACAGATAAAAATATATTTCACTCACATTGTTAGTAATGTTGGAGTAGCAGTCACTTCTAACTGTGATAAGAACATACAAAAATGAACAATTGCTAGCATTAGTTACAGCTTGTAGCACTTCATTGGGCTGTTAAAATTATAATAACTCACTATAATTATTTGAACCAGATCCTTGTCTCTTTGCAATGGAAGCCACCTGAAGTAAAGTGTTTATAATGTGTATAATGGGGACAAATCCTCTTATCAGCTTTGCTAATAGCTACTACAATATCATGTTAGATAAAAACTTTTTTGCATTCACTCTTTACCAGTTATCAACATAAATATTAAAATATTGTTTTACAGTAAGTTGCAGCAAACAAGGCCTACCATGGAGTGAAGCTTCTCCTTATCCTGCATGCTAATCTCCGAGGGTTTCATTTCCGAAGAACTTGCATTCTCCCCCACTGTAGGAAGAAAGGCCACGACCACTGCACAGGCCCCAACAATGGCTGCTAAGGCTAGCACCAAAGTGATTGACATTGCAAAGACATTTCTTGTGGAGGACTGAGATCGAGGTAGGTCCTTGTTGATACTGCCATGGCTATCAGCTGTGGCTGGAAGGAGTGTGATGTCCATATTTTGTGCTAGATTTTGTTTGTGCTAGATTTTGTTTTGATCCACTACTATTCAGTCCCGGTAGTTGTAGCTGCAGAGTTGCTTGCTGTGTAGCTATTAGCAAGATGTTGATGAGGTTCTGCCATCATTCATTTCTTTTATAGCCAACAACACCCCCCAAACCCATCCACCCATTATACTCCAGTCAGCACCCAACCCACTTACACTTTTGGGGTTTTTAGAGGAGAAAACATTCTATTCTTGTAACTGCAATGAGCTCTCCCACAAGCGGTTGCTTTCAACTTTTTAAGGGGAAATACAAGGTGTAAATGAGTGTTTGGTATTTAAGTTGTCAGACTATCAAACACTTTGCAATACATGCACTATTTCTTGGGAAGCAGTCAGCTTATGGCAGACCGATGGAAACATTTTGATGGTCAAGCCTGAAAACTTAGGTGTGACCAGGAAGTGGCTGTGACTAATGACTAATCATTATCCTGCTCTCTCTATACTCTTGGATTTCAGAGTATAACTGATCACCTGATCAAGCCATGGCTACTGCTCGAACCAAATGCTCGGCTTAACTGCATTTTTTTAACCAAATTGTCATTTAAAATATGGTGGAGGTTAAATAGCAGCTGCCAAGTAGCCATCACAAGGCTAGGCAGAGTCAGGCAGTGCGGACTAGAAAGAGCAAGTGCAAGCAAGCAGTAAAAAGTGAGCACCATATTTCAATTGAACCTTGAACTTATATTTGCTGAATGCAGGTCCAGCCAAAACCTGGCCAATCTGATCAGTTACTCCAGGTCTGCCTCTCAACATGTATGTGGCAGGCTGTGTGATCTGATTTTAGATGAATATGAATGTGGCCACCTTGCTATGGAGAACATATTTTGTGTCATATTCTAGAATATTATTTGCTGATAAGTTACGCATTGACTCCACCTTGAGAACAGTTACTGAAATTGATCTAGAAAGTTGACAATTTTCTTGGACCAAGATTTCTGCCTAGAAAAGCTGATTGTTCTGCTGCAGTGAGTGATTTGGTTAAAATCATGTACAAAAAGTGGTTAGAAATTCACTGGACAAGGAGTGGGGTGGCACTCGGTGACTCCAGGAAAACATCATTTTACTATTGGTGGGCTAAAAATTATAGTGGTCAGAGACATCTAGCAATGCATGCTGCCTATATATCAAGTTACATTTGAAGATAATTTGGTAAATGCAGATCAGTTAGTGATTCTTACTATTCAATATATTTCAGGAGAACCAACTGGAAGAAAGACCTTCTGTGGTTCCCATCTGCTTCCTCAGTAAGCTCACAGAAAACCTACACTAGTATTTATACATTTATTCTCCATGTTAGACAGATAATGAAGTGCAGTACTATGGACTACCACGTGGCTCCTCCTAACCAGATGGATCAAAGAGAATGCCTTATTCTGTAAGACAAGAGGAATGTAATGACCAAGGGAAATGGTAATCATTGCATCGATGAAGATTGTGGTATGTCAGAATCATGTGCTAGAGGTGACCAGTAGTTGTTTAAGACCCTAGCTTTGTGATTTGTCACCTTTAAGACCCCATGCACTATTAGCCCAGTTGACCTCCTAGTTTAATAAATGTTGAATGTGCTGTCAAAGACTTCTTATTGAATCACATCATATGACTGAGAGAAAATTCCATGCACTGTGGCTCTAGAATATGTAACAACTCCCTCATGGACTTAAGCACTTACAGGTGTTATATGAATAATTCAATGACTTTCTCAATAATCAACTTTAATTTAGTCGCTCGACGTTTCGGCTAGACGCTCTAGCGTTCAGAAATTGTATCCACTATGGTTAATTTAGAATTCATGAGTTGATGAGTGGCTATCCTGATGGTTTATTATTGTTCCTGTTGTTATTGTTGTTATTGTACTTGTTGTGTTATTGTAGTTGTTGTTGTTCAGGTTCTTGTTGTTGTTATTTGCATTAGGATTATTAGTATTTGTATAAGTATTATTTGTGCAACAATATCTAATTATCTATGATGTCAAGAACATACGCCCTGGGTTGGCTAAATCAATTAAAGTATAAAAGTTACACACATACACACACACACACACACACACCAGGGAGTGTGGTAGCACTCTCATAACTCATATTTCAAAATGATGGACAACAACACCCCAAAAACCAAACCCACATATCTTAGTGTGCTATATATGACATACTCCGACACACCCTGTCGAGTTGAAATGTTGCGAGGAATGGTGTATAATTAGAGGTTGTATCTATAGCTGGTGCACATCTCATTACAAGTTTTTCTTGCCTCTGTCTATGTGATTTCACCACCATGGTTCCCAGCAATCAAGCTTTCTAGTGGTCATTCGAAAAGTAAATCTAACAGAATTGTTGCCGGTAAATGAATATATGTTCATCACATACAATTTGGCTCATCAAGTTTTATTAAAATGTCATCATCCATTACTAGCAGAGGAACCGCTGCATTGCCAGGAAAGAATAAAATATTACAATAGCCTTCTTAATAATCAAATTGAAATTGTATTCTCTCGACATTTTGACTGGATGATCTAACCTTCACCAGGATACCAGAGGATCACCAACTGAAAAGCCATTTTTCTCAGAAAATGAGAAGCCATTTTGTCAATCTTAGTCATTGTAATGACCTAATATTATTGTCACCTGATATTGCTGTTTTTCTGTGAGGCTTACAGTTTCAGGGGAAGTTTACGATGTTTTACATGATCTAGCTAAAACTGCAGATGGCTGTAGTTTCGGCGGTTAAAGTTAAAGACAAATATATTTATTTATCTGGTTGCTTCATTACCAGGTTAGCTTGTAAGACATCTGCTGAGATGCAGAATCTATTAGAAGTTAACCATCTCCTAGAAATAGCCACAATCATCTAGACATCTGAATCTGTAGAAGAGCTGGTGGTTATGCTTCAGTGTGTGATGTTTTCCAGACTCGGGTGTCATAGAGATGCCTCCAGGAATACATTACACTAGAGTTTTATTGGTGGCATATATGGAAGACATGTGTAAAGTGGTGCTAACTAGCATATAAGGTTTCTGGTTTAGCTGAAGCACACCAGTAATGGACCTAGCTAGATGGTGTGCATCAAATGTTGACTATTCACATGACGTGTGATCAGGGAAGATTTGGATAGGAAAACAAAATTCAAAAGCAGAAGTGGTCATGTACTGAATACTCTGCAGCATTTGGTTTGAGTATGCTCAGCATGCACACATACCACCAACAATATAGTATATAGGCATGGCCACAATATCATACAGAGCAAACTAGCTGCAGGTCTGGTAGGCCAGTGGATTGCCAGGGATAAATGACCTCCACAAACTACAGTTAAATGCCGCTGGACAAACATAAACACAATTATAATAATATAAACTAGATAGAGATTTGATTCCCCTTACACTCACTATGTGTGGCGAGAGATAACAATTGTTTATGCTGGCACAGTGTGAAGGCCTCACATCAGCTGCTTTTCTCATCAATAATTCAACAAATGCTGGATCTACTTGGTAAAACCTTCTCATTGGATTACTTTTGTCATGTGACTTGAAGGAATGCAAATGTTCCTCTATAATCTGTCTCAAAAATATTATGTTGATCTCTGAAATGCATTAATTTAAGTCTGCATTCCTACACTGTTTGGTGTGTGTGTGTGAGTGTGTGTGGGTGTGTGTGTGTGTCTGCAAGTGGCCAATGTTATTGTGCTGATGTTCCATTTCCTAGAATATGTAAGGCTTGGGGTAGAGTCCATTATTCCTGCACAAAACTCAACTATGAGGGAGGCAGAATATTATATAAATAGCATTATCTCTACTCTTACAAAAACTTCATAAAATGTTTATGGACAATTTAGCCAACTGTAACAATCAGAATATTACAGGTACAGGTTTGGGTGCAAAATTTGGTATTAGCTGCTCGTATAAAGATTGGGATTTCGCCAGTTTTCCCAAGGATGGGTGGTGTTGAAGATAACATGTATAAAAAACAGAAAGTATGTTAAGTACCAACTAAAATCATACTAAAATGGAGATTGTTGTGACAGCAGATCATCACAAGACCTGTTGTGCCATCAGACCAAAGAACAACCACAGCAGACTTCCTGGGGCATATAATAATAGTGCAGTACAGATAGTATTACTGGAACCATCTCAGACCACTAAGGCCACTGGAAGGATTCCCTACGAAGAAAGTGAGAATTTTTCTTATCTGTCTGTCTGCTTGGTTTTAAACCTCCCATGCCTTTGAGGAACAATCTTCAACAAGACTCTGCCTGTGAAGCAAGTCTTCAAATACTCACTCTCTACTTTACCTATTTTGTCCACTTGTTAGATGCTGTGTTCCTCATGTATAATATCACTGGTGGGCATTTTAACACCCATCTCCACACATGTCTATTGGTCAAACACATGTCTATATATGGATTTTAAAACAAAAGAAAATGATCACTGCAGCTCTTCAGCTAAACAATGCAGTGAACACAACAAATGGATATGACATAATTATAATTACATTAATTTGTTTGGCTAGCAATCTGCTCAATCTTCACTCCTTCAGTCACAAAGGATCCCATGGACAGGGTATGTGTGAGAAGTGAGTGTTCAACATGCATGTGCACAGCTGATCTGTCAGGTAGAGATATGAACTTTATGATTGCCAGAATGCATTTACAAAAGTTTTGTGAATCCTGTTATATATATATTATATATGGCTTTAGGTCATAGGTAACAATTTAACTTGAACACCTAATATTGGAATAGCAGTCACTTTAACTGAGAAAGAGGAAAACAGCTGCTAAGTAGCATTAGTATTGAGCTGTCTAAATTAATTAGGAGCAAGAACTTGTCTCTTTGTTACTTGGAGGTGAAGTTGTAAGTTGTGGCAAACATCATCTTGGGCATTAAGTAAAAATAACTGAGAGAGTGATTTACAGTGGGTATGCCTTTCTGTCTTGTAAAAAGTATCATGTTTATTTTGTCTGCACCAAATACAGTAGCTAATATATTCTTGGGAGCTAGGTCATTATTGATGTTTAGTGCTTGAAACTGCAAGAAAAAAGATACACTTGGAGAGTGTGCCACCAAACAGTCTCTTATTATATTTGCAACAAAACACTTCACAAAACTGTATCTCATTGCTCTTCTTACATCGACATTTAAATCATAGTAATGAGTTATGTCTTAACCTCTCTAGTCTACACACATTTAGAGCCCACCATGAATACTGCACACTATTAGGAAGCACAACAAATATCAACATAATTATGCTAACTATCAGTGTTCTAAAAATCACTGACATAGTTCACAACATTTCATTTACAAAGTGAGCTATTTGAAAACAATCACTCCATATCCAAGGTAAAATTACTGCATGTTCCTTCAATGTGCCTAGTTGCTTTCCAGTGCTCCATCAAGCCACCACACCCAAGAGAGCTCCATTCAACCATCCCCTATAGAAAAAAGGCAGAATAATAGTTTGATGGCATTTATTTTAAATGTGCACACCAACACTGAGGACACGTGCACATGAAGCAAGTGCATAAGAAACAAGACTTCACATAATTATTCATCTTGGTAATGCTCTCAAGATGATCTCTTACTTCCACTTAAGTGCAGAAGTGCAAGAAACAATACTGGTAGTACATGTGTGCAGGACATCACACAAAAACTTGTGATCTAGCCGCAACAGACAGCCAGTGTGGGAACAACATGTAGCGGTTAATTAGGAAAAACTCACCTATTGTGTTTTAATGCCTGATTTTCTCCAGAATCCACACACACTTGAATGTACGTAGCTTTGTCTGGTGGTTTACTGTGGGAACACCTGATGAGAGACACAGCTGACCACTTTCTAGAAATAGCCACAATAACCAGACTTCAGAATCTATATAGTCAGCTAAAGTGGGTTTACTATTTGATGTGTTTCAGAGAACCAAACTGAGAACACCCTCTGTGGCTTACCTCAGTTACTACTTCTGAAGTGCTTACCTTGTAAGTTACACTAGTATCTGTATAAGTTATTCATTTCTGTTCTCACTGCTATGTATAGATAGTGGTTAGAGTACTGCAGAAAAAAGTTCTTTGATGGAGGATGTGCATATTACATTATAGAGGCACATACATCCAGACACACACACACACACATAAACACGCACATATTTACACCCACCCACACACACACATGCACACACACACACACACTTACACACACACACTACCCACCCATCCATTCATCACCAATCCATCCATATGCACTCTGGCTTGCTACATGTGGAGGATGGCAACAGGTCATCTGGAGTAGTGTATACTACCGAAATATATGAGATAATTGTGAGCAGAAGGATGGAGGGGAGAAAGCATGCTGAGGCGCACTTGGTTGTGTGCATTCTGCATGTGTATCTGTGGCAATGAAAACAAGGCTCTAAGAAACCATGTGCACCAGAAACATGAGCTGCCTCAGAAGTCTCATTGTCAGTTTTGTGGGCAGCCCTACCACCTGCAGATCTTCTCCATTACCATCACAAAATTTCTGTAAAAGTGGACCATTTACAGTATGCTTTGTCTCACCTATGCTCAGCTTTCCTGCCCTCCTTTACACCACTCCATGAGGGTACAACTTTCACCATGGAATAAAAATTATAAAAATAATAATGCTTTCCCACTTTGTCTCTATGTGTCGGTGTTGTTGGCATTGCTCAGGGGCACTATATTGGCTTATCTTCTCTCCTGGGATGTCCACATTGTCTTAGCCTGGTGCTGTTGTTGATGTGCTCAGGCTTTCCTCTACTGGCATGCTCACTGTCTAGACCTTATTTGCTCCCTGCTCAAGGCTTTCATCCCTTACCATGTTTTTTGTCACTGTTCAAGCTTTTCTTTCTATACTTTCTTCTCTCTACAAATATAGCTAGTTGTCTATCTTTCAGCATTTCTAGATTCCATTCCCAGTTCCATAAATCTGTTTGTCACATTTCTCTCAGTACTTTCCTGTTTGTGCTGGCTCTTCCAGCTTCAAGCTTCTCAGGTAGAGTGTAAATAGCCATGTTAGTGCATGCACACTTACAAACATTCATACAATAATTCAATAGATGCTTTCAAACACCATGATTCAGCTCTAGCAGAGGGAAAAACCACACTTCATTTTATGAGATGTCTATATGTATTAATGGAAAAATACTAAACCACACTACAAGCACCAGCTGTTCATGAAACCATATAGAGAGTGGTCATGTGTACACTGACCTAAACATTTTTTGAGATTTACGTCTTTGACATTGATTGAACAGATATACCTACATCTATAATGTTAAGAGCCATACTACTGATATGGACTCTAAAGTCAGGGCACACCTGCAGGCATGGTGCTGCCTATGTATCAATTAAATGCTACCAGCAAGATCAGTTAGTAATGCTTACTATTCATATAATACATTTCAGGAGAACCAACTGGAAGAAAGACCATCTGTGGCTCCCATCCCCTTCCTCAGTAAGCTCACAGAAAACCTACACTAGTATTTATATATTTATTCTCCATGTGTAGACAGATAATGAAATGCAGTTCTATGGACTACCATGTGGCTCCTCCTAACTAGATGGATCAAAGAGAATGCCTTATTCTGTAAGACTATAGGAATGTTATGACCAAGGGAAATGGCAATGAAGAAGATTGTGGTATGTCAGAATCATGTGCTAGAGGTGACCAGTAGTTGTTTAAGACCCTAGCTTTGTGATTTGTTACCTTTAACTAATAAGATCCCATGCACAGTTGACCTCCTAGTTTAACAAATGTTGAATGTGCTGTTGTCAAAGACTTCTTATTGAATCACATCATGTGACTGAGAGCAAATTCCATGCACTGTTGCTCTAGAATATGTAACAACTCCCTCATGGATTTAAGCACTTACAGGTGTTATATGAATAATTCAATGACTTTCTTAATAATCAACTTTAATTTAGTCGCTCGACGTTTCGGCTCGACGCTCTAGCATTGAGAAATTGTATCCACTATGTTAACTAATGGTTGATTTATAATTCATGAGTTGCTATCCTGATGGTTTATTATTGTTCCTGTTGTTATTGTTCCCGTTGTTATTGTTGTTATTGTTGTTATTGTAGTTGTTGTGTTATTGTAGTTGTTGTTGTTCAGGTTCTTGTTGTTGTTATTTGCATTAGAATTTGTATTAGTATTATTTGTGCAACAATATCTAATTATCTATGATGTCAAGAACATACGCACTGGGTTGGCTAAATCAATTAAAGTATAAAAGTCATATATGTACACACACACACACACACACACCTGGGAGTGTGGTAGCACTCTCTATATTGGCATAACTCGTATTTCAAAATGATGGACAACAACACCCCAAAAACCAAACCCCATATCTCAGTGTGCTATATGTGACATACTCCGACACATCCTGTCGAGTTGAAATGTTGCGAGGAATGGTGAGGTTGTATCTATAATTGGTACACATCTCATTACAAGTTTTTCTTGCCTCTGTCAATGTGATTTCACAACCATGGTTCCCAGCAATCAAGCTTTCTAGTGGCCATTCAAAAAGTAAATCTAACAGAATTTTTGCCGGTAAATGAATATATGTTCATCACATACAATTTGGCTCATCAAGTTTTATTAAAACGTCATCATCCATTACTAGCAGAGAACCGCTGCATTGCCAGGAAAGAATAAAATATTACAATAGCCTTCTTAATAATCAAATTGAAATTGTATTCTCTCGACATTTTGACTAGATGATCTAACCTTAACCAGGATACCAGAGGAGCACCAACTGAAAAGCCATTTTTCTCAGAAAATGAGAAGCCATTTTGTTTAAGGATTGTGCATGCGCTTTTCATGTTCTCGATGATTGCTCACAAATTACACAACATGGTGACATTCTACATTAGAGCTCGCATAGAGCAAGCAATATCAGTGAGGCTTCCTCTATAGTCATATGCTATTAGCCTTAGTTACAAAATTTACAGGGGGCAGCATTGTCATCGATAACTGTGGTAAACCAAGGCTGCCTCTCCTCTACTTTATTACCTTACTTACTTGATGTTCTGTGTCTTCAGAAATATTGAGCAACAAAAAAGTGACGCTCATTCCTGCACCTTTGCTATGGGTTCCTCGGCTAGTTTATTGGCAGTGATAGGGTCAAAGGTTCAACTATAAATTCACGTCTAGGTTATTGCCTCCGTTTGGTAATCTTACCGAAAGTCATCATCTGCCTCCTCTTCCTTGAACCTTTCATCAACAAGTTGTTGCCACTTAGTCTTCATGTTTATTACGTTTATTCAGCATTCCTTAACAAACTGTCATATTATTTTTATTGCTCGTATATAGTTGCTACCTGGCCTGCCATGGAGTGAATGTCCTGCAGGCCTATATCCAGGGGTTCACCTCTGAAGAACTTGCATTCTCTCTCACTGCAGGAAGAAACACCAGTGCCACTGCACAGGCCCCAACAATGGCTGCTAAGGCTAGCACCAAAGCAATTGACATTATGAAGATAATTTTTGTGAAGAAAAGAGATCGGGGTAGGTCCTTGTCATTATTGTCATGGCTATAAGGTGTGGTTTGAAGGAGTGTGGGATCCATAATTTTTCGCTAGTTTTTGCCTTGATTTATGTGCTGTATTTCACTTTATCTTGCAATGGATTGGGTTGTGGAGATTGGGAGTTGTAGCCGCAATGTTGCTTGGTATGTAGCTAATAGCAAGAAGTTGGTGAGGTTCTGCAGATGACCCATAATTTATAGCCAACAAGCAGTGAGAGATGAGCATTAGATCACATGCAGGTTTCTAAATTAGAAGAGAAACAGTGAGGAAAGGGGAATCAATCTTAGTAATTCTAATGACCTAATATTATTGTCACCTGATATTGCTGCTTTTCTGTGAGGCTTACAGTTTCAGGGGAAGTTTACGATGTTTTACAAAACACTTATGATAATATACTACATTGCAATTTATAGACAAGGTTTATTGCTATTATTATTACCATATACATGCTAGCATACTGGCTACCTGTCGTGATTCTTCAAAGCACAGAATATGTGTGCGCCAAGTGAGTACCACAGCCAAATACTAGTTTCATGTCACACGCATAAAACTTATGATCTAGCTAAAACTGCAGATGGCTGTAGTGTCGGCGGTTAAAGTTAAAGACAAATATATTTATTTATCTGGTTGCTTCATTACTGCTGAGATGCAAAATCGATTAGAAGTTAACCATCTTCTAGAAATAGCCACAATCATCTAGACAGCTGAATCTGTAGAAGAGCTGGTGGTTATGCTTCAGTGTGTGATGTTTTCCAGACTCGGGTGTCATAGAGATGCCTCCGGGAATACATTACACTAGAGTTATATTGGTGGCATATATGGAAGACATGTGTAAAGTGGTGCTAACTAGCATATAAGGTTTCTGGTTTTGCTGAAGCACACCAGTAATGGACCTAGCTAGATGGTGTGCATCAAATGTTGACTATTCACATGATGTGTGATCAGGAATGATTTGGATAGGAAAACAAAATTCAAAAGCAGAAGTGGTCATGTGCTGAATACTCTGCAGCATTTGGTTTGAGTATGCTCAGCATGCACACATACCACCAACAATATAGTATATAGGCATGGCCACAATATCATAAAGAGCAAACTAGCTGCAAGTCTGGTTTGCCAGTGGATTGCCAGAGATAAATGACTTGCACAAACTATTATGATGCCATAAATACTCCCAATGTGTTGACTTGGACCAACATAAACATAATTATAGATAGAGATTTGATTCCCCTCACTCACTATGTGTGGCGAGAGATTATGCTATATAGCAAAGTGTGAAGACCTCACCTCAGCTTCTTTTCTGATCAATAATTCAACAAATGCTGGATCTACCATCTCATTGGATTACTTTTATCATGTGACTTGATCTAAATCCAGGAATGTCTATAGTCTGTATCAAAAATATTATGTTGATCTCTGTGATGACATTAAATTAAGTCTGCATTCCTACACTGTTTGGTGTGTGTGTGAGTGTGTGTTTGTGTTTGTGTGCATTTGTGTGCAAGTGGCCAATGTCATTGTGCTGATGTTCCTTTCCCTAGAATATGTAAGGCTTGGGTTAGAGTCCATTATTCCTGCACAACACTAAACTATGAGGGAAGCAGAGTATTATCTAAATTGCATCAGCTCTCCTCTTACAAAAACTTCACCACAAGAACTGTTGTGCCATCAGACCAAAGAACAACCACAACAGACTTCCTGGGGCATATATAGTGCAGTACAGATAGTATTACTGGAACCATCTCAGACCACTAAGGCCACTGGAAGGATTCCCTACGAAGAAAGTGAGAATTTTTCTCATCTGTCTGTCTGCTTGGTTTTAATCCTCCCATTCGTTTGCAGAACAAGACTCTGCCTGTGAAGGTAGTCTTAATTCCTCACTCTCTTCTTTCTTATCTCTAACTATTTTGTCCACTTGTTAGATGCCGTCTTCCTCGTGTATAATATCACTGGTGGGCATTTTAACATCCATCCCGACACGTGTCTATTGTTCAACCACATGACTATATATGGATTTTAAAACATAAGAAAATGATCACTGCAGCTCTTCAGCAAAACAATGCAGTGAACACAACAAATAGATATGCATAATTACACTATAGTTTGTTTGGCTGGAAATCTGCTCAATCTTCACTCCTTCCGTCACAAAGGAGGACAGGGTATGTGAGAACTGGGTGTTCAAGATGCATGTACCCAGCTGATCTGTCTGGTAGAGATATGAACTTTATGATTGCCAGAATGCATTTACCAAAAAAATTGAGTTCTGTTATAACACTACACACTATATTGTATATGGCTTTAGGTCATATGTAACAATTTAACTTGAATACCTAATATTGGAATAGCAGTCACTTGAACTAAGAAAGAGAAAAACAGCTGCTAAGTAACATTAGTATTGAGCTGTCAAAATTAATTAGGAGTAAGAGTTGTGGCAAACATCACCTTTCAATGTTTAGAAAAGGGATGAATATTCCACATAAGGAGGGAGCAAGGGGTGATTTACAGTGGGTAACAATATCTTTCTGTCTTGTATATTTATCTTGTCGGCACCGAACACAGTAGCTAAAATATTCTTGGGAGCTAGGTCATTATTGATGTTTAGTGCTTGAAACTGCATGAAAAAAGATACACTGGGAGAGAGTGCCACCAAAAAGTCTCTGTATAAAGTTACATACCAACACTAAGGACAAGTGTACATGAAGATAGTGCATGAGAAACAAGACTTCACATATTCATCTTGGTAATGCTCTCAAGATGATCTCTTACTTCAGCTAAGTGCAGAAGTGCAAGAAACAATACTGCCAGTACATGTGGGCTAGGCATCACACAAAAACTTGTGATCTAGCCACAACAGCCAGCCAGTGTGGGAACAACATGTAGAGGTTAATTAGGAAAAAACTCACCTATTGTGTTTCAACGCCTGATTTTTACCAGAATCCACACTTGCTTTATCTGGTAGGTTTCTGTGTACTGTATGTATTTGGAACCCCTGATGAGAGACACAGCTGACCACTTTCTAGAAATAGCCACAACCACCAGACCTCAGAATCTAGTCAGCTAAAGTGGGTTTACTATTTGATGTGTTCAGAGAACTAAACTGAGATCAGTCTCTGTGCTTACCTCAGTTACTACTTCTGAAGTCCTTACCTTGGAAGTTGCACTAATATCTGTTCTCACTGCTATGTACTGATAGTGGTTAGAGTACTGCAGAAAAAAATCCTCTTTAGTGGAGGACAGTTAAGTTAAGATGTGCATATTACATTATAGAAACACAAACATACAGACACACACACATACAAATACACACACATGCACACATGCATGAATGCACATGGATAAACACATGAACTCACTCACACACACACACACACACACACACTATCCACCAATCCATCCACCCATCCATCCATCCATCCATCCATCCATCCATCCATCCATCCATCCGTCCATGTGCATGTGCGCACACTGGCTTGCCACATGTGGAAGGAGTGGTACAGGCCAAGAAGCTATGATGTACATGGTCCATTTTTAAGGGTATTTTTTTATTGAAGGAGACCTGCAGGTGGTAGGACTTCCCACAAAACTGACAGTGAGACTTCGGAGGCAGCTCATGTTTCTGGTGCACATGGTTTCTTAGAGCCTTGTTTTCATTGTCACAGATACACATGCAGAATGCACACAACCAAGTGCTGCCTCAGCATCCAGTTATCTCTCTCTCTCTCAGCTTCTTCCTCCTGTGCTTTCTCCCCTCCTTCCTTCTGCTCACACTTAGCTCACATCATCTGTTCATGAAACCATAGAGAGTGTGTCATGTGCAAATGACCCAAACATTTTTTGATGAAGTAGAAGCTAACAATACCTTTACAGGTGGTTGTTGCTTTGTAGAAAGGAGGAAATGGCTCATTTTGTCGTTTGGAGATTTTTGCCTCCATGTAAGATTTACCACGAATCTGTAGCTGCCTTTATGACTGGATTTTTCATGAAATCAACTATGACAATACTAATGTCACTTCTCTTTTTTTATCGGGCAATGTGGGGTACCCCTGCTGACCTTATATAAAGTAGTATAGTGTCTGTCTATCTGTATGTATGTCTGTATGTGAGCTATCCAATCCAAATGAAACTTCCACCCACAGAACAGGATAAATTCCTGTGTGTTGTTTCGTAAAAAGTTTGGTCCAGATCCAGACTGTAGCCACCATCGAATGGCATGGTACCATGCCTAGACTCTGCCTCATGGTGAATCCAGCTACAAAGTACCTAGGCCCTGCTTCATGGGAAACATAGTTACAGGATGCAGCAGACAGATCCTGCTTACTATGCAACTACATGTATGGTTCAAGCTGGTGTGGATCAAGATGGACTAACTATAACAACAATGTACCTGTCATCAATATTAGTGAAGTGAAGTACTGAAAAAAATCAAATAGACTGGGACATGGTAACCACAAAAGTCATTAAAGTTTTTCCTTGCTCAAAGGTTATTGGTGGTAACATAAGGATCTGAGTATGATGAGGCCCATGACCTTATAACGCAACATTTGGCAGTTCATGTACACAGTCAAAGGGCATATCCAATCACTGCTTCCCCCATTGCATTTAGGCAAGCAATTATAGAGGAGCGAAAGAAAATGATGTGGCCAGTTGGTTTTGCAGACAAACATTATAATATTCAACCTGCAGAGCTTACCTTCTCACGTTGATCAGTACACTACAGTCTCCCCAAAACAAAAAGTGCTGTAACACTGTAGAGCCTCAATATTTCATCTGACAGCATTAATTTTCTATGAGTCAGAAATGTGGTGACACACCACTTGGTCAGTGGCTGGAATGGGAGTGTCCCAGGGAGATACCCTCCAGCTGATATAATAGCCACACTTTTGTTGTGTTTTTTTAGACAGAGTTGAGGTGAACACAAGGTGAGAGATAAGTAGGGGAGATTACCTCTTTATTAAAAATAGTCCAGCCTTTACATAATAGCATATGGTTCTGACCAAACAAACTTGAACATGAATATTGTTAAGTGTTTTTGTTGTTGTTGGCAGTCCACTTCAGACACATGCATGTCCATGATGAAGTATGTTCATATACATCTCTGGAGCACATAACCTGTTGATACTAACATGAACATAACATATTATATCTTCTCAAGACAGGAGATGTTTAGTAATTATATCAGTCCACTCTCCTCGTGTCTACTACAGGAACGGTGATCACAGTTGGAATGATGCTTATGCATGTACCAGTACTTTAAAAAATAGCAGCTACTGTCTTTGAGGAACTCTGCTGGCTGATCCTGGAAGCTTTTCTTGCTGAGGAAGGCTGCATAAGCACATTTGTTTACCAGAAAATACTCTGAATCCCTTTTTGAGAAAGGACGTGCTTCTGGATGGATTTCTTTGTTATAGACCTAGTCCAACATAACCTTTTATTCGCTTACTTCCATGGAGGCGATTCAAGCAAACTGCATCTTGTGTTTGCATCCATAAAGTTCTATATAGTGATGTAGCTAGCTAGAAAGTCAATCTAGCTGGACCAGTGCAGCCGGAAAGTGTCAGTCAAGATCAAGATTATGTCCTTATGCTAATTGGTCTTGAAGATTTCTATAATCGTCACTGGTCCAGCTCTACACAATGTCTTACGCTGAAAAGGTGAGGTGACAGTTGTCCTTGGAAAATTTTGGTGAACTAAAGTAAGATGTGAAAGTCTTGCACCTATAACAACATGTGCCTAATATAACACGTACTTCAGGGGGCACTTAACAACCAGTGTTCACAGTGCCATGTATGTATAGGACTACCAGTTTTAATACTCCCGCAGTCATAATGTAAATTTTGTGCACAAACTCTACTGTTTGTGTGCATGCAGACTTTTCTGTGGGTGTCGAAGATAGCTGTAATCTAAGATCTTTACCTACAATGTGCATGCAAAGAGCAGTGTCAAGTAATTGAGTTGTCCATCAATACACACATTTTCTGGAAAACTGGCTCGCTTATAGCTAGCTATAGCTACAGTGCTGCACATAAGGAGTTCTCTATAGCAGTGAAAAAAGTGCTTAGTCTGCTCTGTGTCAGTCAAGAGTGAGCAATGATTTTGGTCAGTTATTATGGACACTTGTTTTCAGACTATCCTATACTCTCATTGTCATGTGTCAGGAACATGCAAACCCAGTGGTTCTGAATCCAATGCTCAATCTATAGATTATCTGTTGAACAATCTGTAGATTGCAGCAGACTCTGGACTCTTTCCATTGCAAGAAATACATAGATGCTAGGCCTGATGGTGGGTATTAGCAATAAAAAGCGAGAGAACCCCAATCTTTCTAAATGAATATATGAGTAGAGAAGGACATAATGACTGACATGACTAGTTATGTGTCTGTAAAAGTTTTGGAATGATTACGATGAACACATGCTGAGATAGGTGGACTTGTGGGTAGAGCCTCAACATGCTTCCTGTATGGGTGGGCTCAAACTTTATATATATAGCTACATACATAACTACATGCTGTTGTAAAACCCAGAAATTCAATGCAATGTTCTAGACAATAATAAGTTGAGGTGGGCATAGTTGAGGTGCATACAATACTTAAGTGCATGCTGATATAGAATAATAAAAATACTTTTGTCATGTTAAGCACATTATATATACACTTTTTGCAAGGGATATTGATCTCTATCCTAGAAAGAGAGCAAAGTTTTTTGAGAAGGATGAAAGCTACTTCTTGACATAGCAGAGTTAGGATCTATGGGAGAAGGAAGCTTCTGTACATACTGAGTTGAAAAATAAAATAAAATAAAAAACCACACTAACTATTATTATGTTAGCCTGCAGGACTCCACAATGTTGAAGTTGACAGGTGGGAATTTAGAGCAGCCAGAGAAGGAGCCCTTGTTTCTGAAGTAAAAGATAATGAAAGTTAAGCTGGTTATTATACCTAGCTTCATTCCATGAGTACTTCTTCTTTGACTGTGTCATAGTAATACACCATGCGCTATTTGTTCTGGTGTAAACATGGCATCAGCATGAATGATGCCTTTAGGCTTCTTTACAATTGTACAAGGAGTGTTTGTTTCCTGCTCATAATAGCAGGAATGCAGCCTATCATGCATGTTGGACTCACAAGATAGCAACATCTTTCCAATTACAAAAAAATTAACAAAATCTGAACAGCGGTCAACAAATCACTGTAGGTTTGATCGAAGCAGGTGAGGGTGTCTTTAGCTTACTTTCAAGCTTTCTTGTTCGACCATGCCTGGAAGGAAGGGTGATTGAGGAGAGTAGATTGACTTATCCAGTTGAAAATACAATGATTATTATTTCACTATTGTGTAAAGAAGGTTAAGTTTGTGTACACTACCACTCCTTTAAATGACCTCATTCCAAAACATATTTGGTGTTTGATTTGTGGCTCTCTCCTGCACAACTGTTACCAAGTCCATGAAGGAGAGAAGTTGTAGTCATCAGCCATTTATAAATTGGCCTGTACCGCAGCCAACCAGAAGTACACTTATTTATTCTTGTTCAGCAGTCTTCTGGGCACATGCAAGTTTTTAAAAAGTGTATGGTTAATTTAATCAGCTATTATGTGAACAGTATCTGGTGCAGGCTATAAAATACCTCCCCCTAACACTTTGTAATAGCTTCATGTGATTGATACCAAAACCTTGTAACATAGTTTTCATTTAAAATTCCTTCTCTTCTTCTCTCCACCTCCCATCTTCTTCATTCTGAGGAAGGGAGAGAAGGGGGAAAGGTAGTGCACGGGACATACTGGGGGGGGGATGGAGGGAGGGGGAGGGGGGAGTGTCCAGGTTGTCCGGATCCCCACTCCTTTCACACGCACGATGACTAATAGCTTTACTCATCTTATCAAGGATAATTCACAAGCTACATTAAAAAATTGACACAATCAACACTCCAAATTCCCCGAGTGTCTCCTCTAACACTTCCTGTTGGTCACATTGGTTTCAAAATACTTGGACTCCCCCTTCCCCTCCTTCTGGAGATAAGCTCCTGGTGGAGAATTCTTTCCTTCAGTTTCAGGCCCACCATATTTTGAACAGCCTCTCCTCCCTTCTTCCTACAAGTAATTCCCTACCTTATTAGTAAATGGCAAATGTTCTTAGTCCCTTCAATAAGAGATCATATAGTCTCTTTGAAGTGTGAGCTGAGTTAAATCACTGTTGCTAGGGTGCAAGAAATCACTAGCTAGCTATATGTAGAGAGCAACCATCCATCTGATCTTCGAGGTAAGTGTTATATATGTTGTTCTAAATTTGTCCCCATTAGAAATCAATGAAAATCTTCCTTACATCAGAACAAAAGGACCTTAGTAGCATAGAGCATGGTTGCTCTCTACACATGTGACATAGCTAGCTAGCTAGTGATTCTTGCACCCTAGCAACAGTGTTTAAAATGATGCACACCTGCATTCACGTGATTATTTATAATGAAGTTTAAAAGTTAAAGCTAGCTCTACCAGGTGAGGATTTGCCTCTGCTTTAGCAATTGATGTCCTTTATCCTCTTGTTCACTAAAACTTCTGAGTAGGTAACTTCAGCTACACCCAACTCTATAAATGGTTATCCCTACTTTCCTTCCTCTCAATCTCACATAGGAGGAGCTCAGCAAAATCTATATACTGTACACTTTCTACATGTACCCATTCCACTGGAAACAACCCAATGGGTGCTTGCTACATCAATGGCTGCTTAGTTCAGGTATCATTGTAATCATTTAGGAGGTTCTTACTACATTGCCGGCATTTTTTATCAGCTTAACTTAATTAAGGGTCTGGGTCAAAATTCTCACAGGATAGAATGTACATACTTACATCCTCTAATTCAGAAGCACAGGAACAAACTATTGAAGTGAAGTGGCCAAACTAAAAGTTCTGTGCGATGCTTCCATGCATGATGTGAATACTTGTGATCTTAAAAGGGGAGGCTATGTCAAAGCCTCAACGAAATGGTGTGCCCTAACTTTGGAGTCCCATACCATTAGCATGCATTATATTATATTAATATTTTAAATGGCTCTTAATATTATAGCTGGAGCTGTAGGTATAATCGTTCACCCAAAGTCAAAGACGACAGCCTTCCTTGGGTGATCCTTAACTTATTGAATACTGAATTGCGGGGGAAACTTCCCCCGATTTTAATTAAAAGTGGGCGTAGCCTTTTACAGTAGGTGTGGCATACATATGAAGTTGTGGTAAGATTCTCTAGAGCACATGAAATAATTGTGCAAAAGATGAAGTGCTAATGACATAAATTGTCTTCTGTAGAATTATTACTATATTTCTCAAAAAATTTACTCAATTATTTTATTTTTCCTGATTATATCATCTATCACTTCTACAGATAAAAGTTAGAGCTTGTAAAACAATTTTATGTTAGAATGCACTTATGTATGTACATATATTCAAAAAAATAGGCCAGAGAAGTTATTATTTGATACATAAATATTTATTGGAGTCAAGTAAGTGATAACTGGGAATGTTAGTGTTTCTAGTCGATACGCATGTGATACTTTTCAAAGCAGTCTCCAACACACATATACTCGATGCATTTGGGACAAAAACAACTAACTTCAGTATCTGTTTGTTTATTCATTGCATTTCTTGAACAATGGCATAGAACACATCTTTTTCGTTTCCTTGTGTCCCTGTAAGGGAAGTGCTTTCCATTCAGCCTTGACAAATCTGCTCTTGGTCTTCTGCCTCTAGAGCTCACTCTAGACTCACCACTTGCTGTAGCAATTATCATTGGCTCTGTGAGTTCAAGTACGTATTAGAGCCAGTCGAAATGGACGATTGGTTTTTATTAAGTTGGTTTACAGTAGCTCGGCATGAATGGTAACATTTCTAGCTAGCAACTTACTTTCCACTTCACTCAAGTCAGAATCAGGACAATGTAGGGAGTTTTCATCAGATAGGGAATCTTCCTCAGCTGGAATAGTGCTATCCATTCCTCATAAGTCTGGATCCAGGTAAAGTAGGGAGTCTTTCTCAGTTGGTAGTGCTGGGACAGCTCTTGTTGCCTTGTAGGGTCGAACTAACATAGCTTCCACACTCTATTATCCTCTTGTTCATCATCACTGTTGTGTAGAGCAAGCTCATCATCACTTTCTTCATAAAAATTGCCTGTTCTTCTAACTCTTTCAAATACTCTTCTAACCTAGCATGAGTGACTCCCCAGCACTGAAACTAGCTATATCTTCCACTGTCAAGCGAGAGTGACCAGCCATGTTTAGCTTGATTTATAAATGATCAAAACTCCTGAACCATAAAGGCTACTGAAAAGATTTTGACTTCAAAATAAATTTCACCCAATTTTCAATCTAATAACATCATGATTGACATAGCAACCCCTATGGATGCTTGGGAACTAATGAAGTAAAGCCACAGGTATTTTGGAGTCATATTGACCCACCTTAGTATTCAATGAGTTAAACACCACACGAAGGTTTGTCTGGATCTGCCAATGAGGTCTCTATGTACCCGGTGCTCAGGACAAAAAAGGGAATAGTGCAAGTATTGCTAACAGATCATACACTGTTGTTAAAGCCAATCTTTCTAGATGCCACACACACAAGCTAAAAAACATAACAGCAGGTTACTGGTTACCCACATTTCCTGGGGAGGGGGGGAAGAGGAGGGTGGTTGGGAGGAAGTGATGCAAGTATTAATCACAGCTGCATTCCAAAATTTAAAATCCAGGTATCTGATGTGAGGCAAAAATGAGATTTACAGGGTGGTGGGTTAAAATGCCCACAAAAATGTCAACAGGGCCTAGGTACACAATAGCTGAGATCCCATCAAGCAGGGCCTAGGCACCCGATAGTCCCCATGAAGCAGAGCCTAGGCATCCAGTAGCTGTGCCCTCACATGAAGCAGGGCCTAGGAACCCAGTAGGCATGCTACAAAGATGCACAATAGTAATTATTATTCTCTGTCTGTGTGCTGCTTCTCCTGGTCGCCATTGCTGCTCTAGTATTTCCTAGCTGTACCATTACTTGTCGAGAACCTTGCAATGAAGGGGATTCTTCTCTCCTGCTGCAAGCAGCTTCTCCTGAGTGCCACTCTAGTTTTGTTTTAGTTTTGGCTGCATTGGTGATTGGAAGGAAATTGGAAAATCATTCACTTAATTTTGACAGCTTTCCATAGATTTGTGAAAAGGTTTTGATTCAGCATGAAGACTAGAGCATCTAGTCGAAACGTCGAGTGAATAAAAATTGAAGTTGATTATTGAGAAGATGATTTCAACTGAGAGTTCATTGAGTATTTTGACTGCTTTTTGTAAGGTAGTTGTTGACAATACTGCTGAGTTGTGCTGTGTGTATCATTGAGAATATGAAAAACACATGCAAAGTCATTTTCCTAAACAAAATGGTCACTGATGATCACTGAAAAGTTCATAATATAAAATCTTTCTTAAGTGCATGGATTTAATGGATAAATAAAGTTTAGTGTGGAGAGGTTCTTGGGTTCCTGATAGATAAGCGGTCGGACAAAATAACCAATAAAAATATATTCTACTGCTTTATATAATTATAGGGAGGAAAGATAATAGAGAGGTTGACACCCGCCATTGCCCAAACCAAAACGTGAAGTTGCAAGTATTAATCATAGATCCATTGTGGAAGCTACACCACCTTGAAAAATAATAGTTGCCTAGTAAGATGTACCTGTTACATGAAGCAGGACCAAGGTAACCAGCTACCCAGTGGGAAATCATTTTAACAGACAGTCGTGGAAAATGAAGCAGTGCCTAAGCACTCGTAGCTGAGTTGCCCATGAAGCATGGCCTAGGCATCCAATTACAGGGCTCCCCATGAAGCAGGGCCTAGGCACCCATTAGCTTGGCTTCCCATGAAGCAGCCAGTGGCTAGGATCTCTATGCAGCAGGGACTAGGCACCTGTTGCTGGGCTCCATAGGCAATCAATATCTGGATTCCACATCAAGTAGCTAGAGTATAAATATCCTATAATTACGGTCAATCAATAAAAAAAAAAGTGTATAGCCCATCAACAATGCCACCACCTTCTGTAAATTTCGCCATTTTAGCAAATGCAGTCTTTTTCTAATAGGAGGCAGTAGCCTTGCTAGAAAATGTGCTTGCATTATGAAAGCTCTAATATAACTAGAACATGAAAAACACATGTGAAAGTACAAAATGGCCACTGACAGCTGCAAATAGTTTAACAAGAGCTACTTCCCCATTCAAAAACAAAGACTTGTTTGCTTTAACAGCTTTCCTGGGTGGTCTTTAAAGGTTGTAATTTGGTCTGGTAATGTCCTTCGGTTCCCGAGCTATAAGTGAACATACACAGAAACAGAGAGACATAATTATTAGACTGGCAGACACCAAGCATTTCCCAGACAAATAAGATAACTGATTGAAGTGTTAATCACAGATACATTGTTGTAGCTGGGCCCCCGTGAAGCACACCCAAGGCACCTGGTATCTGGGCTATCTATGAAGCAGTGCTATGGCACCCAAGCTGATTTCCCCATGTAGCAGAATACAGGGACCCTACATTTAGCTACTAGCTACTCTGTTTTGGTATAACCCATCGACGTTGATGATGCCCAGTAAATTTTACCATTTCAACATTCAGTATTTTGTAGGGCTAGAGGCAGCCTTGCTAGCAAATTGCTTGCCCTGTGTGACCCTAACATAGCTAGTGTAGTAACCCTTTCGGTATCACAGCCATGTTGCGTTATTTGTGTATTATCGTTGGCAACATGAAAAATGCTTGTGTGGGTATTCTGCAAACAAAATGGCTGCCATCCCAAATAGCCTAAAATAGCCTGAAAGAGCTACCTTCTCCATTCTAAAAGAACAAAACAAATCATTTCTTTTTGCTTAAAATTTTTCTTGTGGTGTAGTATTGACCCAAGATGTAAGCTAACAAATGCACAGACAGAAAGACAGTTGCTTCCAAATATACAATCAGAAGTGAGTAGCTAGAAAGTCATTTGTTTTCACCATCTTTTATGGTTTTTGTTGCATGGGTGGGCTATGCTTGGAAAAAAATTGTCATTGAGCCGATTGCAAATATATATCCATGTGTTTTGCTCCACCTTTATGGCTAATACCTAGACCCTTGCTGTGTCACACACTGAAACTGTTTTCAAAAACAAAACTCGTATAATGTATAATGCAATCACTTGTCCATAAGCAGCTAACTCGATAGTTTTATGCATTGGTTATAGCTATATCATCCGAGATATGTGAGCAAAAATGTCTGAGAAGCACCCTCAGGGTAAGCTACCAAAGTTTCTACACATCTTATAGCTATTACCTACTGCTACAAACTTACTTGATATAAAAATAGCAGTGAGTAATTCAAGCTACAGCAGAAGATATAGCTGCTGCATTGGTCTAGAGAAGGAAGTCCACATAATATGTTTACAGCTAGGCAAGCCACTTGCATAGCTATAAATAGTGTGGTTTTCAATAGGGTGATTTAAGTGCTGTAAGAAAGTATAGCAGGCTAGGACCAAAGAAGGAAATATGGAAAACTACAGAGCTAGTAGCTACATAAATTTTCACTTGTTGCTGGTAGAGTCAGCCTGGGTTGTTTAACTCCCCTACCCCCCCCCCCCCCCACACCACACCCTCCACACCCTCCCCCACCCACACTCCCCACCTCCCCCCACTCCACCCTCCCCCACGCTACCACAGTCCACACCTCAGATTTGACACAAATTTGCGAGGAAGATGCTTAATCATGCACATATCTCACTCACTCAAATGTATGAGCACAAAGTCTAAATGACCTCATTCAAAACTGGCCTAGCAAGGTCAGGACCACCATTGCATTTAGTCACTCTATATCTTCACCAGAATAACTATTTTATAAACTCCTTGAGAAAGGATAGCCACCAACTGAGATGGCAGTGTGGTGAGCATTCTGGTGGTACTAGATGGATGGGGAGAAGCTGCTCTAAAACTTCAACATGTGATAAATAAAGGTCATGTACTGATTGCAGATGTTGTAAGAGAATATAGAAGCTATGGAACAAAATTCACTTGGATTTATTGTTCCTTCATCCATCCACAAATGCATGGATGAGTGGTCATGCACCACAAGCATCATTAGCAGGAAAGCCATGTCTGGCAGCAAAGCACAGACCACCACTTACATCAGTAATATTGTTTAGTTCTCGACCTGATAAGTCTAATTGTGTTTCCTATTGGAATGTGGGTAACCATATTCATAGCAGCATATGTACCTGAGCTTGGCCCCTAAATATTCTTATTGAAGATTAGGCATCTCAAATGCTGAGAAAGTATTCTTTGCCTTTTGCTTCATCTGCACACTTTGTATCCTTCCCTCTACTCAACAGATCTTATTTTTTCCTCGTGTTCTTTCTCTCTAAGATCAAATGTGTAATTTTTAATTACCACAAAAATGACAACTTCTATTCAATAAAATGAAGGGAGTGGCTGTACATGGACACATATACATATACTGTATATATATATATATGGCTGGTATGTATTGTGGACAGCTTCTCTCTCAATCACAAAGAGTCTTGTGGATAAGAAATGCAGTAAAATAAGTGTTCATGGAGCCTCCATGTGCACAGCAAAGGTTCTGACTGGTGGGGATAATCAGACGGATTGATCCACCTGCACACATCTTCAAGATATCTCCTAGGTACGTTGAAGTCTTGAGATACTGTTTCTCTCTCTGACTTGAGTACGAGTACCGATAGAAGGTGGTGGGAAAGGACCCGCAGTTGGGGGTGACCTGTATTCCATGCCGTACAGGCTGGTTCACATTGTTTGCAATGTTTGATGAATATTGAAATAAAACTTGACTGGAGAAATAATAGAAACCACAAATAGGAAAGATGAGTTGCTGAGTGTCTTGGCTGAAGTTCATTCCCCCAGAAACCAAGTCCTGCTGATGTCGGCATTTCCATGAGCTCTGGTAACCTTGAAGAGTGAGTCCTGTAAAATTGAGCACAGAGACAGTGTCTTACAGCAGTGCTATTCAGTGACTACTAAGAGTCTTACCTCCATGTGAAGGTCTATGTTCTTCCTCGGTCCTCCACTGGATGCCTGTCCCACTCACATGAGCTAGTGGAAGACTCTGTGGGACAAAGGGACATTGGACAATAAGGCAACCATATAAAGTGAATAATCATGATTTCTGTGTCATTTCCGCAATTCACTGCAGATACATGTACTTGCCAATCAACCAAAATCTATGGCATGGGTTGCTATAATTAACTTAGACCAACAGATAAATCACTCACATTGTTAGTAATGTTGGAGTAGCAGTCACTTCTAACTGTGATAAGAACATACAAAAATGAACAATAGCTAGCATTAGTTAGAGCTTGTAGCACTTCATTGGGCTGTTAAAATTATAACTCACTATAATTATTTGAACCAGATCCTTGTCTCTTTGCAATGGAAGCCACCTGAAGTAAAGTGTTTATAATGTGTATTATATTATCAGGGACAAATCCTCTTATCAGCTTTGGTAATAGCTACTACAATATCATGTTAGGTAAAGCTATAATACATTCACTCTTTACCAGTTACCAACATAAATATTAAGGACACAAGTAATATTGTTTTACAGTAAGTTGCAGCAAACATGGCCTACCATGGAGTGAAGCTTCTCCTTATCCTGCAGACTAATCTCCGAGGGTTTCATTACTGAATAACTTGCATTCTCCCCCACTGCAGGAAGAAAGACCACGACCACTGCACAGGCCCCAACAATGGCTGCTAAGGCTAGCACCAAAGTGATTGACATTGCAAAGACATTTCTTGTGGAGGACTGAGATTGAGGTAGGTCCTTGTTGATACTGCCATTGCTATAAGCTGTGGCTGGAACGAGAGTGATGTCCATATTTTGTGCTAGATTTTGTTTTGATCTCTGCTATTTCGCTACTATTCAGTCCCTTTAGATTGGTAGCTGTAGCTGCAGTGTTGCTTGCTGTGTAGCTATTAGCAAGAAGTTGGTGAGGTTCTGCAGATGAGCCCATCATTCATTTCTTTTATAGCCAACAACACCCCCCAAACCCATCCACCCATTATACTCCAGTCAGCACCCAACCCACTTACACTTTTGGGGTTTTTAGAGGAGAAAACATTCTATTCTTGTAACTGCAATGAGCTCTCCCACAAGCGGTTGCTTTCAACTTTTTAAGGGGAAATACAAGGTGTAAATGAGTGTTCGGTATTTATGTCGTCAGACTATCAAACGCTTTGCAATAAATGCACTATTTCTTGGGAAGCAGTCAGCTTATGGCAGACCGATGGGAACATTTTGATGGTCAAGCCTGAAAACTTAGGTGTGACCAGGAAGTGGCTGTGACTAATGACTAATCATTATCCTGCTATCTCGATTTCAGAGTATAACTGCAAATGCTACAAAACAAGATAACACCTGATCAAGCCATGGCTACTGCTTGAACCAAATGCTCGGCTTAACTGCATTTTTTCTCATTTAAAATATGGAGGAGGTTAAATAGGAATATCTTGCAGCTGCCAAGTAGCCATCACAAAGCTAGGCAGAGCCAGGCAGTGCAGACTAGAAAGAGAAAGTGCAAGCAAGCAGTTGGATGTTAAATACGAATGTTTGCAGCTGCCAAGTAGCCATCACAAGGCTAGGCAGAGCCAGGCAGTGCAGACTAGAAAGAGCAAGTGCAAGCAAGCAGTAAAAAGTGAGCACCATAATTTCAATTGAACCTTGAACTTTCATTTGCTGAATGCAGGTCCAGCCAAACCCTGACCCATCTGAGCAGTTACTCCAGGTCTGCCTCTCAACATGTATGTGGCAGGCTGTGTGATCTTGATTTTAGATGAATACCATCTTGCTATGGAGAAAATATTTTGTGTCATAATCTAGAATATTATTTTGCTGATAAGTTTCGCATTGACTCCACCTTGAGAACAGTTACTGAAATTGATCTAGAAAGTTGACAATTTTCATGGACCAAGATTTCTGCCTAGAAAATCTGATTGTTCTGCTGCAGCGAGTGATTTGGTTAAAATCAGGTACAAAAAGTGGTTAGAAATTCACTGGACCAGGAGTGGGGTGGCACTCGGTGACTCTAGGAAAACATCATTTTACTATTGGTGGGCTAAAAATTATAGTGGTCAGACATCTAGCAATGCATGCTGCCTATATATCAAGTTACATTTTAGTAAATGCTACCAGCAAGATCAGTTAGTGATTCTTACTATTCAATACATTTCAGAGAACCAACTGTAAGAAAGACCTTCTGTGGTTCCCATCCCCTTCCTCAGTAAGCTCACAGAAAACCTACACTAGTATTTATATATTAATTCTCCATGTGTAGACAGAATGAAGTGCAGTTCTATGGACTACCACGTGGCTCCTCCTAACCAAATGGATCAAAGAGAATGCCTTATTCTATAAGACAAGAGGAATGTAATGACCAAGGGAAATGGTAATCATTGCACTGATGAAGATTGTGGTATGTCAGAATCGTGTGCTAGAGGTCACCAGAAGTTGTTTAAGACCCTAGCTTTGTGATTTGTCACCTTTAAGACCCTAGCTTTGTGATTTGTCACCTTTAAGACCCCATGCCCAGTTGCCCTCCTAGTTTAATAAATGTTGAATGTGCTGTCAAAGACTTCTTATTGAATCACATCATGTGACTGAGAGCAAATTCCATGCACTGTGGCTCTAGAATATGTGCCCTCGTGGACTTAAGCAATAATTCAATGACTCTCTCACTAATCAACTTTAATTTATTCACTCGACGTTTCGGCTAGACGCTCTAGCATTCAGAAATTGTATGCACTATGTTAACTAATGGTTGATTTAGAATTCATGAGTTGATGAGTGACTATCCTGATGGTTTATTCTTGTTATTGTTGTTATTGCAGTTGTTATTGCAGTTGTTATTACTGTAGTTGTTGTTGTTCAGGTTCTTGTTGTTGTTATTTGCATTAGGATTGTTAGTATTTGTATAAGTATTATTCGTTCAACAATATCGTATTATCTATGATGTCAAGAACATACGCCCTGGGTTGGCTAAATCAATTAAAGTCATATATGCACACACACACACACCTGGGATTGTGGTAGCACTCTCTATATAATTGGCATAACTCATATTTCAAAATGATGGACAACAACACCACAAAAACCAAACCCCATATCTCAGTGTGCTATATGTGACATACTCCGACACACCCTGTCGAGTTGAAATGTTGCGAGGAATGGTGTAAAATTAGAGGTTGTATCTATAGCTGGTGCACATCTCATTACAAGTTTTTCTTGCCTCTGTCAATGTGATTTCACCACCACGGTTCCCAGCAATCAAGCTTTCTAGTGACCATTCTAAAAGTAAATGTAACAGAATTGTTGCCGGTAAATGAATATATGTTCATCACATACAATTTGGATCCGTAGCTCATCAAGTTTTATTAAAACGTCATCATCCATTACTAGCAGAGGAACCGCTGCATTGCCAGGAAAGAATAAAATATTACAATAGTCTTCTTAATAATCAACTTGAAATTGTATTCTCTCGACATTTTGACTAGATGATTTAACCTTCATCAAGATACCAGAGGAACACCAACTGAAACGCCATTTTGCTTAGAAAATGAGAAGCCATTTTGTTTGAGGATATTGCATGCGCTTTTCATGTTCTCGATGATTGCTCACAAATTACACAACATGGTGGTATTCTACATTAGAGCTCGCATAGAGCAAGCAGTATCAGTGAGGCTTCCTCTATAGTCATATGCTATTAGCCTTAGTCACAAAATTTACAGAGTGCAGCATTGTCATCGATAACTGTGGTAAACCAAGGCTGCCTCTCCTCTACTTTATTAGCTTACTTACTTGCTGTTCTGTGTCTTCAGAAATATTGATCAACAAAAAAGTGATGCTCATTCCTGAACCTTTGCTATGGGTTCCTCGGCTAGTTTATTGGCAGTGGTAGGGTCAAAGGTTCAACTATAAATTCACGTCTAGGTTATTGCATCTGTTTGGTAATCTTACCGAAAGTCATCATCTGCCTCCTCTTCCTTGAATCTTTCATCAACAAGTTGTTGCCACTTAGTCTTCATGTTTATTATCATCATCCTTTTTTCAGCATTCCTTCACAAACTCTATTAGTCAGTCATATTATTTTTATTGCTTAATATGCTCGTATATAGTTGCTACCTGGCCTGCCATGGAGTGAAGCTTCTCCTTGTCCTGCAGGCTTATATCCAAGGGGCTCACCTCTGAAAACTTGCATTCTCTCTCACCGCAGGAAGAAACTGCACAGGCCCCAACAATGGCTGCTAAGGCTAGCACCAAAGCAATTGACACTATGAAGATAACTTGAAGGAACGAGATCGGGGTAGGTCCTTGTCATTATTGTCATGGCTATAAGGTGTGGTTTGAAGGAGTGTGGGGTCCATAATTTTTTGCTAGTTTTTGCCTTGATTTATGTGCTTTATTTCACTAAATGTTTTATCTTGCAATGGATTGGGTTGTGGAGATTGGGAGTTGTAGATGCAATGTTGCTTGGTATGTATATAGCTAATAGCAAGAAGTTGGTTAGGTTCTGCAGATGACCAATGATTTATAGCCAACAAGCAGTGAGAGATGAGCATTAGATCACATGCAGGTGTCTAAATTGGAAGAGAAAAAGTGAAGAAAGGGGGATCAATCTTAGTCATTGTAATGACCTAATAACCTGATATTGCTGCTTTTCCGTGAGACTTACAGTTTCAGGAGAAGTTTACTAGATGAGTGGATGTTTTACAAAACATGACATTGCAATTTATAGACAAGGCTTATTGCTATTAAATATTATATGATTATGGCCATATTCATGCTAGCATACTGGCTACTGTCGTGATTCTTCAAAGCACAGAATATGTGTGCGCCAAGTGAGTAACAGCTACCACACAGCCAAATACTAGTGTCATTCACACGCATAAAACTTATGATCTAGCCAAAACTGCAGATGGCTGTAGTGTCGGCGGTTAAAGTTAAAGACAAATATATTTATTTATCTGGTTGCTTCATTACCAGGTTAGCTTGTAAGACATCTGCTGAGATGCAGAATCTATTAGAAGTTTACCTTCTCCTAGAATTAACCACAATAATCTAAACATCTGAATTTGTAGAAGAGCTGGTGGTTATGCTTCAGTGTGTGATGTTTTCCAGACTCGGGTGTCATAGAGATGCCTCCAGGAATACATTACACTAGAGTTTTATTGGCGGCATATATGGAAGACATGTGTAAAGTGGTGCTAACTAGCATATAAGGTTTCTGGTTTTGCTGAAGCACACCAGTAATGGACCTAGCTAGATGGTGTGCACCAAATGTTGACTATTCACATGACATGTGAGGGAAAATTTGGATAGGAAAAGAAAATTCCAAAGCGAAGTGGTCATGTGCTGAATACTCTGCAGCATTTGGTTTGAGTACGCTCAGCATGCACACATACCACCAACAAAAATTATAGTATATAGGCATGGCCACAATATCATAAAGAGCAAACTAGCTGCAGGTCTGGTTGGCCAGTGGATTGCCAGAGATAAATGACTTCCACAAACTAGTTAAATGCCATAAATACTCTCAATGTGTTGAGCTGGACAAACATAAACACAATTATAATATAAACTAGATAGAGATTTGATTCCCCTCACTCACTTTGTGTGGCGAGGGATAACAATTGTTTATGCTGGCACAGTGTGAAGGCCACTTGTTAGATCCTGTGTTCCTCATGTATAATATATAATATCACTGGTGAGCATTCTAACACCCATCCCCACACGTGTCTATTGGTCAACACATGACTTTTAAAACAAAAGAAAACGATCACTGCAGCTCTTCAGCTAAACAACACAGTGAACAAACCAATTACACTAGTTTGTTTGGCTGGCAATCTGCTCAATCTTCACTCCTTCAGTCATAAGGATTCAGTAGACAGGGTATGTGAGAGCTGAGTGTTCAAGACGCATGTGCCCAGCTGATCTGTCTGGTAGAGATATGAACTTTATGATTGCCAGAATGCATTTACAAAAAAAATTGAGTTCTGTTATAAAACTACACACTATATTGTATATTGTATATGGCTTTAGGTCATATGTAACTATTTAACTTGAACACCTAATATTGGAATAGCAGTCACTTTAACTGAGAAAGAAAAACAGCCGCTAAGTAGCATTAGTATTGAGCTGTCAAGATTAAAGAACTTGTCTCTTTGTTACTTGGAGGTGAAGTTATAAGTTGTGGAAAACATCATCTTGGGCATAAGTAACACCTTTCGATGTTTAGAAAAGGGGTGAATAATCCAATTATATAAACATAACGAGGGAGCAAGGGGTGATTTACAGTGGGTAACAATGCCTTTCTGTTTTGTATGTTTATCTTGTCAGCACTAAACACAGTAGCTAATATATTCTTGGGAGCTAGGTCAGTATTGATGTTTAGTGCTTGAAACTGCAAGAAAAAAGATACACTTGGAGAGAGTGCCACCAACAAGTCTCTGCATAAAGTTACATACCAACACTAAGGACACGTGTACATGAAGCAAGTGCATGAGAAACAAGACTTCATATATTCATCTTGGTAACGCTCTCAAGATGATCTCTTACTTCAGCTAAGTGCAGAACTGTAAGAAACAATACTGCTAGTATATGTGGGCTAGGCATCACCCAAAAACTTGTGATCTAGCCGCAACAGACAGCCAGTGTGGGAGCAACATGTAGCAGTTAATTGGGAGAAAACTAACCTATTGTGTTTAAATGCCTGATTTTCACCAGAATCCACACTTACTTGACTGTACATATCTGGTGGGTTTCTGTGTATGTATTGGGAACACCTGATGAAGAGACACAGCTGACCACTTTCTAGAAATAGCCACAATCACCAAGACCTCAGAATCTAGTCAGCTAAAGTGGTTTTACTATTTGATGTGCTTCAGACAACTAAACTGAGAAAACCCTCTGTGGCCTTACCTCAGTTACTACTTCTTACCTTGGAAGTTACACTAGTATATCTGTATAAGCTGTTCTCACTGCTATGTATAGATAGTGGTTAGAGTACTGCAGAAAAAAATCCTCTTTAGTGGAAGACAGTTAAGATGTGCATATTACATTATAAAGCCACATGCATACAGACACTAACACATACAAATACACACACATGCACACATGCATGCATGCACATGGACAAACACATGAACTCACACACACACACACAGACACACATAATCCACCCATCCATCCATCCCCATATCCATCCATCCATCCATCCATCAATCTGTCCATGTGCATGTGCACACTCTGGCTTGCCACATGTGGAAGGAGTGGTACAGGCCAAGAAGCTATGCTGTAAATGGTCCATTTTTAAGTTATGAAGGAGACCTGCAGGTGGTAGGGCTGCCCACAAAACTGATATTGAGACTTCTGAGGCAGCTCATGTTTCTGGTGCACATGGTTTCTTAGAGCCTTGTTTTATTGCCACAGATGCAGAATGCACACAACAAGTGCTGCCTCAGCATCCAGTTATCTCTCTCTCTTTCAGCTTCTTCCTCCTGTGCTTTCTCCCCTCCTTCCTTATGCTCACAATTTATATTTAGGTAGTATACACTCCTCCGGATGAGCTGTTGCCAAATATGGCATCTCTAGATCATATCTCATGCATACTCGTATGCAACCACACACACATGCAACTGCACACACACACACACACACACACAGACCACACACTCACAGCACACACAGTGACACCAATGACAGTTAATATAATTATTTAGGGGGTGGAGCAACAGGTAAATCATGCATATATATGGTCCATGGGTTCTTTAATCTTTGATAGTGTCTCTGTACCTTAAAAATTGTAGGCATATGTCCAGAATTGGGATATAGATCTTCACATTTCAGGATTCCAAACAGTCTTACTCCTTATGAGGTTGACATGAACAGCTGAAACCTCCAGTGTGGCCTTATGTTAATACAAGCTCCATTTTAGCTCATGGGATTGATTTAAGATCTTTATTTCAATCAAGGTGTCAATTTTGAAACTTTAAAAGACTAGCCAGACTATGGCTATACAAGACTATATGTGTAGATACTTTCTCCTGGCTTGTCTCACCTAGATATTATGCTCAGTTGTCCTGCTCTCTATGGAGCTATAACTTCACTACCATGGGGAAAAATTAATAAAAATGATTTCTCACTTTGTCTCAATTTCTCGATGCTCAGGGTCAATCCTGGCATGCTCACTGTACATTTTTTTCTCCCTGTAAAGTTTTCATCCTCACCATATTGTCACTGTTCGAGCTTTTCTGTTCTCTATGCCTTTTCCCCACAAATATAGATAATAATCTTTTATATTTCAGTATTTCTAGATATCTGTTGCTCATATTTCTCTTGATGGCTATTTACCTGTTTTGTGCTGGCTCATCCAGCTTCAAGCTCTCAGCTAGAATGTAAACAGCTATGTTAGTGCATGCACACTTGCAAGAGATTCAAAATACAAAGATTCAATAGATTCTTCCAAACACCATGTCTCAGCTCTTCAAGCAGAGGCAAAAATCACACTTAATTTTGTGGGATGTCTATACTTATTAATAAACCACACAAAAGCACCAGCTGTTCATGAAACCATATAGAGATTGTGTCATGTGCACATGACCCAAACATTTACGTTTTTGATTTTGGGTGAACGATTATACCTACAGCCATTTAATAATATTAATGCATACTGATTGGATGGGGCTCCAAAGTCAGGGCACACCATTTCCTTGAGGCTATGACATTAAATACATAGCCTCCCCTTTTAAGACCACAAGTATTTCCATCATGCATGGAAGCACCGCACAGAACTTTTAGTTTGGCCACTTCACTTCAAAAGTTTGTTCCTGTGCTTCTAAATTAGATGATGTAAGTATGTACCTTCTATCCTGTGAGAGTTGACCAGGACCCTTAATTAAGTTAAGCTGATAAAAAACCACTTACAATACCCCGTCCTATTCAAGTCATCTGCAAGGGATCTAGCCCCAGAAATCGCCAAGTACAGGTGGCCATGGCAATGTAGTAAGCACCTACTAAATGATTACAATGGTACCTGAACTAAGCAGCCAATGTAGCAAGCACCCATTGGGTTGTTTCCAGTGGAATGGTTACATGTAGAAAGTGTACAGTCTATTGATTTTGCTGAGCTCCTATGTGAGGTTGAGAGGAAGGAAAGTAGGAACAACCATTTGTAGAGTTGAATGTAGCTGCTCAGAAGTTTTAGTGAACTAGAGGATCAAGAACATCAATTGCTAAAGCAGAGGCAAATCCTCACCTGGTAGAGCTAGCTTTAACTTTTTAAACTTCATTACAAATAATCACGCGAATGCAGGTGTGCACACTGTTACTAGGGTGCAAGAAATCACTAGCTAGCTAGCTATGTGTAGAGAGCAACCATGCTCTATGCTACTAAGGTCCTTTTGTTCTGATGTAAGCAAGATTTTCATTGATTTCTAATGGGGACAAATTTAGAACAACATAATATGCATATATACTATCTATGGACACTTAACCTTTCACCTCGAAGATCAGATGGATGGTTGCTCTCTATATAGAGCTAGCTAGTGATTTCTTGCACCCTAGCAACAGTGATTTAACTTAGCTCACACTTAAAAGAGACTAGATGATCTCTTATTGAAGGGACTAAGAACATTTGCCATTTACTAATAAGGTAGGGAATTACTTGTAGGAAGAAGGGAGGAGAGGCTGTTCAAAATATGGTGGGCCTTAAACTGAAGTAAAGAATTCTCCACCAGGAACTGATCTCCAGAAGGAGGGGAAGGGGGAGTCCAAGTATTTTGAAACCAGTGTGACCAACATGAAGTGTTAGAGGAGACACTCGGGGGATTTGGAGTGTTGATTGTCTCAATTTTTTTATGTAGCTTGTGAATTATCCTTGATAAGATGAGTAAAGCTATTAGTCATCGTGCATGTGAAAGGAGTGGGGATCCAGATGACCTGGACACTTCCCCCCCCCCCTCCCCCCACCCACCCTCAGTATGTCCCGTACACTACCTTTCCCCTTCTCTCCCTTCCTCAGAATGGAGGAGGTGGGAGGGGATGAGAAGAAGAGAGAAGGAATTTTAAATGAAAACTACGTTACAAGGTTTTGGTATCAATGGAGAGATTATTTAGATATACTGTTCACATAACATACGCAGATTAAAAAGTTTTTAAAATTAACCATACACTATTTTTTTAACTTGCATATGCCTAGAAGACTGGTGAACACGAATAAATAAGTGTACTTCTGGTTGGCTGGGTACAGGCTAATTTATAAATGGCTGATGACTACAACTTCTCTCCTTCATGGACTTGGTAACAGTTGTGCAGGAGAGAGCCACAAATCAAACACCAAATATGTTTTGGAATGAGGTCATTTAAAGGAGTGGTAGTGTACACAAACTTAACTTCTTTACACAGTAGTGAAATAATAATCATTTGTATTTTCAACTGGATAAGTCAATCTACTCTCCTCAATCACCCTTCCTCCCAGGCATGGTCGAACAAGAAAGCTTCAAAGTGAGCTAAAGACATCCTCTGCTTCGATCAAACCTACAGTGATTTGTTGACCGCCGTTCAGATTCTGTTCATTTTTTTAATAATTGGAAAGATGTTGCTATCTTGTGAGTCCCACATGCATGATAGGCTGCATTCCTGCTATGATGAGCAGGAAAAAAACACTACTTGTACAATTGAAAAGAAGCCTAAAGGCATCATTCATGCTGATGCCATGTTTACACCAGAACAAAAAGCGCATGGTGTATTACTATGACGCAGTAAAAGAAGAAGTACTCATGGAATGAAGCCAGTATAAAACCTGCTTAACTTTCATTATCTTTTACTTCAGAAACAAGGGCTACTTCTCTGGCTGCTCTAAATTTCCATCTGTCAACTTCAACATTGTGGAGTCCTGCAGGCAAACATAATAATAGTTAGTGTGGTTTTTTATTTTATTTTATTTTTCAACTCAGTATGTACAGAAGCTTCCTTCTCCCATAGATCCTAACTCTGCTATGTCAAGAAGTAGCTTTCATCCTTCTCAAAAAGCTTTGCTCTCTTTCTAGGATAGAGATCAATATCCCTTGCAAAAAGTGTATATATAATGTGCTTAACATGACAAAAGTATTATTATTATTCTATATCAGCATGCACTTCTGTATTGTATGCACCTCAACTATGCCAACCTCAACTTATTATTGTCTAGAACATTGCATTGAATTTCTGGGTTTTACAATAGCATGTAGTTATATACGTAGTATAAAGTTTGAGCCCTCCCATACAGGAAGCATGTTGAGGCTCTACCCACAAGTCCACCTATCTCAGCGTGTGTTCATCGTATCATTCCAAAACTTTTACAGACACATAACTAGTCATGTCAGTCATTATGTCCTTCTCTACTCATATATGCTAAACATGTCATTTAGAAAGATTGGGGTTCTCTCGCTTTTCTTGCTAATACCCACCATCAGGCCTAGCATCTATGTATTTCTTGCAATGGAAAGAGTCCAGAGTCTGTACAGATTGTTCAACAGATAATCTATAGATTGAGCATTGGAATCAGAACCACTGGTTTTGCATGTTCCTGACACATGACAATGAGAGTATAGGATAGTCTGAAAACAAGTGTCCATAATAACTGACCAAAATCATTGCTCACTCTTGACTGACACAGAGGAGACTAAGCACTTTTTTCACTGCTATAGAGTTCTGTGCAGCACTGTAGCTATAGCTAGCTATAAGCGAGCCAGTTTTCTAGAAGGAGCAGAAAATGTGTGTATTGATGGACAACTCAATTACTTGACACTGCTCTTTGCATGCACATTGTAGGTAAAGATCTTAGATTACAGCTATTGTCCGACCCCACAGAAAAGTCTACACGCACACAAACAGTATAGTTTGTGCCCAAAATTTACATTATGACTGCGGGAGTATTAAAACTGGTGGTCCTATACATACATGGCACTGTGAACAGTGGTTCTTAAGTGCCCCCTGCTGTATGGGTATAGGTGCAAGACTTTTAAAATAAGCACATCTTACTTTAGTCGACCAAAAGTTTCCAAGGACAATTAAACGATGATGTCACCTCTCCTTTTCAGCGTAAGATACTAGGCAGAGCTGGACCAGTAATGATTGTAAAATCTCCAAGACCAATTAGCATAGCGACATAATCTTGATCTTTGCTGACACGTTCCGGCCGCACTGCTCCAGCTAGTAAGTTGACTTTCTAGCTAGCTACATCACTATATATGTAGCCATGAAGGCAGGTAAGAAGTGCAGTCAGCAAATGATTCATTATTCTTTGTAATTATGACAAAGTAGTGGATCTTCACGCTGAACTGAATAAGTGCATTTTTACCCAGCAACAAGTTTACAGGTATGTGTGCTTTAATAACCTGGAATTAAGTTGGGTGTGGCATATAGCAACTGCCCCTCCAACTGTGACCACATAACTCATGCCACTCCAATGCTAACTACATCTACGCTGTCACTCCATCAAATTTAAAACTAGACTAGCCTAGGTAGCTAGAACTTTATTCATCATTAGGATGCAAATACAAGATGCAGTTTGGTTGAATCGGCTCCATTGAAGTAAGCGAATAAAAGGTTATGCTGTACTAGGTCTATAACAAAGAAATCCATACAGAAGCACCTCCTTTCTTAAAGGCAAAGGGATTCAGATTATTTTCTGGTAAACAAATGTGCCTGTGCAGCCTGTCTCAGCAAGAAAAAGCTTCAAGGATCAGCCAGCAGAGTTCCTCAAAGAGTGTAGCTGTAATGATGGCTATTTTTAAAAGTACTGGTACATGTATAAGCATCATTCCAACTGTGATCACAGTTCTGTAGTAGACACGAGGAGAGTGATATAATTACTAACCATGGCTCCTGTCTTGAGAAGATATAATAAATGTTTATGTTCATGTTAGTATCAACAGGCTATGTGCTCCAGAGATGTATATGAGCATACTTCATCATGGACATGCACGTGTCTGAAATGGACTGCCAACAACAATAAAAACATTTAACAATAAAGCTTGTTTTGTCAGAACCATATGCTATTATGTAAAGGCTGGACTATGACAGCTATGATACTAGTCTTTCTGCAGTATAATTCATAGGAGAATCCAGTGATGGATTATATGTGTAATTTGTATATATATATAGACAGATGTATACAACAAAGAGGTGTTTTCCCCCACTTATTTCCCACCTTGTGTTCACATCAACTCAGTCCAAAAAACACAACAAAAGTGCAGCTGCTGGAGGGTATCTCCCTGGGCCTCTCCCATCCCAGCTGTTCACTAAGTGATGTGTCACCACATTTCTGACTCCATAGAAAACTTAATGCTGTCAACAGAAGGTCATGAAATATTGAGACTCTGCAGTGTTCCAGCACTTTTTGGGGTGGGACTGTAGTGTACTGATCAACGTGAGAAGGTAAGCTCTGCAGGTTGAATATTATAATGTTTGTCTGCAAAACCACCTGGCCACAGCATTTTCTTTCGCTCCTCTATACCTTATAATTGCTTGCCTAAATTCAATGGGGGAAGCATTAATTGAATCTGTCTTTCCTTGACTGTGCATGTACATGAACTGAAAAATGTTTATGCTCCTTTGGTTATAAAGTCGTGGGCCTCATCATACTCAGATCCTTATGTTACCACCAATAACCCTTGAGTATGGAAAAACTTCTGTGCTTACCATGTCCCAGTCTTCCAAACATATATTTTTTAAATTGTGTATTCAGAAATTGAAAGTACTATAGACCATTATATAGATGAACAGATGTCTTTAGTGTCCGTAATAACTTGACCAAAATCATTGCTCACTCTTGACTGACACAGTGCAGACTGTGCACTTTTTTCACTGCTATAGAGAACTCCTTATGTGCAGCACAGTAGCTATAGCTAGCTATAAGCGAGCCAGTTTTCTAGAAGGAGCAGAAAATGTGTATATTGATGGACAACTCAATTACTTGACACTGCTCCCTGCATGCACATTGTAGGTAAAGATCTTAGATTACAGCTATCTTCGACACCCTTGAGTGAGCAGCTAGATTGATTTTCTAGCTGGCTACATCACTATATAGAACTTTATTCATTCATTAGGATGCAAACACAAGATGCAGTTTGGTTGAATTGGCTCCATTGAAGTAAGTGAATAAAAAGTTATATTGGACACTAGGTCTATAACAAAGAAATCCATCGAGAAGCACCTCCTTTCTTAAAGGCAAAGGGTATTTTCTGGTAAACAAATGTACTTGTGCAGCCTTCCTCAGCAAGAAAAGCTTCCAGGACCAGCCAGCAGAGTTCCTCAAAGACAGTAGTTGTAATTGATGGCTATTTTTAAAAGTACTGGTACATACATAAGCACCATTCCAACTGTGATCGCAGTTCCTGTAGTGGACACGAGGAGAGAGGACTGATATAATTACTAACCATCTCCTGTCTTGAGAAGATATAATATGTTATGTTCATATTAGTATCAACAGGCTATGTGCTCCAGAGATGTCTATGAGCATACTTCATCATGAACATGCACGTGTCTGAAGTGGACTGCCAACAACAACAAAAACACTTAACAATATTTATGTTCAAGTTTGTTTGGTCAGAACCATATGCTATTATGTAAAGGCTGGACTATTTTAAATAAAGAGGTAATCTCCCCTACTTATCTCTGTGTTCACCTCAACTCTGTCTAAAAAAGCACAACAAAAGTGCGGCTATTAAATCAGCTGGAGGGTATCTCCCTGGGACTCTCCCATTCCAGCCACTGACCAAGTGGTGTGTCACCACATTTCTGACTCATAGAAAATTAATGCTGGCAGATGAAATATTGAGGCTCTACAGTGTTACAGCACTTTTTGTTTTGGGGAAACTGCAGTGTACTTGATCAACGTGAGAAGGTAAGCTCTGCAGGTTGAATATTATAATGTTTGTCTGCAAAACCACCTGGCCACAACATTTTCTTTCGCTCCTCTATACCTTATAATTGCTTGCCTAAATGCAATGGGGGAAGCAGTGATTGAATATGCCTTTTGACTGTGTACATGAACTGCCAAATGTTGCGTTATAGGGTTGTGGGCCTCATCATACTCAGATCCTTATGTTACCACCAATAACCTTTGAGCAAGGAAAAACTTTAATGACTTTTGTGGTTACTATGTCCCAGTCTATTTGATTTTTTTCAGTACTTCACTTCACTAATATTGATGACAGGTACATTGTTGTTATAGTTAGTCCATCTGGATCCACACCAGCTTGAAGCATAATACATGTAGTTGCATAGTAAGCTGCATCCTGTAACTATGTTTCCCATGAAGCAGGGCCTAGGCACTTTGTAGCTGGATTCACCATGAGGCAGAGTCTAGGCATACTATGGTACCATGCCATTCGATGGTGGCTAACAGTCCGGATCTGGACCAAACTTTTTACGAAACAACACACAGGAATTTATCCTGTTCTGTGGGTGGAAGTTTCATTTGGATTGGACCTTCCATTTGGCTGTGCATAGCTCACATAGAGACATACATACAGATAGACAGACACTACTACTTTATATAAGGTCAGCAGGGGTACCCCACATTGCCTGGATAAAAAAAGAGAAGTGACATTAGTATTGTCATAGTTGATTTCATGAAAAATCCTGTCATAAAGGCAGCTACAGATTTGTGGTAAATCTTACATGGAGGCAAAAATCTCCATACGACAAAATGAGCCATTTCCTCCTTTCTACAAAGCAACAACCACCTGTAAAGGTATTGTTAGTTTCTCTACTTCATCAAAAAATGTTTGGGTCATGTGCACATGACACACTCTCTATATGGTTTCATGAACAGCTGATGAGAGATAGGAAGGGAGAAAGCACAGGAGGAAGAAGCCTGAGAGAGAGAGATAACTGGATGCTGAGGCAGCACTTGGTTGTGTGCATTCTGCATGTGTATCTGTGGCAATGAAACAAGGCTGATCTATGCACCAGAAAAATGAGCTGCCCAAGAAGTCTCACTGTCAGTTTTGTGGGAAGTCTTACCACCTGCAGATCTTCTTCATAATAAAAAAGATCCTTAAAAATGGACCATGTACAGCATAGCTGTACCACTCCTTCCACATGTGGCAAGCCAGTGTGCGCACATGCACATGGACGGATGTATGGATGTATGGATGGATGTACGGATGGGTAGATAGTGTGTGTGTGTGTGTGTGTGTGTCATGTGTTTGTCCATGTGCATGCATGCGTGTGTGCATGTGTGTGTATTTGTGTGTGTGTATGTGTGTGTCTGTATGTATGTGGCTTTATAATATAATTAAATATGCACATCTCAACTTAACTGTCCTCCACTAAAGAGGATTTGTTCTGCAGTACTCAAACCACTATCTATACTTAGAAGTACTAGTGTAACTTCCAAGGTAAGGACTTTAGAAGTAGTAACTGAGGTAAGGAAAAAGGCCACAGAGGCTGTTCTCAGTTTAGTTCTCTGAACACATCAAATAGTAAACCCACTTTAGCTGACTAGATTCTGAGGTCTGGTGATTGTGGCTATTTCTAGAAAGTGGTCAGCTGTGTCTCTCATCAGGGGTTCCCAATACATACACAGAAACCCACCAGAGCATGTACAGTCAAGTAAGTGTGGATTCTGGTAAAAATCAGGCGTTGAAACACAATAAGTGAGTTTTTTCCTAATTAACTACTACATATTGTTCCCACACTGGCTGTCTGTTGCGGCTAGATCACAAGTTTTTATGTGATGTCCTGCACACATGTACTAGCAGTATTGTTTCTTGCACTTCTGCACTTAGCTGAAGTAAGAGATCATCTTGAGAGCATTACCAAGATGAATAATTATGTGAAGTCTTGTTTCTCAGGTACTTGCTTCATGTGCACGTGTCCTCAGTGTTGGTATGTAACTTTATACACATTTAAAATAAATTCCATCAAACTATTATTCTGCCTTTTTTCTATAGAGGGGAGGGTTGAATGGAGCTGCTCTTGGGTGTGGTGGCTTGATGGAGCACTGGAAAGCAACTAGGCACATTGAAGGAACACGCAGTAATTTTACCTTGGATATGGATAGATTGTTTTCAAATAGCTTTATGGGAATCATTTATTGCACTGATGTTGTGAACTATGTCAGAGTTAGCATATGTTAGAACACTGACAGTTAGCATATGTTGATATTTGTTGTGCTTCCTAATAGTGTGCAGTATTCATGGTGGGCTCTAAATGTGTGTAGACTAGAGAGGTTAAGACATAACTGATTACTATGATGTAAATGTCGATGTAAGAAGAGCAATGAGATACAGTTTTGTGAGGTATTTTGTTGCCAATATAATAAGAGACTGTTTGGTGGCACTCTCTCCCAGTGTATCTTTTTTCATGCAGTTTCAAGCACTAAAAATCAATAATGACCTAGCTCCCAAGAATATATTAGCTACTGTGTTTGGTGCAGACAAATAATCGTGATACTTTTTACAAGAGAGAAAGGCATTGTTACCCACTGTAAATCACTCTCTCAGTTATGTTTACTTAATGCCCAAGATGATGTTTGCCACAACTTACAACTTCACCTCCAAGTAACAAAGAGACAAGTTCTCTTGTTCCTAGACAGCTCAATACTAATGCTACTTAGTGGCGGTTTTTCTCTTTCTCAGTTAAAGTGACTGCTATTCCAATATTAGGTGTTCAAGTTAAATTGTTACCTATGACCTAAAGCCATATATAATATATATATAAAACAGGATTCACAAAACGTTTGTAAATGCATTCTGGCAATCATAAAGTTCATATCTCTACCTGACAGATCAGCTGTGCACATGCATGTTGAACACTCAGTTCTCGCATACCCTGTCCATGGGATCCTTTGTGACTGAAGGAGTGAAGATTGAGCAGATTGCCAGCCAAACAAACTAGTGTAATTATATGTCATATCCATTTGTTGTGTTCACTGCATTGTTTAGCTGAAGAGCTGCAGTGATCATTTTCTTACGTTTTAAAATCACGTGTTTGACCAATAGACACGTGTGGGGATGGATGTTAAAATGCCCACCAGTGATATTGTATGTGAGGAAGACAGCATCTAACAAGTGGACAAAATAGGTAGAGATAAGAAAGAAGAGAGTGAGGAATTGAAGGCTTGCTTCACAGGCAGAGTCTAGTTGAAGATTGCTCTGCAAGGGCATGGGAGGATTAAAACCAAGCAGACAGACAGTAGGGATCCTTCCAGTGACCTTAGTGGTCTGAGATGGTTCCAGTTATACTATCTGTACTGCACTATATATGCTCCAGGAAGTCTGCTGTGGTTGTTCTTTGGTCTGATGGCACAACAGTTCTTGTGATGATCTGCTGTCACTACAATCTCCATTTTAGTATGATTTTAGTTGCTACTTAACATACTGTCTGTTTGTTATACATGTTATCTTCAACACCAACCACTCAACCTTGGGAAAACTGGCGAGATCCCAATCTTTATATGAGAAATTAATACCAAATTTTGCATCCAAACCTGTACCTGTATTATTCTGCTTGTCACAGTTAACTAAATTATTCATAACCATTTTTTTAAGTTTTTGTAAGAGGAGAGCTAATGCAATTTATATAATACTCTGCCTCCCTCATAGTTGATTGTTGTGCAGGAATAATGGACTCTACCCCAAGCCTTACATATTCTAGGGAAAGCACAATGACATTGGCCACTTGCCACACAAACACACACAAACACAAACACACACACTCACACACCAAACAGTGTAGGAATGCAGACTTAAATGAATGCATTTCAGAGATCAACATAAGACAGATTATAGAGGAACAGTTGCATTCCTGGATTTAGCTCAAGTCACACGACAATCCAACGAGAAGGTTTTACCAAGTAGATCCAGCATTTGTTGAATTATTGATGAGAAAAGCAGCTGATGTGAGGCTTTCACACTGTGCCAGCATAAACAATTGTTATCCCTCGCCACACATAGTGAGTGAGGGGACTCAAATCTCTATCTAGTTTATATTATAATTGTGTTTATGTTTGTCCAGCTCAACACATTGAGAGTATTTATGGCATTTAACTGTAGTTTGTGGAAGTCATTTATCCCTGGAAATCCACTGGCCAACCAGATCTGTAACAGCTAGTTTGCACTCTATGATATTGTGGCCATGCCTATATACTATATTGTTCATGGCATGTGTGCATGCTGAGCATACTCAAACCAAATGCTGCAGAGTATTCAGTACATGCTTTTGCATTTTCTTTTCCTCTCCAAATTTTCGCTGATCACACATTATGTGAATAGTCAACATTTGATGCACACCATCTAGCTAGGTCCATTACTGGTGTGCTTCAGCAAAACCAGGAACCTTAGCACCACTTTACACATGTCTTCCCATATATGCCATCAATAAAACTCTAGTGTAATGTATTCCTGGAGGCATCTCTATGACACCCGAGTCTGGAAAACATCACACACTGAAGCATAACCACCAGCTCTTCTACAGATTCAGATGTCTAGATGATTGTGGCTATTTCTAGAAGATGGTTAACTTCTAATAGATTCCGCATCTCAGCAGATGTCTTACAAGCTAACCTGGTAATGAAGCAACCAGATAAATAAATATAATTGTCTTTAACTTTACAGCCATCTGCAGTTTCGGCTAGATCATAGCTTTATGCGTGTGAATGACACTAGTATTTGGCTGTGTGCTAGCTGTTACTCACTTGGCGCACACATATTCTGTGCTTTGAAGAATCACGATAGGTAGCCAGTATGCTAGCATGTATTTGGTAATAATCATATAATATTTAATAGCAATAAGCCTTGTCTATAAATTGCAATGTAGCATATTGTCATAAATCATCATGTTTTGTAAAACATCGTAAACTTCTCCTGAAACTGGAAGCCTCACGGAAAAGCAGCTACAAATGACTAAGATTGATCCCCCTTTCCTCACTGTTTCTCTTCCAATTTAGACACCTGCATGTGATCTAATGCTCATCTCTCACTGCTTGTTGACTATAAATCATGGGTCATCTGCAGAACCTCACCAATTCTTGCTATTAGCTACATACCAAGCAACATTGCGTCTACAACTCCCAATCTCCTCAACCCAATCCATTGCAAGATAAAACATTTAGTGAAATACAGCACATAAATCAAGGCAAAAATTAGCGAAAAATTATGGAACCCACACTCCTTCAAACTACACCTTATAGCCATGACAATAATGACAAGGACCTACCCCATTCTCGTTCCTTCACAGAAATTATCTTCATAATGTCAATCACTTTGGTGCCAGCCATTGTTTGGACCTGTGCAGTGGCACTGGTGTTTCTTCCTGCAGTGAGAGAGAATGCAAGTTCTTCAGAGGTGAGACCCCTGGATATCAGCCTGCAGGACAAGGAGAAGCTTCACTCCATGGCAGGCCAGGTAGCAACTATATACGAGCAATAAAAAATAATATGACTGACTAATAGAGTTTGTGAAGGAATGCTTAAAAAAGGATGATATTAAAAATGAAGACTAAGTGGCAACAACTTGTTGATGAAAGGTTCAAGGAAGAGGCAGATAATAACTTTTGGTAAGATTACCAAACAGAGTCAATAATCTAGACGTGAATTTATAGTTGAACCTTTGACCCTATCACTGCCAATAAACTAGCCGAGGAACCAATACCAAAGGTGCAGGAATGAGCATCACTTTTTTGTTGATCAATATTTCTGAAGACACAGAACAGCAAGTAAGTAAGCTAATAAAGTAGAGGAGAGGCAGCCTTGGTTTACCAGAGTTATCGATGACGATGCTTCCCTCTGTAAATTTTGTAACTAAGGCTAATAGCATATGACTATAGAGGAAGCCTCACTGATATACTGCTTGCTATATGCGAGCTCTAATGTAGTTATTTAGTAATGCTGCCATGTTGCGTAATTTGTGAGCAATCATCGAGACCATGAAAAGTGCATGCACAATCCCTAAACCGTAACTATTCTCTAGGTGGAGTCAATGCGAAACTTATCAGCAAAATAATATCCTAGATTAGGACGCAAAATATTTTCTCCATAGCAAGATGACCACAACCATATTGATCTAAAATCAGGATCACACAGTCATGCACATGTTAAGAGGCAGACCTGGAGTAACTGCTCAGATGGGTCAGGGTTTGGCTGGACCTGCATTCAGCAAATGAAAGTTCAAGGTTCAATTGAAATTAGGATGCTCACTTATTAGTGCTTGCTTGCACTTGCTCTTTCTAGTCTGCACTGCCTGGCTCTGCCCAGCCTTGTGATGGCTACTTGGCAGCTGTAAGATATTCCTATTTAACCTCCTCCATAGAATTTGGTTAAAAAAATGCAGTTAAACCGAGCATTTGGTTCAAGCAGTAGCCATGGCCACACTACCATTGATCAGGTGATATCTTGTTTTGTAGCATTTGCTGAAATCCAAGAGGATCGGGATAATGTTTAGTCATTAGTCGCAGCCACTTCCTGGTCACACCTAAGTTTTCAGGCTTGACCATCAAAATGTTCCCATCGGTCTGCCGTAAGCTGACTGTTTCCCAAGAAATAGTGTAGTTATTGCAAAGTGTTTGATAGTCTCACAACATAAATACTGAAGACTCATTTACACCTTGTAATTCCCCTTAAAAAGTTGAAAGCAACCGCTTGTGGGAGGGCTCATTGCAGTTACAAGAATCTGAAACCCACAAAAGTGTGAGTGAGTTGGGTGCTGGCTGAAGTATAATGGATGGATGGGTTTGGGGTGTGTTGTTGGCTATAAAAGAAATGAACGATGGGCTCATCTGCAGAACCTCTCCAACTTCTTGCTAATAGCTACACAGCAAGTAACACTGCAGCTACAGCTACCAATCTCAAGGGACTGAATAGCAGTGAAATAGCAGAGATCAAAACAAAATCTAGCAAAAAAAATATGGACGTCACTCTCCTTCCAGCTACAGCTTATAGCAATGGCAGTATCAACAAGGACATACCTCAATCTCAGTCCTCCACAAGAAATGTCTTTGCAATGTCAATCACTTTGGTGCTAGCTTTAGCAGCCATTGTTGGGGCCTGTGCAGTGGTTGTGGTCTTTCTTCCTACAGTGGGGGAGAAAGCAAGTTCTTTGGAAATGAAACCCTCGGAGATTAGCCTGCAGGATAAGGAGAAGCTTCACTCCATGGTATATAGGCCTTGTTTGCTGCAACTTACTGTAAAACAATATTACTTGTGTCCTCAATATTTATGTTGATAACTGGTAAAGAGTGAATGCATAAAAGTTTGATCTAACATGATATTGTAGTAGCTATTAGCAAAGCTGATAAGAGGATTTGTCCCTAATAATACACATTATAAACACTTTACTTCAGGTGGCTTCCATTGCAAAGAGACAAGGATCTGGTTCAAATAATTATAGTGAGTTATAATTTTAACACCCCAATGAAGTGCTACAAGCTCTAACTAATGCTAGCTATTGTTCATTTTTGTATGTTCTTATCACAGTTAGAGTTAGAAGTGACTGCTACTCCAACATTACTAACAATGTGACTGAAATATATTTTTATCTGTTGGTCTAAGTTAATTATAGCAACCCATGCCATAGATTTTGGTTGATCGGTATGATTAGCAATTACATGTATCTACAGTGAATTGTGGAAATGACACAGAAATCACTTTATATGGTTGCCTTATTGTCCAATGTCCCTTTGTCCCACAGAGTCTTCCACTGGCTCATGTGAGCGGGACAGGCATCCAGTGGAGGACCGAGGAAGAACACAGACCTTCACATGGAGGTAAGACTCTTAGTAGCCACTGAATAACACTGCTTTAAGACACTGTCTCTGTGCTCAATTTTACAGGACTCACTCTTCAAGGTTACCAGAGCTCATGGCAATGCCGACATCAGCAGGACTTGGTTTCTGGGGGAATGAACTTCAGCCAAGACTCTCAGCAGCTCATCTTTCCTATTTGCGGTTTCTACTACTTCTCCAGTCAAGTTTTATTTCAATATTCATCAAACATTGCAAACAATGTGAACCAGCCTGTACGGCATGGAATACAGGTCACCCCCAACTGTGGGTCCTTTCCCTCCACCTTCTATCGGTACTCATACTCAAGTCAGATAGAGAAACAGTATCTCAAGACTTCAACATACCTAGGAGATATCTTGAAGATGTGTGCAGGTGGATCTATACGTCTGATTATCCCCACCAGTCAGAACCTTTGCTGTGCACATGGAGGCTCCATGAACACTTATTTCTCTGCATTTCTTATCCACAAGACTCTTTGTGATTGAGAGAGAAGCTACCCACAATACATACCAGCCATATATATAATTACATGTATATGTATATATGTCCATGTACAGATTTTGTTGAATAGAAGTTGTCATTTTTGTGGTAATTAAAAATTACACATTTGATTTTAGAGAGAAAGAACGTGAGGAAAAAATAAAACATGTTGACTAGAGGGAAGGATACAAAGTGTGCAGATGAAGCAAAAGCTTATAAAATAGTTAACTGGTGAAGATACAGAGTGACTAAATGCAATGGTTGTCCTGACCTTGCTAGGCCAGTTTTGAATGAGGTCATTTAGACTTTGTGCTCATATAGTTGAGTGAGTGAGATATGTGCATGATTTGAGCATCTTCCTCACAAATTTATGTTCTTTGCTTTCATACCTTATGCATAAACAAGGAAGACAGATAGACAAGCAAAGAGTCAACAATTTAAAATTAGACAAAGTTGTTGAGCTTATCATTTCAGCAGCATCCTCAACTGATCTTGTTCTCCCTCCATTTTCCCCGCTTTTCTTTTGCATTTGTCCTTCTCTTGAGTGGCCAAATAATTTTTTTTTGGTTTTTGTTATCCTGTATCTTTCTTGATGATAGAAAAGAAAAGAGAGACACCAAAGAATGTTATCACCTTTTGTGGAAATCAGTGGTTCCCAAGGTATTGTAGTACTGTAGGGTGTAAAAACAACCTTACCCAAGCACTAGACATTGTTGGTGGAATCCCTTCAATATCATCTCAGTTTTATGTACGACTTAAGACATTAGTTTACAATTGTATACATTTTTTTGAAGAAAAAAGTGTTCGTACATGAAAGTTGATCTAGTTCCAAAACTAGTCATGATTACCTTTTTTCTTCCTTCTTCCAAATATAGTGCTTTTTTGTATGTGTGGTAATTTTAATCTTCATTTTGGGTGTGACTGGCTAATGCTTTTGGTCTCCCACAAAGCAGAGAGGCAGATGGTGGCAAGACAGTTAACATTAATGAAGGAAACAAATTGAGTAATCTAAATTGGGAAGACATAAACTGAAATTTAACAAGGTTGACTCCAGAAAAAATTGTTTTCCAAAAGAAGAATGCAGTAACAGAAATAATGTCCAATTTTATTGTTGCACTATCACTTTGAGGCATGAGGAAATATTCTAATTAGAACTCGATTACACGACATCTTATCAGATTTTGCAAGACCAAGTGGGAGAAGGGAGAAATGTCAATGTGGTGGGACTTCTCCAAACTCTCTATTGTCTGCTTAGCCGTGATAATACTCATAGTATATACATTACCCCTTCATTCCTGGGATCTCAACTGTTCTTTTTTCTTCCGTCCTATTTTCAGATACTTTCTGTTGTGTCAAGGATCTGGTGACTTCTACCATGTTGTGGTGTCATTCTTATACAGCATCCTTCTCTTATAGAAATATCTGACCCACGTTCATCAATCAAGCCTTCAAGATGTACAATCTTAGGATAAACATTGCTCTGCTGCCACGGGAGCAAAGCTCTCCCCACACATAGCATGTTGGTGCAGAAAACAAGTATTTAGTTACATACATCCACACACCTAAATATAAACAGATCACTTGTCCTAAATATGAATGGCCTTGCACCTAGCTATACATTAAATAGATTCCATAACAAAAAATTGGTTATGCACATACAATGCTACCTAAGCACACACCACTGGGCTCCCCCTCTGAAGCAGTATCTAGGCCATCTATTGCACCCTGGTTGAAATGTGGTGCCTTGCATACATGTCAGGGTCGGGTAGTTAAACAAGCCCTCTCTGACTCTGCCAGCAACAACAAGTGAAAATTTATGTAGCTACTAGCTTTATTTCCTTCTTTGGTCCTAGCCTACACCAGTGCAGCTGCTACTGGCACAGCAGTGGTTTGTAACTGTAGCTTTCTTACAGCACCCCCTATTGAAAACCACACTATTTATAGCTATACAAGTGGCTTGCCTAGCTGTAAACTAATCAATTAAATTTTTGTATGTGGACTTCCTTCTGTTTGGACTAAACCTAGACCAATGCAGCAGCTATAGCTACAGCTGTAGTTGGAGCCATGGGTAGCTTTCTCCCTGTTCTCGAGTGCTCTTTCGAATTACTCAGTGCTATTTTTATATCAAGTAAGTTTGTAGCAGTAGGTAGTAAGCCGTGTAGAAACTTTAGTACTTACCTGAGGGTGCTTCTCAGACATTTGTCTTCACAGATAGGTAGCTTTCTCCCTTCTCGAGTGCTCTTTCGAATTACTCAGTGCTATTATAAGTTTGTAGCAGTACTGTGTACAAACTTTAGTACTTACCTGAGGGTGCTTACAGACATTTGTGCTCACAGATCTCGGATGATATAGCTATAAAAAATGCATAAAACTATCGAGTTATCTGCTTATGGACAAGTGAATTGCATTATACAAGTTTTGTTTTTGAAAACAGTTTCAGTGTGTGACACAGCAAGGGTCTAGGATGTAGCTATTAGCCATAAAGGTGGAGCAAAACACATGGATATCTATTTGCAATCTGCACTAAAATGCTCAATGACAAAAAGATTCCAACTATAGCCCACCCACACAACAAAAACCATAAAAGATGGTGAAAACAAACGACTTTCTAGCTACTCACTTTTGATTGTATATTTGGAAGCAACTGTCTTTCTGTGTGTGCATTTGTTAGCTTACATCTTGGGTGATTCCTTCACCAAGAAAAAATTTAATCCAAAAGAAATGCTTTGTTTAAAATGGAGAAGGTAGCTCTATTTGGGATTTTGGCAGCCATTTTGTTTAGGAAATACTCACACAAGCATTTTTTATGTTGCCAACGATTATACACAAATAATGCAACATGGCTGTGACTGTGAGGGTTACCGAAAAAACTACACTTGCTAGGTTAGACGTCACACAGGGCAAGCGATTTGCTAGAAGGAGGCTTCTAGGCCTACTCTATTATAAAAATACTGTAGTTGTTGAAATTTACAGGGCAGCATCGTCGTCGATGGGTTCTACCAAAACCAAGTAGCCAGCTATTAGCTATATGTAGGGTGCCATTGTTCTGCTACACAGGGAAAGCAGTTACTGGGTGCCATAGCACTGCTTCATATATAGATAGCCCAGATACCAGGTGCCTTGGGCCTGCTTCACAGGAGCCCATCTACAACAGTGTCTCTGTGATTAATACTTGAATCAGTTATCTTATTTGTCTGGGAAATGCTGGGAGTCCGCCCTAGTCTAATATGTATATAAAACACCAGACCAAACTACTTTTTGTAGCCTTTAAAGACCACCCAGGGAAGGTAAAGCAAGTGAATGAATGAAGAAGTAGCCTATTTTTCAGCTGACAGTCGACATTTTGTTTAGGTAAATACTTTCACATGCATTTTTCATTTTCCCAATAACTAGCAGCTTTCATAATGCAAGAAGTTTTCTACCAGCAAAGCTGCTGCCTCCTATTGCATTTGCTAAAATGGCAAAATTTACAGAAGGTGTTAGCATGTTGATGGGCTATACACTTTTTTTATTGACCATAATTATAGCTCTAGCTATATACTTCATGTGGAATCCAGATACTGATTGCCTATGGAGTTCAGCACAGGTGCCTAGCCTCTGCTGCATAGAGATCCTTGCCACTGCCTGCTTCATGGGAAGCCAAGCTAATGGGTGCCTATGCCCTGCTTCATGGGGAGCCCTGTAATTGGATGCCTTGGCCCTGCTTCATGGGGAGCCCTGTAATTGGATGCCTAGGCCTTGCTTCATGGGGAGCCCTGTAATTGGATGCCTAGGCCTTGCTTCATGGGGAGACCTGTAATTGGATGCCTATGCCCTGCTTCATGGGGAGCCCTGTAATTGGATGCCTAGGCCCTGCTTCATGGGCAACTCAGCTATGAGTGCTTAGGCACTGCTTCATTTCCCACCACTGGCTGTCAAAATGATTTCCCACTGAGTAGCTACTGTTGGCCCTGCTTCACGTAACAGATATGTCTTACTAGGCAACCATTATTTTTTTGAGGTGGTGTGGCATCCAGACTGACAAGTTAAAGCTACAATATTAATACTTGCAACTTCACTTTTTGGCTCGGGCAATGCCGGGTGTCAACCCCTCTATTTATCTTTCCCCCCTATAATTATGTAAAGCAGTAGCATCTATTTTTATATGGTATTTTGTATGACCACTTATTTATCAGGAACCAAAGAACCTATCCAGACTAAACTTTATGTAGCCATTAAAACCACTAAAGAAAGTTTTTATATTATGAAGAAAGTAGCTCTTTACAGTGATCATCGATGACCATTTTGTTTAAAGGAAATGACTTTGCAAATACACAGGTATTGTCAACAACTACCTTACAAAAAGCAGTCAAAATATTTGCTGAATCAAAACCTTTTCCCTAATCTACGGAAAGCTGTGAAAATTAAGTGAATGATTTTCCAATTTCTCTCCAATCACCAATGCAGCCAAAACTAAAACAAAACTAGAGTGGCACTCAGGAGAAGCTGTTTGCAGCAAGAGAGAAGAATCCCCTTCATTGCAAGGTTCTCGACAAGTAATGGTACAGCTAGGAAATACTAGAGCAGCAACTGCGATCAGGAGAAGCAGCACACAGACAGAGAATAATAATTACTATTGTGCATCTTTGTAGCATGCCTACTTGGTGCCTAGGCCATGCTTCATGTGGGGGCACAGCTACTGGGTGCCTAGGCTCTGCTTCATGAGGATCCCAGCTACTGTGTACCTAGTCCGTGTTTCACGGGCAAACTACTTTGTTATGGAGAAAATAGCTCATTTTGGACCCTTTGTCATTTTTGTAGGCATTTTCACCCACCACCTTGTAAATCATTTTTGCCTCATATCATCAGATAGCTGGATTTCTCCCCCCCCCCCAGGAAATGCAGGCAACCAGTAACCTGCTGTTATGTTTTCAAGCTTGTGTGTATGGCATCCTCCAGAAAAATTGGCTTTAACAACAGTGTATGATCTATTAACAATACTTGTGCTATTCCCTTTTTGGGGGGCCTTAGCACCGGGTATATAGAGACCTCATTGGCAGATCCAAACAAACCTTTGTGTGGTGTTTAAGGATCATCCAAGGAAGGCTTTAAGCCAACCATCTTCTCTCTTTTTCTTTATTGTAATGGAGGACGTAGCTAGCTCATGTTTGAGCCTCTTCCAGAATTTTGGCCACCCTGTTAGTCACCTGAATATACCAGATATGAAGTAGAAGCTAACAATACCTTTACAGGTGGTTATTGCTTTGTATAAGGGAGGAAATAGCTCATTTTGTCGTTTGGAGATTTTTTGCCTCCATGTAAGATTTACCACAAATCAGTATATAGCTGCATTTATGACTGGATTTTGCATGAAATTAACTATGACAATACTAATGTCACTTCTCTTTTTTTATCCAGGCAATGTGGGGTACCCCTGCTAATGTTATATAGATCTGTATGTAAGCCAAATGGAAGGTCCAATCCAAATGAAACTTCCACCTACAGAACAGGATAAATTCCTGGATGTTGTTTTGTAAAAAGTTTGGTCCAGATCTGGACTGTTAGCCGTCATCGAATGGCATGGTACCATAGTATGCCTAGACTTGCTGCAAACAAGAGAAGCTTATCACCAGTTCAATTGGCTTCTCTTCATCAATCGCTATCTCCTAGCTAAACTGCTGATGGTGCAACCCCATGCTAAATTATCGTGTTCTTATTAGCCCAACATTATGTCGCTAACCCTGGAATAGAACTAATTGAGTGTCATTGCATTCCATTGCCATTTTCTTGTTTTGACCGGTTCACAACATGATGGAATGGAACTGAAGGACATAATGGAATGCAATGCTCCCTTGGCCACCACTGTATTGCGAACAGGCCTTTAGTATCCTAAATAGTAATTTTCGCCAATTTTAACCCCCAGAACACTTCAAGTGTGCCCTTGAATCCTTCGCAAAGTTAGTAAACAGGCAACCCCCCCCCAAAACATGCAATTCATGTGTCCATTCAGCATAATTTTACTACGAGATGACTCCACATTGTCAAATGCATTGCAATAACTAATCTGTTTCTCTATTTAACAAAACATCCAAAAATGGATAAAGTTGTTATAAATGCACACACACAAGCATGCACACACATACACACACACATTCTCGACACACACGCACACACACACACACTAGCAGAAGTGCCCGTAAGGGAAGGAGAATATCTAGCAGAGGAGCACAAAATGAGAATGAGGTATGTGCCTCCCCCTCCCCCCTCTCCTTCCTACAAGTTTTGACCAACATTACAATCCCAAACTCCTTTTATGGCTAGTTTACCTTCCTTTTTAAGATCTTCAATCTCTACATGAGCAAAATGACTTTTAACTAGAGAGTAAAATTGCTCATGGTTTGCTTGAGTTACGTACTAAAAAAACACCAAAAAACAACATTCCAAGACAACTCTGCCCTCTGTAAATCTCTTCTCTATTTCAACTGCAGTGTTTTTCTAATAGAGTAAGGCTATATAGAAGCAGCTTCACTAGCAAGCATTAAGTGAGCTCTCATGTAGCTGGCGTAGTTTGTTGCCATTATTTGTGTGCTATCTTCGTGAATAACACATGTGCAGGTATGTATATATTCCTAATGGTAGTGGCTTCCTCTGAATCAGGACCAATCTATACAAAACCCATCCCCATTCAGATCTGACCTTCCATTTGGCCACGCATAGCCGACATACATACCACTAAGACACATAGTCTGCAAGTTGTGTCTTAGCTGAGCAAGAAGCAGCTGTAATCTTTCATTACTACAAGTGATCATGTGTTTATCCTCACAAGCATACTCTTGAGACAAAATTCAGTAGCAGACAACAAAACCAGGCAAACTTTTTGGGGTCCACATATCTATATATGATGCATAGGCATGTAGCTAAATGATATCAATGTTGGACTTATCCTGAGCAGCTTCTTGAAGAAACTTCCTGCTTGCCTAAACAGAAACAAGAATATTGGGTTGACTTGTTAAAAAAGAAATGATTTGCCCAATTTTAGAACATTTTAATGATAACTTTAAACTTTCATGTTTGGAGTTTTATGAGTCCTGTATATAATTGTGGTTGTTTCATTTTCTTTTTGGACAATTCACATAAGCAATAAATTGTCTTGTATATATTATTATTATTTAAATAAACAAAACAAATATTTGGCCATAAATATTTATTGCCCTTTTATATTGAAAGCCAAATACAACACAAGATTTTTGTCTTGATTATAAATCATTATCTTGCTCAATTTTTGGTATGTTAAAAATAATGATGTCATGGCAGTATAATATCGGTCTTCATTATATCAATAAGATAAAGGAACCTGGAGATGTTTGTGGCCCTATAAATGTTTGTATGGTCTAGTCAATCCTATATACAATATGGATGAATGCCGAATATAATACAGATTTAAAAATGGCAACATAATATTGTATTAATAGGTAAAGGATATAAATATTTGTGGTCCACATTGGTAAATTTGTTTAATTTATTTTTTGACGAGTAATTTTTTTGTCTTGTTTCTACAATTTTTTAAAATATAGTCGAGCTGTCTCCTATAAGAAATTATTTAGGGTATCTCCAGAACTAACCGATTATTGACGTAACGTGTTCATTACTGCAGAGCACTCCCTATATTATTGCACCAAAAGTGTTGGGCTGATTTTAGCTCAATTTTTTTTACAGCATGCCTTGAATCCTGAAGGTATTAAATTATTAAATTGGTAGTTTCCCCCCCCCCCCCCTCCCACCCCCAACCCCCCAAAAACAAATATATGTACAACCTATCATCAATCTCCCCACCACACACACACACACACACACACAAGCCATTTATCATAATTTCTACCAGAGACTCCAAATTGTCTAATGCATTACAGTGACAATTCAGTAAAACACCCAAAAATCAGTAATGATCATCCATATAATAAATTGTGTATGTCCAGAAGAGAAGCAGTATGTGAATCTGAGATCTTGATCTGACAGATCATTGAGCGCTGGAGGTTAACAAGCAGAAAAAATCCACCAGCACAAAAATCCATTCAAGGACAGAAATGATTTTTTTTTAATTATCTGATATTATGCGCCACAAGTAGAAAATTCCCTCTCATATTCCCCATTAAACTAACACATGAAAGAAAAATCAGATTAGGTTCACATGATTCTTGATGCGTCTGATTGCTGCAATGTAGAAACATCAACACATCAGACCAGTGGTGATGGGCATGAGAGTCTGGAGTGGAGTACAGCATGGCACCATCTCCTCTCTTATGCAGTAAAGCAATCAAGAAAGAACAACTGGCTATTCCCCTCCCACTCGATGGTGAACCAGATGGTAGGCCTGATAGTGGTTAAGGACCTCTTCTTATGTTCCCTGCTTTATATTTAGAATGTATCATAAAAGTCAATAGGACAAGTTTTTTCAGAACTGATGTATCATCACCGAACATGCCTAGAGCCACTAACACCCAATCTTTTGGGAGTAAACTTCAGTGATAGAAGATGGAGGGAACTGCTTGGCATCTGAGAATCACTCCAATAAAAATATAGAGATGCTGGTGCTCGCTACCTGACAGTTCCTGGATATTTTTTGGCACATGTTAGCTGGTCGACTTAAGAATCTTACTTCATGCACACCATATCATTATCACCCTGACGAAGACCAAAGAATGCTGTTTGACATGTTTGGTTATGCAATCGTTAGTTTAGCCGATAGAGAAGTTACTGTTTAAGTATAATTATAGCAGATTACTTTACCTGCTCCATGCAGTGCAGAGTAATAGCAGCTGCCCAGGCCTTCCTAATTAATTGAACATGGAAAAGAATGGTACCCGACTGTATATTTTGCATTATGAGTCCTATGTACAAATCTCCTTCCCATTGACAGATTGTAACTAGAAATGAATGCAAGGCATTGATGGCAAACTGAAGGTTGCCAATCATGCTAAGGTATACCATCCCCTTCTAACCCCTCGCAGCAAACTGTGTGTACACAGTGGGTCTTTGTTTTCTATTATCTGTATATGTTCTGGTGTTCTTCTCTGCTCCCTCCATCAGTATCTCTCTCATCTGACTATGCAGCCAGTTCTCTATTCATGACTTAGAGGTTAGCGGCCAAGCGGTGCCCCACTACACAGAGAGGTGAAAAGAAAGTCAAGCGGAAGACTTACAACCTGAAGACTTACAACCTGAAGGAGGCAAGCTATTTTGAGACCTTAGATAGTTCACTATCAGCGACCAGATCATTAATGATAATAAGAATTAGGTAATCATCAAGATTTACGGTTCATCATTTGCAAGGAGGAGGGGAAGATGTCATAAAAACAACAACAGTGAAAAAATTGTATTTTCATGAAACAGAAATGATAAATTTTGAAATGGAAAGTACGTTACACCGTTCTAAACTGGTTTAAAGTGTGCATTAAACATGGCCATGTTGTTGCATCAACATGGCCATGTTTACATAAATTAGATTGCAGTTCTATATAGCGGTACACCCCCCCCTTATGTAGAAATAACTTTGTCTTGGTACTTGCCTGTTTTGTGCTGGCTCCTCCACAAGCTTCTCAGCTAGAATATAACAGGCATGTTAGTCCATGTGCAGTGATTCTTTAATACTTGATGTGGGAGAGTGAAAATGATCCGCCCACCATATGTTTGCATGTGCTCACTGTCTGATCTGATTATTAAAGCACACCCACACACAAAATGTGGGTATCTCTGCTGGTATGCTAATGTAGTAGATATTGGGATTACACAAGATCTAATGAAAAGAAAAGCAACAACTGGCAACCAATGAAATCATGTTTTTGTAACTAGCTAATCAAGACAAAAAATGTCCTCCCACCTTCCATAAGAAAAATTCCCTATTGGATTGACTTAGCAAAAAAAGAAGAAAGAGGACAAGAATTTAGTAGATGACCCTTTACCTTGTATAATAATCGTATAATAATCGTACCGCCAAAATATATGTTCAGAGAGCATTGGTAGCGGAGGAGAAGTGGCCTACATATTCTGGTACATACTTCACTCTGATAATAAACTATAACAGTATCAGTGAGTCGATGTTAAGGATGACTTCTTAAAAAAACAACTACCCCTTAGAAACGTCCCCTTAGAAACGTACCTAATAATAACCCACAAACTCAGCAAAAATATTGCATTTCTTCCCCCCCCCCCCCACACTCCCTTCCTTAATTGGTTGATTCTCAACTTAATTTTTTAAATATTGCTACTACTTTTCAAGGACAATCTGTTCTATTGGAATGCAAATAAAATTGGAATGCAAATAAAATAAGGTGCTGTTTGTTATAAGAATCAGCTCCATTGAAGTAATCAAAAGCTAGCTACATCATGCCAAGTTCAGCTATGTCTGCAACAAAACTTATAGTAAAGAAGTCCATCCTGGAGCAGCTTTTTACGGTGAAGGCATTCGGAATGGTCCTCAGTAGGCATAGGTGTCTGTGAGTTACTCAGTAGAATATCTCAATTAGCCTGGAAGATAGTAGTTACAGTCATTGGCCATTTAATTTTTTAAATAATTTTTTTAATAAATACGCCTGCACCCCAGCTGACCAGTTTTCCCACTTTTTTCCTTCTTCTTCCCTCCCCCTTCCCCATTCTGGGGGACTAGTGAGGGTGGCAGGTGTATGGGGCGTGTCCAGGAGGGATGGGTCAGATGGGTGGTTGCTCTCTGTTCTTATGCAATTAAACTGGAAAATGGCACTGTATGTTCTAAATAATGCGCACCTTTATTATTAGCTTTCACATAATCATCTGTGAAACTTTAAAAAGTTAGGGCTAGATCTACTAGGTGAGGATTTGCCTCTGTTTAGCAATGTTTGTTCTTGATCTTCTGAGTGGTCAACTTCAGCTACTATAAATAAATGTTTGTTATTTTCCTTTCCCTTACCTCACGTAGAATTTTAACATAATCTATATACTGTGCACTTAATGCATGTACCCATTCCACTGAAACAGAACAGTGGGTGCTTGCTACATTAATGGCCGCTTAGTTCAGATTGTTGTAATTATTTGGTGGGTGCTTACTACGTACTCTATGATATTTCTTTCGACTTAAACTTAATTAAAGGTCCTAGTCAACTCTGACAGTAAAGATGTACATATTAACACCCTCTAATTCAGAAGCACAGGAACAGACTTTTGAAGTGTAGTAGCCAAAATAAAAGTGCTGTGCGGTGCTTCCATGCATGATGAGAATACTTGTATTGAAGGCTGTATGTGTAATAACATCACGAAATGGTGTGGTCTAACTTTGGAGCTCCATAACATCTGCATGCTTTATATTATATAATTTATATTGACATTTTTATCTGTGTGCTTTCTCTTGGCACTAACATTATAGGTATAGTTCATCCAAAGTCAGAGATGCTCAAAATACTTTTTCTAGGTCAATATGCACATGACACACTCTCTATATGGTTTTATGCACAGCTGGTGCTTTTGTGTGGTTTAGTATTACCATTAATAAGTAGAGACATCCCACAAAATTAAGTGTGGTTTTTACCTCTGCTTGAAGAGCTGAGACATGGTGTTTGGAATCTATTGAATCTTTGTATTTTTAATGTTGAATGTCTTGCAAGTGCAGATGCACTAACATGGCTATTTAGACTCTACCTAAGAAGCTTGAGGCTGGATAAGCAAGCACAAAACAGGTAAATATAAATATGAGAAACAGATTTAAGGGACTGTGAGATTATCTAGAATGTTGAAACACAGACAAGATTGCCATCTATATTTATGGAGGAAAAGGCATAGAGAGCAGAAAATCTCGAACAGTGACAATATGGTGAGAGATGAAAACCCTTACCCCTTACAGTGAGCATGCCAGGAGAGAAGATAAGTGACCCTGAGCAGTGCCAACACATCGAGAAATTGAGACAAAGTGAGAAAGCATTATTGTTTTTATTCCATGGTAGTGAAGTTGTAGCCCCATGGAGTGGTACAAGGAAGAGCAGGACAACTGACATAATATCTAGGTGAGACAAGCCAGGAGAAAGTATCTATATATAGCTACACACATGGTCTTGTATACTGTGAAAACCGTAGTCTTTTTTAAAGGCTAGTCAAATTTTAAAAATTGACACCTTGATAATCTTAAATCAATCCCATGAGTTAGAATGGAGCTTGTATTAACATAAGGCCACACTGGAGGTTTCAGCTGTGTTCATGTCAACCTCATAAGGAGTAAGAATCACAGATACGATCAAAGATGAAAGAACCCATGGACCATATATATGCATGATTTACCTGTTGCCTCCACTAAATAATTAATTCCTATATATTAACTGTCATTGGTGTGTGTGTATTGTGTGTGTGTTGTGAGTGTGTGTGTTGTGAGTGTGTGTGTTGGTGAGTGTGTGTGTTGTGAGTATGTGTGCATGGTGTGTGTGTGGTTGCGTGTGTGTGTAGTTGCATATGGGTATGCATGAGGAAGTTCAGACATGATCTAGAGCTTCCATCTTTGGCAACAACTCATCTGGAGGAGTGTATACTATATGAGCTAATTGTGAGCAGAAGGAAGGAGGGGAGAAAGCACAGGAGGAAGAAGCTGAAAGAGAGAGAGATAACTGGATGCTGAGGCAGCACTTGGTTGTGTACATTCTGCATGTGTATCTGTGGCAATGAAAACAGGGCTCTAAGAAACCATGTACACCAGAAACATGAGCTGCCTCAGAAGGCTCATTGTCAGTTCTGTGGGCAGCCCTACCACCTGCAGATCTTATTCATAATAAAAAAGATTCGGACCATGTACAGCATAGCTTCTTGGCCTGTACTACTCCTTCCACATGTGGCAAGCCAGAGTGCACGCATGCACATGGATGGATGGGTGGATTATGTGTGTGTGTGTGTGTGTGTGTGTGAATTCATGTGTTTGTCCTGTGCATGCATGCGTGTGTGCATGTGTGTGTATTTGTGCGTGTGTGTGTGTCTGTAGCTTTATAATGTAATATGCACATCTTAACTGTCTTCCACTAAAGTGGATTTTTTTCTGCAGTACTCTAACCACTATCTATACATAGAAGAAGAACAACTTATACAGTTACTAGTGTAACTTCCAAGGTAAGCACTTCAGAAATAGTAACTGAGGTAAGGAAAAAGGCCACAGGGGGTTTTCTCAGTTTAGTCACATCAAATAGTAAACCCACTTTAGCTGACTAGATTCTGAGGTCTGGTGATTGTGGCTATTTCTAGAAAGTGGTCAGCTGTGTCTCTCATCTGGTGTTCCCAATACATACGCAGAAACTCACCAGATAAAGCATGTACATTCAAGTATGTGCGGATTCTGGTGAAAATCAGGCGTTGAGTTTTTCCTAATTAACCGCTACATATTGTTCCCACACTGGCTGTCTGTTGCGGGCTAGATCACAAGTTTTTGTGTGATGTCCTGCACACATGTACTACCAGTATTGTTTCTTGTACTTCTGCACTTAGCTGAAGTAAGAGATCATCTTGAGAGCATTACCAAGATGAGTCTTGTTTCTCATGCACTTGCTTCAATCATGTACACGTGTCCTCAGTGTTGGTATGTAACTTTATGCAGAGACTGTTTGGTGGCACTCTCTCCCAGTGCATCATTTTTCTTGCAGTTTCAAGCAATACTGACCTAGCTCCCAAGAATATATTAGCTACTGTGTTTGGTGCTGACAAGTTAACATACAAAACAGAAAGGCATTGTTACCCACTGTAAATCACCCCTTGCTCCCTCGTTATGTTTATATAATTGGACCCCTTTTCTAAACATTGAAAGGTGTTACTTATGCCCAAGATGATGTTTTCCACAACTAATAACTTCACCTCCAAGTAACAAAGAGACAAGTTCTTTAACATTGACAGCTCAATACTAATGCTACTTAGCGGCTGTCAGTTAAAGTGACTGCTATTCCAATATTAGGTGTTCAAGTTAAATGACCTTATATGACCTAAAGCCATATACAATATACAATATAATGTGTAGTGTTATAACAGAACTCAATTTTTTTGTAGATGCATTCTGGCAATCATAAAGTCTACCTGAGCACATGCATCTTGAACATTCAGTTCTCACATACCCTGTCTACTGGATCCTTTGTGACTGAAGGAGTGAAGATTGAGCAGATTTCCAGCCAAACAAACTAGTGTAATTATGCATATCTATTTGTTATATTCACTGCATTATTTAGCTGAAGAGCTGCAGTGATCATTTTCTTATGTTTTAAAATCGTCATGTGTTGACCAATAGACACGTGTGGGGATGGATGTTAGAATGCCCACCAGTGATACCATACATGAGGAAGGCAGCATCTAACAAGTGGACAAAATAGGTAGAGATAAGAAATAAGAGAGTGAGGAATTAAGACTAGCTTCCCAAGCAGAGTCTAGTTGAAGATTGTTCTGCAAAGGTATGGGAGGATTAAAACCAAGCAGACATAAACATTTTTTGAAGTTTTTGTGAGGAGAGCTGATGCAATTTAAATAATACTCTGTCTCCCTCATAGTTGAGTGTTGTGCAGGAATAATGGACTCTACCCTAAGCCTTACATATTCTAGGGAAAGGAACATCAGCACAAGGACATTGGCCACTTACACACAAATGCACACAAACACAGACACACACACACTCACACACACACACACCAAACAGTGTAGGAATGTAGATGTATTTCAGATATCAACATAATATTTTTGAGACAGATTATAGAGGAACATTTGCATTCCTGGATTTAGCTCAAGTCACATGACAAAAGTAATCTAATGAGAAAGTTTTACCAAGTAGATCCAGCATTTGTTGAATTATTGATGAGAAAAGTAGCTGATGTGAGGCCTTCACACTGTGCCAGCATAAACAATTGTTATCCCTCGCCACACATAGTGAGTGAGGGGAATCAAATCTCTATCTAGTTTATATTATAATTGTGTTTATGTTTGTCCAGCTCAACACATTGAGAGTATTTATGGCATTTAACTGTAGTTTGTGGAAGTCATTTATCCCTGGCAATCCACTGGCCAACCAGATCTGTAACAGCTAGTTTGCTCTTTATGATACTGTGGCCATGCCTATATACTATATTGTTGGTGGTATGTGTGCATGCTGATTATACTCAAACCAAATGCTGCATAGTATTCAGTACATGACAACTTCTGCCTTTGAATTTTCTTTTCCTATCCAAATTTTTGCTGATCACACATTATGTGAATAGTCAACATTTGATGCACACCATCTAGCTAGGTTCACTACTAGTGTGCTTCAGCAAAACCAGGAATCTTATATGCTAGTTATCACCACTTTACACATGTCTTCCATATATGCCGCACATAAAACTCTAGTGTAATGTATTCCTGGAGGCATCTCTATGACACCCGAGTCTGGAAAACATCACACACTGAAGCATAACCACTACAGATTCAGTAGATGATTGTGGCTAATTTTAGGAGATGGTTAACTTCTAGTAGATTCCGCATCTCAGCAGATGTCTTACAAGCTAACCTGGTAATGAAGCAACCAGATAAATAAATATAATTGTCTTTAACTTTAACCGCCGACACTACAGCCATCTGCAGTTTCGGCTAGATCATAGCTTTATACGTGTGAATGACACTAGTATTTGGCTGTGTGGTAGCTGGTACTCACTTGGCGCACACATATTCTGTGCTTTGAAGAATCACGATAGGTATATAGCCAGTATGCTAGCATGTATATGGTAATAATCATATAATATTTAATAGCAATAAGCCTTGTCAATGTAGCATATTGTCATAAATCATCATGTTTTGTAAAACATCCACTCATCTAGTAAACTTCTCCTGCTGAAACTGTAAGCCTCACGGAAAAGCAGCAATATCAGGCTACAAATGACTAAGATTGATCCCCTTTCCTCACTGTTTTTCTTCCAATTTAGACACCTGCATGTGATCTAATGCTCATCTCTCACTGCTTGTTGGCTATAAATTATGGGTCATCTGCAGAACCTCACCAACTTCTTGCTATTAGCTACATACCAAGCAACATTGCGTCTACAACTCCCATTCACCACAACCCAATCCACAGCACATAAATCAAGGCAAAAACTAGCGAAAAATAATGGACCCCACACTCCTTCCAACCACACCTTATCGCCATGACAATAATGACAAGGACCTACCTTGATCTCATTCCTCCAAATTATCTTCATAATGTCACAATTGTTTTGGTGCTAGCCTTAGTAGCCATTGTTGGGGCCTGTGCAGTGGTACTGGTGTTTCTTCCTGCAGTGAGAGAGAATGGAAGTTCTTCAGAGGTGAGACCCCTGGATATCAGCCTGCAGGACAAGGAGAAGGTTCACTCCATGGTAGGCCAGGTAGCAACTATATACGTGCAATAAATAATAATATGACTGACTAATAGAGTTTGTGAAGGAATGCTGAAAAAAGGATGACGATAATAACTAAGTGGCAACAACTTGTTGATGAAAGGTTCAAGGAAGAGGCAGATAATGACTTTTGGTAAGATTACCAAACAGAGGCAATAATCTAGACGTGAATTTATAGTTGAAACTTTGACCCTATCACTGCCAATAAACTAGCCGAGGAACCAATACCAAAGGTGCAGGAATGAGCATCACTTTTTTGTTGATCAATATTTCTGAAGACACAGAACAGCAAGTAAGTAAGCTAATAAAGTAGAGTAGAGGCAGCCTTGGTTTACCAGATTTATCGATGACGATGCTTCCTTCTGTAAATTTTGTAACTAAGACTAATAGCATATGACTATAGAGGAAGCCTCACTGATACTGCTTGCTGTATGCGAGCTCTAATGTAGTTATTTAGTAATGCTGCCATGTTGCGTAATTTGTGAGCAATCATCGAGACCATGAAAAGTGCATGCACAATCCATAAACAGTAACTATTCTCTAGGTGGAGTCAATGCGAAACTTATCAGCAAAATAATATCCTAGATTAGGACGCAAAATATTTTCTCCATAGCAAGATGACCACAACCATATTGATCTAAAATCAGGATCACACAGTCATGCACATGTTGAGAGGCAGACCTGGAGTAACTGCTCAGATGGGTCAGGGTTTGGCTGGACCTGCATCCAGCAAATGAAATTTCAAGGTTCAATTGAAATCAGGGTGCTCACTTATTAGTGCTTGCTTGCACTTGCTCTTTCTAGTCTGCACTATCCTAGCCTTGTGATGCAGCTGTAAGATATTCCTATTTAACCTCCTCCATAGAATTTGGTTTAAAAAATGCAGTTAAGCCGAGCATTTGGTTCAAGCAGTAGCCATGACCACACTACCATTGATCAGGTGATATCTTGTTTTTTAGCATTTGCTGAAATCCAAGAGGATAGAGAGAAGCAGGATAATGTTTAGTCATTAGTCGCAGCCACTTCCTGGTCACACCTAAGTTTTCAGGCTTGACCATCAAAATGTTCCCATCGGTCTGCCGTAAGCTGACTGTTTCCCAAGAAATAGTGTAGTTATTGCAAAGTGTTTGATAGTCTGACAACATAAATACTGAAGACTCATTTACACCTTGTAATTCCCCTTAAAAAGTTGAAAGCAACCGCTTGTGGGAGGGCTCATTGCAGTTACAAGAATCTGAAACCCACAAAAGTGTGAGTGGGTTGGGTGCTGGCTAAAGTATAATGGATGGATGGGTTTGGGGTGTGTTGTTGGCTATAAAAGAAATGAACGATGGGCTAATCTGCAGAACCTCACCAACTTCTTGCTAATAGCTACACAGCAAGCAACACTGCAGATACAGCTACCAATCTCAAGGGACTGAATAGCAGTGAAATAGCAGAGATCAAAACAAAATATAGCACAAAATATGGACATCACTCTCCTTCCAGCCGCAGCTTATAGCAATGGCAGTATCAACAAGGACCTACCTCAATCTCAGTCCTCCACAAGAAATGTCTTTGCAATGTCAATCACTTTGGTGCTAGCCTTAGCAGCCATTGTTGGGGCCTGTGCAGTGGTTGTGGTCTTTCTTCCTACAGTGGGGGAGAAAGCAAGTTCTTTGGAAATGAAACCCTTGGAGATTAGCCTGCAGGATAAGGAGAAGCTTCACTCCATGATAGGCGTTGTTTGCTGCAACTTACTGTAAAACAATATTACTTGTGTCCTCAATATTTATGTTGATAACTGGTAAAGAGTGAATGCATAAAAGTTTGATCTAACATGATATTGTAGTAGCTATTAGCAAAGCTGATAAGAGGATTTGTCCCTAATAATACACATTATAAACACTTTACTTCAGGTGGCTTCCATTGCAAAGAGACAAGGATCTGGTTCAAATAATTATAGTGAGTTATAATTTTAACACCCCAATGAAGTGCTACAAGCTCTAACTAATGCTAGCTATTGTTCATTTTTGTATGTTCTTATCACAGTTAGAAGTGACTGCTACTCCAACATTACTAACAATGTGACTGAAATATATTTTTATCTGTTGGTCTAAGTTAATTATAGCAACCCATGCCATAGATTTTGGTTGATCGGTATGATTAGCAATTACATGTATCTACAGTGAATTGTGGAAATGACACAGAAATCACTTTATATGGTTGCCTTATTGTCCAATGTCCCTTTGTCCCACAGAGTCTTCCACTGGCTCATGTGAGCGGGACAGGCATCCAGTGGAGGACCGAGGAAGAACACAGACCTTCACATGGAGGTAAGACTCTTAGTAGCCACTGAATAACACTGCTTTAAGACACTGTCTCTGTGCTCAATTTTACAGGACTCACTCTTCAAGGTTACCAGAGCTCATGGCAATGCCGACATCAGCAGGACTTGGTTTCTGGGGGAATGAACTTCAGCCAAGACTCTCAGCAGCTCATCTTTCCTATTTGCGGTTTCTACTACTTCTCCAGTCAAGTTTTATTTCAATATTCATCAAACATTGCAAACAATGTGAACCAGCCTGTACGGCATGGAATACAGGTCACCCCCAACTGTGGGTCCTTTCCCTCCACCTTCTATCGGTACTCATACTCAAGTCAGATAGAGAAACAGTATCTCAAGACTTCAACATACCTAGGAGATATCTTGAAGATGTGTGCAGGTGGATCTATACGCATGATTATCCCCACCAGTCAGAACCTTTGCTGTGCACATGGAGGCTCCATGAACACTTTTTTCTCTGCATTTCTTATCCACAAGACTCTTTGTGATTGAGAGAGAAGCTACCCACAATACATACCAGCCATATATATAATTATATGTATATGTATATATGTCCATGTACAGATTTTGTTGAATAGAAGTTGTCATTTTTGTGGTAATTAAAAATTACACATTTGATTTTAGAGAGAAAGAACGTGAGGAAAAAATAAAACATGTTGACTAGAGGGAAGGATACAAAGTGTGCAGATGAAGCAAAAGCTTATAAAATAGTTAACTGGTGAAGATACAGAGTGACTAAATGCAATGGTTGTCCTGACCTTGCTAGGCCAGTTTTGAATGAGGTCATTTAGACTTTGTGCTCATATAGTTGAGTGAGTGAGATATGTGCATGATTTGAGCATCTTCCTCACAAATTTGTGTTCTTTGCTTTCATACCTTATGCATAAACAAGGAAGACAGATAGACAAGCAAAGAGTCAACAATTTAAAATTAGACTAAGTTGTTGAGCTTATCATTTCAGCAGCATCCTCAACTGTCTTGTTCTCCCTCCATTTTCCCCGCTTTTCTTTTACATTTGTCCTTCTCTTGAGTGGCCAAATATATATTTTTTGGTTTTTGTTATCCTGTATCCTTCTTGACGATAGAAAAGAAAAGAGAGACACCAAAGAATGTTATCACCTTTTGTGGAAATCAGTGGTTCCCAAGGTATTGTAGTACTGTGGGGTGTAAAAACAACCTTACCCAAGCACTAGACATTGTTGGTGGAATCCCTTCAATATCATCTCAGTTTTATGTACGACTTAAGACATTAATTTACAATTGTATACATTTTTATGAAGAAAAAAGTGTTCGTACATGAAAGTTGATCTAGTTCCAAAACTAGTCATGATTAACTTTTTTCTTCCTTCTTCCAAATAATTATAGTGCTTTTTTGTATGTGTGGTAATTTTAATCTTCATTTTGGGTGTGACTGGCTAATGCTTTTGGTCTCCCACAAAGCAGAGAGGCAGATGGTGGCAAGACAGTTAACATTAATGAAGGAAACAAATTGAGTAATGTAAATTGGGAAGACATAAACTGAAATTTAACAAGGTTGACTCAAGTACAGATTTGTGCAAGCAACTAACTAACCCTGCAAGAGAAAAAATTGTTTTCCAAAAGAAGAATGCAGTAACAGAAATAATATCCAATTTTATTGTTGCACTATCACTTTGAGGCATGAGGACATATTCTACATTACACGACATCTTAATAGATTTTGCAAGACCCAGTGGGAGAAGGGAGAAATATCAATGTGGTGGGACTTCTCCAAACTCTCTATTGTCTGCTTAGCCATGATAACAATTCTCATACTCATAGTATACACATTACCTTGACACATCCCTTCATTCCTGGGATCTGATCAACTGTTCTTTTTTCTTCCGTCTTATTTTCAGAAACTTTCTGTTGTGTCAAGGATCTGGTGACTTCTACCATGTTGTGGTGTCATTCTTATACAGCATCTTTCTCTTATAGAAATATCTGACCCACGTTCATCAATCAAGCCTTCAAGATGTACAATCTTAGGATAGACACTGCTCTGCTGTCACGGGAGTAAAGCTCTCCCCACACATAGCATGTTGGTGCAGAAAACAAGTATTTAGTTACATACATCCACACACCTAAATATAAACAGATCACTTGTCCTAAATATGAATGGCCTTGCACCTAGCTATACATTAAATAGATTCCATAACAAAAAATTGGTTATGCACATACAATGCTACCTAAGCACACACCACTGGGCTCCCCCTCTGAAGCAGTATCTAGGCCATCTATTGCACCCTGGTTGAATTGTGGTGCCTTGCATACATGTCAGGGTCGGGTAGTTAAACAAGCCCTCTCTGTCTCTGCCAGCAACAACAAGTGAAAATGTATGTAGCTACTAGCTTTATTTCCTTCTTTGGTCCTAGCCTACACCAGTACAGCTGCTACTGGCACAGAAGTGGTTTGTAGCTGTAGCTTTCTTACAGCACCCTCTATTGAAAACCACACTATTTATAGCTATGCAAGTGGCTTGCCTAGCTGTAAACTAATCAACTAAATTTTTGTATGTGGACTTTCTTCTGTTTGGACTAAACCTAGACCAATGCAGCAGCTATAGCTACAGCTGTAGTTGGAGCCATGGGTAACTTTCTCCCTGTTCTCGAGTGCTCTTTCGAATTACTCAGTGCTATTTTTATATCAAGTAAGTTTGTAGCAGTAGGCTATAAGCTGTGTAGAAACTTTAGTACTTACCTGAGGGTGCTTCTCAGACATTTGTGCTCACAGATCTCGGATGATATAGCTATAATCTATGCATAAAACTATCGAGTTAGGACAAGTGAATTGCATTAAACAAGTTTTTTTTTTGAAAACAGTTTCAGTGTGTGACACAGCAAGGGTCTAGGATGTAGCTATTAGCCATAAAGGTGGAGCAAAACATACGGATATCTATTTTCTGCACTAAAATGCTCAATGACAAAAAGATTCCAACTATAGCCCACCCATGCAACAAAAACCATAAAAGATGGTGAAAACAACGACTTTCTAGCTACTCACTTTTGATTGTATATTTGGAAGTAACTGTCTTTCTGAGTGTGCATTTGTTAGCTTACATCTTTGGTCATTCCTTCACCAAGAAAAAAATTAATCCAAAAGAAATGCTTTGTTTAAAATGGAGAAGGTAGCTCTATTTGGGATTTTGGCAGCAATTTTGTTTGGGAAATACTCACACAAGCATTTTTTATGTTGCCAACGATTATACACAAATAATGCAACATGGCTGTGTACTGTGAGGGTTACCGAAAAAACTACACTAGCTACGTTAGACATCACACAGGGCAAGCGATTTGCTAGCCAGACTGCTTGTGGCCCTACTCTATTATAAAAATACTGCAGTTGTTGAAATGGTGAAATTTACAGGGCAGCATCGTCGATGGGTTGTACCAAAACCAAGTAGCCAGCTATTAGGAGCCTGTGTTCTGCTACACGGGGAAAGCAGCTACTGGGTGCCACAGCACTGCTTCATATATAGATAGCCCAGATACCAGGTGCCTTGGGCTTGGGCCCGGCTACAACAGTGTTTATGTGATTAATACTTGAATCAGTTAACTTATTTGTTTGGGAAATGCTGGGAGTCCGCCCTAGTCTAATATGTATATAAAACACCAGACCAAACTACTTTTTGTAGCCTTTAAAGACCACCCAGGGAAGGTAAAGCAAGTGAATGAATGAAGAAGTATCTATTGTTAGATTTGCAGCTGACAGTCGCCATCTTGTTTAGGTAAATACTTTCACATGCATTTTTCATTTTCCTAACAACTAGCTATATTAGAGCTTTCATAATGCAAGCAGTTTTCTAGCAAGGTTGCTGCCTCCTATTAAAAAGAATGCATTTGCTAAAATGGCAAAATTTACAGAAGTTGCTAGCATGTTGATGGGCTATACAGTTTTTTTAATTGAGTGACCATAATTATAGGGTGTTTATTCTCTAGCTTATATAACTTCATGTGGAATCCAGATATTGATTGCCTATGGAGCTCAGCAACAGATGCCTAGCCCCTGCTGCATAGAGATCCTTGCCACTGCCTGCTTCATGGGGAGCCCTGTAATTGGATGTCTAGGCCCTGCTTCATGGGGATCCCTGTAATTGGATGCCTAGGCCCTGCTTCATGGGGAGCCCTGTAATTGGATGGCTAGGCCTTGCTTCATGGAGAGCCCTGTAATTGGATGCCTAGGCCCTGCTTCATGGGGAGCCCTGTAATTGGATGCCTAGGCCCTGCTTCATGTGCAACTCAGCTATGAGTACTTAGGCACTGCTTCATTTTCCACCACTGTCTGTTAAAATGATTTCCCACTTGGTAGCTACTGGTGCTAGTTACCATGGCCCTTCACGTAACAGATACATCTTACTAGGCAATTATTTTGAGGTGGTATGGCATCCAGACTGACAAGTTAAAGCCACAATATTAATACTTGCAACTTCACTTTTTGGCTCGGGCAATGCCGGGTGTCAACCCCTCTATTTATCTTTCCCCCCTATAATTATGTAAAGTAGTAGCATCTACTATTTTGTATGACCACTTATTTATCAGGAACCAAAGAACCTATCCAGACTAAACTTTATGTAGCCATTAAAACCCCTAAAGAAAGGTTTTATATTATGAAGAAAGTAGCTCTTTACAGTGACCATCGATGACCATTTTGTTTAAGGAAATGACTTTGCAAATTCCTAATGATACACACAAGCATTGTCAACAACTACCTTACAAAAAGCAGTCAAAATATTTGCTGAATCAAAACCTTTTCCCAAATCTACGGAAAGCTGTGAAAATTAAGTGAATGATTTTCCAATTTCTCTCCAATCACCAATGCGGCCAAAACTAAAACAAAACTAGAGTGGCACTCAGGAGAAGCTGATTGCAGCAAGAGAGAAGAATCCCCTTCATTGCAAGGTTCTCGACAAGTAATGGAAATACTAGAGCAGCAACAGCAATCAGGAGAAGCAGCACACAGACAGATAATAATAATTACTATTGTGCATCTTTGTAGCATGCCTACTTGGTGCCTAGGCCCTGCTTCATGTGGGGGCACACACAGCTACTGGGTGCCTAGGGGATCTATAGGGTGCCTAGGCCCTGCTTCATGTGGGGGGCACAGCTACTGGATGCCTAGGCTCTGCTTCATGAGGATCCCAGCTACTGTGTACCTAGGCCGTGTTTCACGGGCAAAGTACTTTGTTATGGAGAAAATAGCTCATTTTGGACCCTTTGTAATTTTTGTAGCCCACCACCCTGTAAATCATTTTTGCCTCATATCAGATAGCTGGATTTTAAATTTTGGAATGCAGCTGTGATCGATACTTGTATCACCTCCCCCCCCCCACACAGGAAATGCAGGCAACCAGTAACCTGCTGTTATGGTTTCAAGCTTGTGTGTATGGCATCCTCCAGAAAAATTGGCTTTAACAACAGTGTATGATCTATTAACACTTGCACTATTCCCTTTTTGGGGGGCCTTAGCACGGGGTATATATAGATCTCATTGGCAGATCCAAACAAACCTTTGTGTGGTGTTTAAGGATCACCCAAGAAAGGCTTTAAGCCATCTATTTTCCTTGTTTTGCTTTATTGTAATGGAGGACGTAGCTAGTTCATGTTTGAGCCTCTCTGCAGAATTTTGGCCACTCCGTAAGTTGAATTTCCCACCTGAATATACCAGATATGAAGTAGAAGCTAACAATACACTTACAGGTGGTTATTGCTTTGTAGAAAGGAGGAAATAGCTATACAACTACATGTATTATGCTTCAAGCTGGTGTGGATTCAGATGGACTAACTATAACAACAATGTACCTTTCATCATTATTAGTGAAGTGAAGTATTGATAATTAACTTGTATTTATTTATTTTAAATATGTTTGGAAGACTTGGACATGGTAAGTACAGAAGTCATTCAAGTTTTTCCATGCTCAAGTGTTATTGGTAGTAACATAAGGATCTGAGTATGATGAGGCCCACGACTTTATAACCCAAGGAGCATAAACATTTTTCAGTGCATGTACATGCAACAGTCAAGGAAAGAGTTAGACAGATTCAATTAATGCTTCCCATTGCATTTAGGCAAGCAATTATAATGTATATTAGGAGCGAAAGAAAATGCTGTGGCCAGTTGGTTTTGCAGACAAACATTATAATATTCAACCTGCAGAGCTTACCTTCTCATGTTGATCCGTACACTACAGTCCCACCCCAAAAAGTGCTGGAACACTGCAGAGCCACAATATTTCATGACCTTCTCTGACAGCATTAAGTTTTCTATGGAGTCAGAAATGTGGTGACACACCATTTGGTGAGCGGCTGGGATGGGAGAGGCCCAGGGAGATAACCTCTAGCTGATATAGTGGCCGCACTTTTGTTGTCTTTTTTGGACAGAGTTTGAGGTGAACACAAGGTGAGAGATAAGTAGGGGAAATCACCTCTTTATTAAAAACATGTGTGTGAATATATATACAAATTACACATATAATCCATTGCTGCATTCTCCTATGAATTCTACTGCAGAAAGACTAGTACACTACACATAAAATCATAGCTATCATAGTCCAGCCTTTACATAATAGCATATTATGGTTCTGACCAAACAAACTTGAACATAAATATTGTTAAGTGTTTTTGTTGTTGTTGGCAGTCCACTTCAGACACGTGCATATCCATGATGAAGTATGCTCATAGACATCTCTAGAGCACATAGCCTGTTGATACTAACATGAACATAACATATTATACCTTCCCAAGACAGGAGCCATGGTTAGTAATTATATCAGTCCACTCTCCGTGTCTACTACAGGAACTGCGATCACAGTTGGAATGATGCTTATACATGTACCAGTACTTTTAAAAATAGCCATCAATTACAACTACTGTCTTTGAGGAACTCTGCTGGCTGATCCTGGAAGCTAGCTTATCTTGCTGAGGAAGGCTGTACAGGCACATTTGTTTACCAGAAAATCCTTTGCCTTTGAGAAAGGAGGTGCTTCTGGATGGATTTCTTTGTTATAGACCTAGTCCAACATAACCTTTTATTCGCTTACTTCCATGGAGCCGATTCAACCAAACTGCATCTTGTATTTGCATCCTAATGATGAATAAAGTTCTAGCTGCCACGCTAGCTAGGCACTTTAAATTTGACGGAGTGATAGCTGTAGATGTAGTTAGCATTGGAGTGGCATGAGTTATGTGGTCACAGTTGGAGAGGCAGTTCCTAATAGAGGCTATCTGCCACACCCAACTTAATTCCAGGTTATTAAAGCACACATATAATTATACCTGTAAACTTGCTACTGGGTAAAAATGCACTTATTCAGTTCAGCGTGAGGATCCACTACTTTGTCATAATTACAAAGAATAATGAATCATTTGCTGACTGCACTTCTTACCTGCCTTCATGGCTACATATATAGTGATGTAGCTAGCTAGAAAGTCAACTTACTAGCTGGACCAGTGCGGCCAGAAAGTGTCACAAAGATCAAGATTATGTCCTTATGCTAATTGGTCTAGATTTTATAATCATTACTGGTCCAGTTCTACCTAGTATCTTACGCTGAAAAGGAGAGGTGACATCATCGTTTAATTGTCCTTGGAATTTTGGTCGACTAAAGTAAGATATGCTTATTTTAAAAGTCTTGCATTTATAACAACATGCGCTTAATATATAACACGTACAGCAAGGTGCAGTTAACAAACATTGACAGTGCGATGTATGTATAGGACCACGCAGTCATAATGTAAATGTTGTGCACAAACTCTACTGTTTGTGTGCATGTGGACTTTTCTGTGTGTGTCGACAATAGCTGTAATCTAAAATCTTTACCTACAATGTGCATGTGTCAAGTAATTGAGTTGTCCATCAATACACATATTTTCTGCTCCTTCTAGAAAACTTGGTGTCAGTCAAGTGAGCAATGATTTTGGTCAAGTTATTACGGACACTTGCTTTCAGACTGTCCTACACTCTCATTGTCATGTGACAGGGTAACATGCAAACCCAGTGGTTCTGATTCCAATGCTCAATCTATAGATTATCTGTTGAACAATCTGTATATTGCAGCAGACTCTGGACTCTTTCTATTGCAAGAAATACATAGATACTAGATGGTGGGTATTAGCAAGAAAAAGCAAGACAACCCCAATCTTTCTAAATGACATGTTTAGCAAAATACATCTACTCATCTATATAATGGTCTATAGTACTTTCGACTCAGAACAGAATGAATACACGATTAGCTATCAATGAGAGGATTCTAGGAAAAACATGTTTATGTATAATCATTACTATAACAACATATCTCTTAGATAATGTCATATATGAGTAGAGAGGACATCATGACTGACATGACTAGTTATGTGTCTGTAAAAGTTTTGGAATGATACGATGAACACACGCTGAGATAGGTGGACTTGTGGGTAGAGCCTCAACATGCTTCCTTACGGGTGGGCTCCAACTTGATATACTACGTACATAACTACATGCTGTTGTAAAACCCAGAAATTCAATGCAATGTTCATAAGTTGAGGTGGAAATAGTTGTGGTGCATACGATACATAAGTGCATGCTGATATAGATACTTTTGTCATGTTAAGCACATTATAATATATACACTTTTTTCAAGGGATATTGATCTCTATCCTAGAAAGAGAGCAAAGCATTTTGAGAAGGATGAAAGCTACTTCTTGACGTAGCAGAGTTAGGATCTATGGGAGACGGAAGCTTCTGTACACATACTGAGTTGAAAAGAAAAAAAAAAGAAAAAAACCCCACTAACTATTATTATTTTTTCCTGCAGGACTACACAATGTTGAAGTTGACAGGTGGGAATTTAGAGCAGCCAGAGAAGGAGCCCTTGTTTCTGAAGTAAAAGATAATGAAAGTTAACGCTGGTTATTATACCTGGCTACATTCCATGGGTACTTCTCTTTTACTGCGTCATAGTAATACACCATGCGCTTTTTGTTCTGGTGTAAACATGGCATCAGTATGAATGATGCCTTTAGGAAATTGTACAAGTAGTGTTTGTTTCCTGCTCATCATAGCAGAAATGCAGCCTATTATGCATGTGTGACTCACAAGATAGCAACATCTTTCCATTATAAAAAAATGAACAGATTCTGAACAGTAGTCAACAAATAACTGTAAGTTTGAACGAAGCAGATGAGGGTGTCTTTAGCTCACTTTGAAGCTTTCTTGTTCGACCATGCCTGGGAGGAAGGGTGATTGAGGAGAGTAGATTGACTTATCCAGTTGAAAATACAAATGATTATTATTTCACTATTGTGTAAAAGAAGGTTAAGTTTGTGTACACTACCACTCCTTTAAATGACCTCATTCCAAAACATATTTGGTGTTTGATTTGTGGCTCTCTCCTGCACAACTGTTACCAAGTCCATGAAGGAGAGAAGTTGTAGTCATCAGCCATTTATAAATTAGCCTGTACCCCAGCCAACAAGAAGTACACTTATTTATTCTTGTTAACCAGTCTTCTGGGCATATGCAAGTTTAAAAAAATAGTGTATGGTTAATTTAAAAAACTTAATGTGCATATGTCATGTGAACAGTATCTGGTGCAGGCTATAAAATACCTCCCCTAACACTTTGTAATAGCTTCATGTGATTGATTACAAAACCTTGTAACGTAGCTTTCATTTAAAATTCCTTCTCTTCTTCTCCCCTCTCCGCACCTCCTCCATTCTGAGGAAGGGAGAGAAGGGGAAAGGGACATACTGGGGGTGGGTGGGGGGAGGGAGGGGGAAGTGTCCAGATCCCCACTCCTTTCACACGCATGATGACTAATAGTTACTTTTCTCTTATCAAGGATAATTCACAAGCTACATTAAAAAATAGACACGATCAACACTCCAAATCCTCTGAGTGTCTCCTCTAACACTTCACATATGGTCACACTGGTTTCAAAATACTTGGACTTCCCCTTCCCCTCCTTCTGGAGATCAGCTCCTGGTGGAGAATTCTGTCCTTCAGTTTCAGGCCCACCATATTTTGTACAGCCTCTCCTCCCTTCTTCCTAATTCCCTACCTTATTACTAAATAGGCAAATATTCTTACTCCCTTCAATAAGAGATCATCTATTCCCTTTTAAGTGTGAGCTAAGTGAAATCATTGTTGGGTGCAAGAAATCACTAGCTAGCTATATGTAGAGAGCAACCATCCATCTGATCTTCGAGGTAAAAGGTTAAGTGTCCATAGATGGTATATATGCATATTATGTTGTTCTAAATTTGTCCCCCTTAGAAATCAATGAAAATCTTCCTTACATCGACCTTAGTAGCATAGTGCATGGATGCTCTCTACACACAGCTAGCTAGCTAGTGATTTCTTGCATCCTAGCAACAGTGTTTAAAATGTTTAAAATGATGCACACCTGCATTCGCGTGATTATTTATAATGAAGTTTAAAAGTTAAAGCTAGCTCTACCGGTGAGGATTTGCCTCTGCTTTATCCTTGATCCTCTAGTTCACTAAAACTTCTGAGTAGGTAACTTCAGCTACACCCAACTCTATAAATGGTTATCCACTTTCCTTCCTCTCAACCTCACATAGGAGCTCAGCAAAATCAATATGCTGTACACTTTCTACATGTATCCATTCCACAGAAAACAACCCAATGGGTGCTTGGCACATTAATGGCTGCTTAGTTCAGATACCATTGGTGGTGCATACTACATTGCTATGGCCACCTACTACTACATAGCTACTCCATGGCATTTTTTATCAGCTTAACTGAATTAAGGGTCTGGGTCAAAATTCTCACAGGATAGATTGTACATACTTACACCCTCTAATTCAGAAGCACAGGAACAAACTTTTGAAGTGAAATGGCCAACCAAAAGTTCAGTGTGATGCTTCCATGCATGATGTGAATACTTAAAAGGGGAGGCTATGTATTTAATGCCATAGCCTCAAGGAATTGGTGTGCCCTGAATTTGGAGCCCCATACCATTAGCATTCTTTATATTATATTAAATGGCTCTTAATATTATAGCTGTAGCATATAGCTGTAGGTATAATCGTTCACCCAAAGTCAAAGACGACTTAAAGCCTTCCTTGGGTGATCTTAAACACCACACGAAGGTTTGTCTGTATCTGCCCATGAGGTCTCTATACACCCGGTGCTCAGGACAAAAAAAGGGAATAGCACAAGTATTGCTAACAGATCATACACTGTTGTTAAAGCCAATCTTTCTGGATGCCACACACACAAGCTAGAAAACATAACAGCAGGTTATCGGTTACCCACATTTCCTGGGGAGGGGTGGGGGCGGGGGGGGAAGGAGGAAGTATTGATCACAGCTGCATTCCAAAATTTAAAATCCAGGTATCTGATGTGAGGCAAAAATTATTTACAGGGTGGAGAGTTAAAATGCCCACAAAAATGTCAAGGGGTCTAAAATGAGCTATTTTCTCCTTAACGAAGTAGTTCTCCCATGAAACAGGGCCTAGGTAATAGCTGGGATCCCATCAAGCAGGACCTAGGCACCCTATAGTCCACATGAAGCAGAGCCTAGGAATCCAGTAGCTGTGCCCCCACATGAAGCAGGGCCTAGGAATCCAGTAGGCATGCTACAAAGATGCACAATATTCTCTGTCTGTGTGCTGCTTCTCCTGATCGCCATTGCTGCTCTAGTATTTCCTAGCTGTATCATTACTTGTCGAGAACCTTGCAATGAAGGGGATTCTTCTCTCCTGGCTTCTCCTGAGTGCAACTATAATTTTTTTTTAGTTTTGGCTGCATTGGTGATTGGAAAAAAATTGGAAAATTATTCACTTAATTTTGACAGTTTCCATAGATTTGTGAAAAAGTTTTGATTCAGCATGAAGACTTGAGCATCTAGTCGAAACGTCGAGTGAATAAAAATTGAAGTTGATTATTGAGAATGTGATTTTAACTGAGAGTATTTTGACTGCTTTTTGTAAGGTAGTTGTTGACAATACTGCTGTGTTGTGCTGTGTGTATCATTGGGAATATGTAAAACACATGCAAAGTCATTTTCCTAAACGCTGATGATCACTGAAAAGATCTACATACTTCTTCATAATATAAAACTTTTCTTAATTAAGTGAATGGATTTAATGGATAATAAAGTTTAGTGTGGAGAGGTTCTTGGGTTCCTGATAGATACGCTGTCGGACAAAATAAAAAAATATATTCTACTGCTTTATATAATAATTATAGGATGGAAAGATAATAGAGAGGTTGACACCCGCCATTGCCCAAACCAAAAGTGATACACTGTTGTAGCTGGGCCCCCGTGAAGCAGGCCCAAGGCACCTGGTATCTGTGCTATCTATGAAGCAGTGCTATGGCACCCAAGCTGATTTACCAATTTGGCAGAATACAGGCACCCTAAATATAGTGACTAGCTACTCTGTTTTGGTGGAACCCATCAACGATGATGGTGCCCAGTAAATTTTACCATTTCAGTATTTTGTAGGGCTAGAAGCAGCCTTTCTAGCAAATTGCTTGCCCTGTAACATAAGTGTAAGTAACCCTTTCGGTAACACAGCCATGTTGCGATATTTGTGTATTATCGTTTGCAACATGAAAAATGTTTGTGTGGGTATTCCCCAAACAAAATGGCTGCCATTCCAAATAGCTACCTTCTCCATTCTAAAAGAACAAAACAAATCTGGTTTAAAATTTGTGTATGATTGACCCAAGATGTAAGCTAACAAATGCACACACAGAAAGACAGTCGCTTACAAATATACAATCAAAAGTGAGTAGCTAGAAAGTCGTTTGTTTTCAACATCTTTTATGGTTTTTGTTGCGTGGGTGGGCTATACTTGGAAATTTTTTGTCATTGAGCCGATTGCAAATAGATATCCATGTGTTTTGCTCCACCTTTATTGCTAATAGCTACATCCTAGATCCTTGCTGCGTCACACACTGAAACTGTTTTTCAAAAACAAAACTCGTATAATGCAATCACTTTTCCATAAGCAGCTAACTCAATAGTTTTATGCATTGGTTATAGCTATATCATCCGAGATCTGTGAGCACAAATGTCTGAGAAGCACCCTCAGGTAAGTATTAAAGTTTCTACACATCTTATAGCTACTACCTACCGCTACAAATTTACTTGATATAAAAATAGCAGTGAGTAATTTAAAAGAGCATTCGAGAACAGAACCAAAGCTACCCATGGCTCCAAACTACAGCTGTAGCTATAGCTGCTGCATTGGTCTAGAGATGGAAGTCTACATATGAAAATTTAGTTTACAGCTAGGCAAGCCACTTGCATAACTTTAAATAGTGTGATTTTCTATAGAGTGCGTAAGTGTTGTAAGGAAGCTATAGCTCAAAACCACTGCTGTACCAGTAGCACCTGCACTGATGCAGGCTGGGACCAAAGAAGGAAATATGGAAAACTACAAAGCTAGTAGCTACATAAAGTTTTACTTGTTGCTGGCCTGTGCTGCTTAACCCCCTCCCCCCCCACACCATACCCTCCCCCACCACCCTCCCCCACCTCCCCCCCCCCCCACCCTCCCCCCAAACCACACCGCAGATTGACACAAATTTGTGAGGAAGATGCTCAATCATGCACATATCTCACTCACTCAAATGTATGAGCACAAAGTCTAAATGACCTCATTCAAAACTGGCCTAGCAAGGTCAGGACTATTGCATTTAGTCACTCTATATCTTCACCAGAATAACTATTTTATAGCCTCCTTGAGAAAGGATAGTCACCAACTGAGATGGCAGTGTGGTGAGTATTCTGGTGGTTAGATGGATGGGGAGCAGCTGCTCTAAAACTTCCACATGTGATAAATAGAGGTCATGTACTGATTACAGATGTTGTAATAGAATATAGAAGCTGACAAAATTCACTTGGATTTATTGTTCCTTCATCCATCCACAAATGCATGGATGAGTAGTCATGCACCACAATCATCATCAGCAGGAAAGCCATGTCTGGTAGCAAAGCACAGACCACCACTTACATCAGTAACATTGTTCAGTTCTCGACCTGATAAATTTAATTGGGTTTCCTATTGGAATGTGGGTAACCATATTCATAGTAGCATATGTAGGCACAGACACCTGAGCTTGGCCCCTAAATATTCTTATTGAAGATTAGGCATCTCAAAAGTTGAGAAAGTATTCTTTGCCTTTTGCTTCATCTGCACACTTTGTATCCTTCCCTCTACTCAACTGATCTTATTTTTTCCTCGTGTTCTTTCTCTCTATAAGATCAAATTTGTAATTTTTAATTATCACAAAAATGACAACTTCTATTCAATAAAATGAAGGGAGTGGCTGTACATTACATATACTGTATATATATATATATGCCTGGCATGTATTGTGGACAGCTTCTCTCTCAATCACAAAGAGTCTTGTGGATAAGAAATGCAGTAAAATAAGTGTTCATGGAGCCTCCATGTGCACAGCAAAGGTTCTGACTGGTGGGGATAATCAGACGGATTGATCCACCTGCACACATCTTCAAGATATCTCCTAGGTACGTTGAAGTCTTGAGATACTGTTTCTCTCTCTGACTTGAGTATGAGTACCGATAGAAGGTGGAGGGAAAGGACCCACAGTTGGGGGTGAACTGTATTCCATGCCGTACAGGCTGGTTCACATTGTTTGCAATGTTTGATGAATATTGAAATAAAACTTGACTGGAGAAGTAGTAGAAACCGCAAATAGGAAAGATGAGCTGCTGAGAGTCTTGGCTGAAGTTCATTCCCCCAGAAACCAAGTCCTGCTGATGTCGGCATTTCCATGAGCTCTGGTAACCTTGAAGAGTGAGTCCTGTAAAATTAAGCACAGTGACAGTGTCTTACAGCAGTGCTATTCAATGGCTACTAAGAGTCTAACCTCCATGTGAAGGTCTATGTTCTACCTCGGTCCTCCACTGGATGCCTGTCCCACTCACATGAGCTAGTGGAAGACTCTGTGGGACAAAGGGACATCGGACAATAAGGCAACCATATAAAGTGAATAATCATGATTTCTGTGTCATTTCCACAATTCACTGCAGGTACATGTAGTTGTAAATCAACCAAAATCTATGGCATGGGTTGCTATAATTAACTTAGACCAACAGATAAAAATATATTTCACTCACATTGTTAGTAATGTTGGAGTAGCAGTCACTTCTAACTGTGATAAGAACATACAAAAATGAACAATAGCTAGCATTAGTTAGAGCTAGTAGCACTTCATTGGGGTGTTAAAATTATAACTCACTATAATTATTTGAACCAGATCCTTGTCTCTTTGCAATGGAAGCCACCTGAAGTAAAGTGTTTATAATGAGGGACAAATCCTCTTATCAGCTTTGCTAATAGCTACTACAATATCATGTTAGATAAAACTTTTATGCATTCACTCTTTACCAGTTATCAACATAAATATTAAAATATTGTTTTTCAGTAAGTTGCAGCAAACAAGGCCTACCATGGAGTGAAGCTTCTCCTTATCCTGCAGGCTAATCTCCGAGGGTTTCATTTCCGAAGAACTTGCATTCTCCCCCACTGTAGGAAGAAAGGCCACGACCACTGCACAGGCCCCAACAATGGCTGCTAAGGCTAGCACCAAAGTGATTGACATTGCAAAGACATTTCTTGTGGAGGACTGAGATCGAGGTAGGTCCTTGTTGATACTGCCATGGCTATCAGCTGTGGCTGGAAGGAGTGTGATGTCCATATTTTGTGCTAGATTTTGTTTTGTTCTCTGCTATTTCACTTGTATTCAGTCCCTTGAGATTGGTAGTTGTAGCTGCAGAGTTGCTTGCTGTGTAGCTATTAGCAAGAAGTTGATGAGGTTCTGCAGATGAGCCCATCATTCATTTCTTTTATAGCCAACAACACCCCCCAAACCCATCCACCCATTATACTCCAGTCAGCACCCAACCCACTTACACTTTTGGGGTTTTTAGAGGAGAAAACATTCTATTCTTGTAACTGCAATGAGCTCTCCCACAAGCGGTTGCTTTCAACTTTTTAAGGGGAAATACAAGGTGTAAATGAGTGTTCGGTATTTATGTCGTCAGACTATCAAACACTTTGCAATAAATGCACTATTTCTTGGGAAGCAGTCAGCTTATGGCAGACCGATGGGAACATTTTGATGGTCAAGCCTGAAAACTTAGGTGTGACCAGGAAGTGGCTGTGACTAATGACTAATCATTATCCTGCTCTCTCGATTTCAGAGTATAGAAAGAGAAAGTACAAGCAAGCAGTTGGATGTTAAATACGAATGTTTGCAGCTGCCAAGTAGCCATCACAAGGCTAGGCAGAGCCAGGCAGTGCAGACTAGAAAGAGCAAGTGCAAGCAAGCAGTAAAAAGTGAGCACCATAATTTCAATTGAACCTTGAACTTTCATTTGCTGAATGCAGGTCCAGCCAAACCCTGACCCATCTGAGCAGTTACTCCAGGTCTGCCTCTCAACATGTATGTGGCAGGCTGTGTGATCTTGATTTTAGATGAATACCATCTTGCTATGGAGAAAATATTTTGTGTCATAATCTAGAATATTATTTTGCTGATAAGTTTCGCATTGACTCCACCTTGAGAACAGTTACTGAAATTGATCTAGAAAGTTGACAATTTTCATGGACCAAGATTTCTGCCTAGAAAATCTGATTGTTCTGCTGCAGCGAGTGATTTGGTTAAAATCAGGTACAAAAAGTGGTTAGAAATTCACTGGACCAGGAGTGGGGTGGCACTCGGTGACTCTAGGAAAACATCATTTTACTATTGGTGGGCTAAAAATTATAGTGGTCAGACATCTAGCAATGCATGCTGCCTATATATCAAGTTACATTTTAGTAAATGCTACCAGCAAGATCAGTTAGTGATTCTTACTATTCAATACATTTCAGAGAACCAACTGTAAGAAAGACCTTCTGTGGTTCCCATCCCCTTCCTCAGTAAGCTCACAGAAAACCTACACTAGTATTTATATATTAATTCTCCATGTGTAGACAGAATGAAGTGCAGTTCTATGGACTACCACGTGGCTCCTCCTAACCAAATGGATCAAAGAGAATGCCTTATTCTATAAGACAAGAGGAATGTAATGACCAAGGGAAATGGTAATCATTGCACTGATGAAGATTGTGGTATGTCAGAATCGTGTACTAGAGGTCACCAGAAGTTGTTTAAGACCCTAGCTTTGTGATTTGTCACCTTTAAGACCCTAGCTTTGTGATTTGTCACCTTTAAGACCCCATGCCCAGTTGCCCTCCTAGTTTAATAAATGTTGAATGTGCTGTCAAAGACTTCTTATTGAATCACATCATGTGACTGAGAGCAAATTCCATGCACTGTGGCTCTAGAATATGTGCCCTCATGGACTTAAGCAATAATTCAATGACTTTCTCACTAATCAACTTTAATTTATTCACTCGACGTTTCGGCTAGACGCTCTAGAATTCAGAAATTGTATGCACTATGTTAACTAATGGTTGATTTAGAATTCATGAGTTGATGAGTGACTATCCTGATGGTTTATTCTTGTTATTGTTGTTATTGCAGTTGTTATTGCAGTTGTTATTATTGTAGTTGTTGTTGTTCAGGTTCTTGTTGTTGTTATTTGCATTAGGATTGTTAGTATTTGTATAAGTATTATTCGTTCAACAATATCTAATTATCTATGATGTCAAGAACATACGCCCTGGGTTGGCTAAATCAATTAAAGTCATATATGCACACACACACACACCTGGGATTGTGGTAGCACTCTCTATATAATTGGCATAACTCATATTTCAAAATGATGGACAACAACACCACAAAAACCAAACCCCATATCTCAGTGTGCTATATGTGACATACTCCGACACACCCTGTCGAGTTGAAATGTTGCGAGGAATGGTGTATAATTAGAGGTTGTATCTATAGCTGGTGCACATCTCATTACAAGTTTTTCTTGCCTCTGTCAATGTGATTTCACCACCACGGTTCCCAGCAATCAAGCTTTCTAGTGACCATTCTAAAAGTAAATGTAACAGAATTGTTGCCGGTAAATGAATATATGTTCATCACATACAATTTGGATCCGTAGCTCATCAAGTTTTATTAAAACGTCATCATCCATTACTAGCAGAGGAACCGCTGCATTGCCAGGAAAGAATAAAATATTACAATAGTCTTCTTAATAATCAACTTGAAATTGTATTCTCTCGACATTTTGACTAGATGATTTAACCTTCATCAAGATACCAGAGGAACACCAACTGAAACGCCATTTTGCTTAGAAAATGAGAAGCCATTTTGTTTGAGGATATTGCATGCGCTTTTCATGTTCTCGATGATTGCTCACAAATTACACAACATGGTGGTATTCTACATTAGAGCTCGCATAGAGCAAGCAGTATCAGTGAGGCTTCCTCTATAGTCATATGCTTAGTCACAAAATTTACAGAGTGCAGCATTGTCATCGATAACTGTGGTAAACCAAGGCTGCCTCTCCTCTACTTTATTAACTTACTTACTTGCTGTTCTGTGTCTTCAGAAATATTGATCAACAAAAAAGTGATGCTCATTCCTGAACCTTTGCTATGGGTTCCTCGGCTAGTTTATTGGCAGTGGTAGGGTCAAAGGTTCAACTATAAATTCACGTCTAGGTTATTGCATCTGTTTGGTAATCTTACCGAAAGTCATCATCTGCCTCCTCTTCCTTGAATCTTTCATCAACAAGTTGTTGCCACTTAGTCTTCATGTTTATTATCATCATCCTTTTTTCAGCATTCCTTCACAAACTCTATTAGTCAGTCATATTATTTTTATTGCTTAATATGCTCGTATATAGTTGCTACCTGGCCTGCCATGGAGTGAAGCTTCTCCTTGTCCTGCAGGCTGATATCCAAGGGGCTCACCTCTGAAAACTTGCATTCTCTCTCACTGCAGGAAGAAACTGCACAGGCCCCAACAATGGCTGCTAAGGCTAGCACCAAAGCAATTGACACTATGAAGATAATTTGAAGGAACGAGATCGGAGTAGGTCCTTGTCATTATTGTCATGGCTATAAGGTGTGGTTTGAAGGAGTGTGGGGTCCATAATTTTTCGCTAGTTTTTGCCTTGATTTATGTGCTTTATTTCACTAAATGTTTTATCTTGCAATGGATTGGGTTGTGGAGATTGGGAGTTGTAGATGCAATGTTGCTTGGTATGTAGCTAATAGCAAGAAGTTGGTTAGGTTCTGCAGATGACCCATGATTTATAGCCAACAAGCAGTGAGAGATGAGCATTAGATCACATGCAGGTGTCTAAATTGGAAGAGAAAAAGTGAAGAAAGGGGGATCAATCTTAGTCATTGTAATGACCTAATAACCTGATATTGCTGCTTTTCCGTGAGACTTACAGTTTCAGGAGAAGTTTACTAGATGAGTGGATGTTTTACAAAACATGACATTGCAATTTATAGACAAGGCTTATTGCTATTAAATATTATATGATTATGGCCATATTCATGCTAGCATACTGGCTACTGTCGTGATTCTTCAAAGCACAGAATATGTGTGCGCCAAGTGAGTAACAGCTACCACACAACCAAATACTAGTGTCATTCACACGCATAAAACTTATGATCTAGCCAAAACTGCAGATGGCTGTAGTGTCGGCGGTTAAAGTTAAAGACAAATATATTTATTTATCTGGTTGCTTCATTACCAGGTTAGCTTGTAAGACATCTGCTGAGATGCAGAATCTATTAGAAGTTTACCTTCTCCTAGAATTAGCCACAATAATCTAAACATCTGAATTTGTAGAAGAGCTGGTGGTTATACTTCATTGTGTGATGTTTTCCAGACTCGGGTGTCATAGAGATGCCTCCAGGAATACATTACACTAGAGTTTTATTGGTGGCATATATGGAAGACATGTGTAAAGTGGTGCTAACTAGCATATAAGGTTTCTGGTTTTGCTGAAGCACACCAGTAATGGACCTAGCTAGATGGTGTGCACCAAATGTTGACTATTCACATGACATGTGAGGGAAAATTTGGATAGGAAAACAAAATTCCAAAGCAGAAGTGGTCATGTGCTGAATACTCTGCAGCATTTGGTTTGAGTACGCTCAGCATGCACACATACCACCAACAAAAATTATAGTATATAGGCATGGCCACAATATCATAAAGAGCAAACTAGCTGCAGGTCTGGTTGGCCAGTGGATTGCCAGAGATAAATGACTTCCATAAATACTCTCAATGTGTTGAGCTGGACAAACATAAACACAATTATAATATAAACTAGATAGAGATTTGATTCCCCTCACTCACTTTGTGTGGCGAGGGATAACAATTGTTTATGCTGGCACAGTGTGAAGGCCACTTGTTAGATCCTGTGTTCCTCATGTATAATATCACTGGTGGGCATTCTAACACCCATCCCCACACGTGTCTATTGGTCAACACATGACTTTTAAAACATAAGAAAATGATCACTGCAGCTCTTCAGCTAAACAACACAGTGAACAAACCAATTACACTAGTTTGTTTGGCTGGCAATCTGCTCAATCTTCACTCCTTCAGTCATAAGGATTCAGTAGACAGGGTATGTGAGAACTGAGTGTTCAAGATGCATGTGCCCAGCTGATCTGTCTGGTAGAGATATGAACTTTATGATTGCCAGAATGCATTTACAAAAAAAATTGAGTTCTGTTATAAAACTACACACTATATTGTATATTGTATATGGCTTTAGGTCATATGTAACTATTTAACTTGAACACCTAATATTGGAATAGCAGTCACTTTAACTGAGAAAGAAAAACAGCCGCTAAGTAGCATCTGTCAAGATTAAAGAACTTGTCTCTTTGTTACTTGGAGGTGAAGTTATAAGTTGTGGAAAACATCATCTTGGGCATAAGTAACACCTTTCGATGTTTAGAAAAGGGGTGAATAATCCAATTATATAAACATAACGAGGGAGCAAGGGGTGATTTACAGTGGGTAACAATGCCTTTCTGTTTTGTATGTTTATCTTGTCAGCACTAAACACAGTAGCTAATATATTCTTGGGAGCTAGGTCAGTAATTGATGTTTAGTGCTTGAAACTGCAAGAAAAAAGATACACTTGGAGAGAGTGCCACCAACAAGTCTCTGCATAAAGTTACATACCAACACTAAGGACATGTGTACATGAAGCAAGTGCATGAGAAACAAGACTTCATATATTCATCTTGGTAATGCTCTCAAGATGATCTCTTACTTCAGCTAAGTGCAGAACTGTAAGAAACAATACTGCTAGTATATGTGGGCTAGGCATCACCCAAAGACTTGTGATCTAGCCGCAACAGACAGCCAGTGTGGGAGCAACATGTAGCAGTTAATTGGGAGAAAACTAACCTATTGTGTTTAAATGCCTGATTTTCACCTGAATCCACACTTACTTGACTGTACATATCTGGTGGGTTTCTGTGTATGTATTGGGAACATCTGATGAAGAGACACAGCTGACCACTTTCTAGAAATAGCCACAATCACCAAGACCTCAGAATCTAGTCAGCTAAAGTGGTTTTACTATTTGATGTGCTTCAGACAACTAAACTGAGAAAACCCTCTGTGGCCTTTTTCTTTACCTCAGTTACTACTTCTTACCTTGGAAGTTACACTAGTATCTGTATAAGCTGTTCTCACTGCTATGTATAGATAGTGGTTAGAGTACTGCAGAAAAAAATCCTCTTTAGTGGAAGACAGTTAAGATGTGCATATTACATTATAAAGCCACATGCATACAGACACTAACACATACAAATACACACACATGCACACATGCATGCATGCACATGGACAAACACATGAACTCACACACACACACACAGACACACATAATCCACCCATCCATCCATCCCCATATCCATCCATCCATCCATCCATCAATCTGTCCATGTGCATGTGCACACTCTGGCTTGCCACATGTGGAAGGAGTGGTACAGGCCAAGAAGCTATGCTGTAAATGGTCTATTTTTTAGTTATGAAGGAGACCTGCAGGTGGTAGGGCTGCCCACAAAACTGATAATGTGACTTCTGAGGCAGCTCATGTTTCTGGTGCACATGGTTTCTTAGAGCCTTGTTTTATTGCCACAGATGCAGAATGCACACAACAAGTGCTGCCTCAGCATCCAGTTATCTCTCTCTCTTTCAGCTTCTTCCTCCTGTGCTTTCTCCCCTCCTTCCTTATGCTCACAATTTATATTTAGGTAGTATACACTCCTCCGGATGAGCTGTTGCCAAATATGGCATCTCTAGAACATATCTCATGCATACTCGTATGCAACCACACACACATGCAACTGCACACACACACACACACACAGACCACACACTCACAGCACACATAGTGACACCAATGACAGTTAATATAATTATTTAGGGGGTGGAGCAACAGGTAAATCATGCATATATATGGTCCATGGGTTCTTTAATCTTTGATAGTGTCTCTGTACCTTAAAAATTGTAGGCATATGTCCAGAATTGGGATATAGATCTTCACATTTCAGGATTCCAAACAGTCTTACTCCTTATGAGGTTGACATGAACAGCTGAAACCTCCAGTGTGGCCTTATGTTAATACAAGCTCCATTTTAGCTCATGGGATTGATTTAAGATCTTTATTTCAATCAAGGTGTCAATTTTGAAACTTTAAAAGACTAGCCAGACTATGGTTATACAAGACTATATGTGTAGATACTTTCTCCTGGCTTGTCTCACCTAGATATTATGCTCAGTTGTCCTGCTCTCTATGGAGCTATAACTTCACTACCACGGGGAAAAATTAATAAAAATGATTTCTCACTTTGTCTCAATTTCTCGATGCTCAGGGTCAATCCTGGCATGCTCACTGTACATTTTTTCTCCCTGTAAAGTTTTCATCCTCACCATATTGTCACTGTTCGAGCTTTTCTGTTCTCTATCCACAAATATAGATAATAATCTTTTATATTTCAGTATTTCTAGATATCTGTTGCTCATATTTCTCTTGATGGATATTTACCTGTTTTGTGCTGGCTCATCCAGCTTCAAGCTCTCAGCTAGAATGTAAACAGCTATGTTAGTGCATGCACACTTGCAAGAGATTCAAAATACAAAGATTCAATAGATTCTTCCAAACACCATGTCTCAGCTCTTCAAGCAGAGGCAAAAATCACACTTAATTTTGTGGGATGTCTATACTTATTAATAAACCACACAAAAGCACCAGCTGTTCATGAAACCATATAGAGATTGTGTCATGTGCACATGACCCAAACATTTACGTTTTTGATTTTGGGTGAACGATTATACCTACAGCTATAATAGCCATTTAATAATATTAATGCATACTGATTGGATGGGGCTCCAAAGTCAGGGCACACCATTTCCTTGAGGCTATGACATTAAATACATAGCCTCCCCTTTTAAGACCACAAGTATTTCCATCATGCATGGAAGCACCGCACAGAACTTTTAGTTTGGCCACTTCACTTCAAAAGTTTGTTCCTGTGCTTCTAAATTAGATGATGTAAGTATGTACCTTCTATCCTGTGAGAGTTGACCAGGACCCTTAATTAAGTTAAGCTGATAAAAAACCACTTACAATACCCCGTCCTATTCAAGTCATCTGCAAGGGATCTAGCCCCAGAAATCGCCAAGTACAGGTGGCCATGGCGATGTAGTAAGCACCTACTAAATGATTACAATGGTACCTGAACTAAGCAGCCAATGTAGCAAGCACCCATTGGGTTGTTTCCAGTGGAATGGTTACATGTAGAAAGTGTACAGTATATTGATTTTGCTGAGCTCCTATGTGAGGTTGAGAGGAAGGAAAGTAGGAACAACCATTTGTAGAGTTGAATGTAGCTGCTCAGAAGTTTTAGTGAACTAGAGGATCAAGAACATCAATTGCTAAAGCAGAGGCAAATCCTCACCTGGTAGAGCTAGCTTTAACTTTTAAACTTCATTACAAATAATCACGCGAATGCAGGTGTGCACACTGTTACTAGGGTGCAAGAAATCACTAGCTAGCTAGCTATGTGTAGAGAGCAACCATGCTCTATGCTACTAAGGTCCTTTTGTTCTGATGTAAGCAAGATTTTCATTGATTTCTAATGGGGACAAATTTAGAACAACATAATATGCATATATACTATCTATGGACACTTAACCTTTCACCTCGAAGATCAGATGGATGGTTGCTCTCTATATAGAGCTAGCTAGTGATTTCTTGCACCCTAGCAACAGTGATTTAACTTAGCTCACACTTAAAAGAGACTAGATGATCTCTTATTGAAGGGACTAAGAACATTTGCCATTTACTAATAAGGTAGGGAATTACTTGTAGGAAGAAGGGAGGAGAGGCTGTTCAAAATATGGTGGGCCTTAAACTGAAGTAAAGAATTCTCCACCAGGAACTGATCTCCAGAAGGAGGGGAAGGGGGAGTCCAAGTATTTTGAAACCAGTGTGACCAACATGAAGTGTTAGAGGAGACACTCGGGGGATTTGGAGTGTTGATTGTCTCAATTTTTTAATGTAGCTTGTGAATTATCCTTGGATAAGATGAGTAAAGCTATTAGTCATCGTGTATGTGAAAGGAGTGGGGATCCAGACGACCTGGACACTTCCCCCCCCCCCTCCCCCCACCCACCTTCAGTATGTCCCGTACACTACCTTTCCCCTTCTCTCCCTTCCTCAGAATGGAGGAGGTGGGAGGGGATGAGAAGAAGAGAGAAGGAATTTTAAATGAAAACTACGTTACAAGGTTTTGGTATCAATGGAGAGATTATTTAGATACTGTTCACATAACATACGCAGATTAAAAAGTTTTTTAAATTAACCATACACTATTTTTTAAACTTGCATATGCCCAGAAGACTGGTGAACACGAATAAATAAGTGTACTTCTGGTTGGCTGAGTACAGGCTAATTTATAAATGGCTGATGACTACAACTTCTCTCCTTCATGGACTTGGTAACAGTTGTGCAGGAGAGAGCCACAAATCAAACACCAAATATATTTTGGAATGAGGTCATTTAAAGGAGTGGTAGTGTACACAAACTTAACTTCTTTACACAGTAGTGAAATAATAATCATTTGTATTTTCAACTGGATAAGTCAATCTACTCTCCTCAATCACCCTTCCTCCCAGGCATGGTCGAACAAGAAAGCTTCAAAGTGAGCTAAAGACATCCTCTGCTTCGATCAAACCTACAGTGATTTGTTGACCGCTGTTCAGATTCTGTTCATTTTTTTAATAATTGGAAAGATGTTGCTATCTTGTGAGTCCCACATGCATGATAGGCTGCATTCCTGCTATGATGAGCAGGAAAAAAACACTACTTGTACAATTGAAAAGAAGCCTAAAGGCATCATTCATGCTGATGCCATGTTTACACCAGAACAAAAAGCGCATGGTGTATTACTATGACGCAGTAAAAGAAGAAGTACTCATGGAATGAAGCCAGTATAAAACCTGCTTAACTTTCATTATCTTTTACTTCAGAAACAAGGGCTACTTCTCTGGCTGCTCTAAATTTCCATCTGTCAACTTCAACATTGTAGAGTCCTGCAGGCAAACATAATAATAGTTAGTGTGGTTTTTTATTTTATTTTATTTTTCAACTCAGTATGTACAGAAGCTTCCTTCTCCCATAGATCCTAACTCTGCTATGTCAAGAAGTAGCTTTCATCCTTCTCAAAAAGCTTTGCTCTCTTTCTAGGATAGAGATCAATATCCCTTGCAAAAAGTGTATATATAATGTGCTTAACATGACAAAAGTATTATTATTATTCTATATCAGCATGCACTTATGTATTGTATGCACCTCAACTATGCCCACCTCAACTTATTATTGTCTAGAACATTGCATTGAATTTCTGGGTTTTACAATAGCATGTAGTTATGTACGTAGTATAAAGTTTGAGCCCTCCCATACAGGAAGCATGTTGAGGCTCTACCCACAAGTCCACCTATCTCAGCGTGTGTTCATCGTATCATTCCAAAACTTTTACAGACACATAACTAGTCATGTCAGTCATTATGTCCTTCTCTACTCATATATGCTAAACATGTCATTTAGAAAGATTGGGGTTCTCTCGCTTTTCTTGCTAATACCCACCATCAGGCCTAGCATCTATGTATTTCTTGCAATGGAAAGAGTCCAAAGTCTGCTGCAATCTACACATTGTTCAACAGATAATCTATAGATTGAGCATTGGAATCAGAACCACTGGGTTTGCATGTTCCTGACACATGACAATGAGAGTATAGGATAGTCTGAAAACAAGTGTCCATAATAACTGACCAAAATCATTGCTCACTCTTGACTGACACAGAGGAGACTAAGCACTTTTTTCACTGCTATAGAGTTCTGTGCAGCACTGTAGCTATAGCTAGCTATAAGCGAGCCAGTTTTCTAGAAGGAGCAGAAAATGTGTGTATTGATGGACAACTCAATTACTTGACACTGCTCTTTGCATGCACATTGTAGGTAAAGATCTTAGATTACAGCTATTGTCCGACCCCACAGAAAAGTCTACACGCACACAAACAGTATAGTTTGTGCCCAAAATTTACATTATGACTGCGGGAGTATTAAAACAGGTGGTCCTATACATACATGGCACTGTGAACAGTGGTTGTTAAGTGCCCCCTGCTGTATGGGTATAGGTGCAAGACTTTTAAAATAAGCACATCTTACTTTAGTCGACCAAAAGTTTCCAAGGACAATTAAACGATGATGTCACCTCTCCTTTTCAGCGTAAGATACTAGGTAGAGCTGGACCAGTAATGATTGTAAAATCTCCAAGACCAATTAGCATAGCGACATAATCTTGATCTTTGCTGACACGTTCCGGCCGCACTGGTCCAGCTAGTAAGTTGACTTTCTAGCTAGCTACATCACTATATATGTAGCCATGAAGGCAGGTAAGAAGTGCAGTCAGCAAATGATTCATTATTCTTTGTAATTATGACAAAGTAGTGGATCTTCACGCTGAACTGAATAAGTGCATTTTTACCCAGCAGCAAGTTTACAGGTATGTGTGCTTTAATAACCTGGAATTAAGTTGGGTGTGGCATATAGCAACTGCCCCTCCAACTGTGACCACATAACTCATGCCACTCCAATGCTAACTACATCTACGCTGTCACTCCATCAAATTTAAAACTAGACTAGCCTAGGTAGCATGACAGCTAGAACTTTATTCATCATTAGGATGCAAATACAAGATGCAGTTTGGTTGAATCGGCTCCATTGAAGTAAGTGAATAAAAAGTTATATTGGACACTAGGTCTATAACAAAGAAATCCATCCAGAAGCACCTCCTTTCTTAAAGGCAAAGGGTATTTTCTGGTAAACAAATGTACTTGTGCAGCCTTCCTCAGCAAGAAAAGCTTCCAGGACCAGCCAGCAGAGTTCCTCAAAGACAGTAGTTGTAATTGATGGCTATTTTTAAAAGTACTGGTACATACATAAGCACCATTCCAACTGTGATCGCAGTTCCTGTAGTGGACACGAGGAGAGAGGACTGATATAATTACTAACCATCTCCTGTCTTGAGAAGATATAATATGTTATGTTCATGTTAGTATCAACAGGTTATGTGCTCCAGAGATGTATATGAGCATACTTCATCTTGAACATGCATGTGTCTGAAGTGGACTGCCAACGACAACAAAAACACTTAACAATATTCATGTTCAAGTTTGTTTGGTCAGAACCATATGCTATTATGTAAAGGCTGGACTATTTTTAATAAAGAGGTAATCTCCCCTACTTATCTCTGTGTTCACCTCAACTCTGTCTAAAAAAACACAACAAAAGTGCGGCTATTAAATCAGCTGGAGGGTATCTCCCTGGGACTCTCCCATTCCAGCCACTGACCAAGTGGTGTGTCACCACATTTCTGACTCATAGAAAATTAATGCTGTCAGATGAAATATTGAGGCTCTACAGTGTTACAGCACTTTTTGTTTTGGGGAAACTGTAGTGTACTTGATCAACGTGAGAAGGTAAGCTCTGCAGGTTGAATATTATAATGTTTGTCTGCAAAACCACCTGGCCACAGCATTTTCTTTCGCTCCTCTATACCTTATAATTGCTTGCCTAAATGCAATGGGGGAAGCAGTGATTGAATATGCCTTTTGACTGTGTACATGAACTGCCAAATGTTGTGTTATAAGGTTGTGGGCCTCATCATACTCAGATCCTTATGTTATCACCAATAACCTTTGAGCAAGGAAAAACTTTAATGACTTTTGTGGTTAACATGTCCCAGTCAATTTGATTTTTTTCAGTACTTCACTTCACTAATATTGATGACAGGTACATTGTTGTGTTATAGTTAGTCCATCTTGATCAACACCAGCTTTAAGCATAATACATGTAGTTGCATAGTAAGCAGGATCTGTCTGCTGCATCCTGTAACTATGCTTCCCATGAAGCAGGGCCTAGGTACTTTGTAGCTGGATTCACCATGAGGCAGAGTCTAGGCATGGTACCATGCCATTCGATGGTGGCTACAGTCTGGATCTGGACCAACACACAGGAATTTATCCTGTTCTGTGGGTGGAAGTTTCATTTGGATTGGATAGCTCACATACAGACATACATACAGATAGACAGACACTACTACTTTATATAAGATCAGCAGGGGTACCCCACATTGCCTGGATAAAAAAAGAGAAGTGGCATTAGTATTGTCATAGTTGATTTCATGAAAAATCCTGTCATAAAGGCAGCTACAGATTTGTGGTAAATCTTACATGGAGGCAAAAATCTCCATACGACAAAATGAGCCATTTCCTCCTTTCTACAAAGCAACAACCACCTGTAAAGGTATTGTTAGTTTCTCTACTTCATCAAAAAATGTTTGGGTCATGTGCACATGACACACTCTCTATATGGTTTCATGAACAGCTGATGAGAGATAGGAAGGGAGAAAGCACAGGAGGAAGAAGCCTGAGAGAGAGAGATAACTGGATGCTGAGGCAGCACTTGGTTGTGTGCATTCTGCATGTGTATCTGTGGCAATGAAACAAGGCTGATCTATGCACCAGAAAAATGAGCTGCCCAAGAAGTCTCACTGTCAGTTTTGTGGGAAGTCCTACCACCTGCAGATCTTCTTCATAATAAAAAAGATCCTTAAAAATGGACCATGTACAGCATAGCTGTACCACTCCTTCCACATGTGGCAAGCCAGTGTGCGCACATGCACATGGACGGATGTATGTATGTATGAATTGATGTACGGATGGGTAGATAGTGTGTGTGTGTGTGTGTGTCATGTGTTTGTCCATGTGCATGCATGCGTGTGTGCATGTGTGTGCATGTGTGTGTATTTGTGTGTGTGTGTGTCTGTATGTATGTGGCTTTATAATATAATTAAATATGCACATCTCAACTTAACTGTCCTCCACTAAAGAGGATTTGTTCTGCAGTACTCAAACCACTATCTATACTTAGAAGTACTAGTGTAACTTCCAAGGTAAGGACTTTAGAAGTAGTAACTGAGGTAAGGAAAAAGGCCACAGAGGCTGTTCTCAGTTTAGTTCTCTGAACACATCAAATAGTAAACCCACTTTAGCTGACTAGATTCTGAGGTCTGGTGATTGTGGCTATTTCTAGAAAGTGGTCAGCTATGTCTCTCATCAGGGGTTCCCAATACATACACAGAAACCCACCAGAGCATGTACAGTCAAGTAAGTGTGGATTCTGGTAAAAATTAGGCGTTGAAACACAATAAGTGAGTTTTTTCCTAATTAACTACTACATATTGTTCCCACACTGGCTGTCTGTTGCGGCTAGATCACAAGTTTTTATGTGATGTCCTGCACACATGTACTAGCAGTATTGTTTCTTGCACTTCTGCACTTAGCTGAAGTAAGAGATCATCTTGAGAGCATTACCAAGATGAATAATTATGTGAAGTCTTGTTTCTCATGTACTTGCTTCATGTGCACGTGCCCTCAGTGTTGGTATGTAACTTTATACACATTTAAAATAAATTCCATCAAACTATTATTCTGCCTTTTTTCTATAGAGGGGAGGGTTGAATGGAGCTGCTCTTGGGTGTGGTGGCTTGATGGAGCACTGGAAAGCAACTAGGCACATTGAAGGAACATGCAGTAATTTTACCTTGGATATGGAGAGATTGTTTTCAAATAGCTTTATGGGAATCATTTATTGCACTGATGTTGTGAACTATGTCAGAGTTAACATATGTTAGAACACTGACAGTTAGCATATGTTGATAGCTTTATGGGAATCATTTATTGCACTGATGTTGTGAACTATGTCAGAGTTAACATATGTTAGAACACTGACAGTTAGCATATGTTGATATTTGTTGTGCTTCCTAATAGTGTGCAGTATTCATGGTGGGCTCTAAATGTGTGTAGACTAGAGAGGTTAAGACATAACTGATTACTATGATGTAAATGTCGATGTAAGAAGAGCAATGAGATACCGTTTTGTGAGGTATTTTGTTGCCAATATAATAAGAGACTGTTTGGTGGCACTCTCTCCCAGTGTATGTTTTTTCATGCAGTTTCAAGCACTAAAAATCAATAATGACCTAGCTCCCAAGAATATATTAGCTACTGTGTTTGGTGCAGACAAATAAACGTGATACTTTTTACAAGAGAGAAAGGCATTGTTACCCACTGTAAATCACTCTCTCAGTTATGTTTACTTAATGCCCAAGATGATGTTTGCCACAACTTACAACTTCACCTCCAAGTAACAAAGAGACAAGTTCTCTTGTTCCTAGACAGCTCAATACTAATGCTACTTAGTGGCGGTTTTTCTCTTTCTCAGTTAAAGTGACTGCTATTCCAATATTAGGTGTTCAAGTTAAATTGTTACCTATGACCTAAAGCCATATAATTATAATATATATATAAAACAGGATTCACAAAACGTTTGTAAATGCATTCTGGCAATCATAAAGTTCATATCTCTACCTGACAGATCAGCTGTGCACATGCATGTTGAACACTCAGTTCTCGCATACCCTGTCCATGGGATCCTTTGTGACTGAAGGAGTGAAGATTGAGCAGATTGCCAGCCAAACAAACTAGTGTAATTATATGTCATATCCATTTGTTGTGTTCACTGCATTGTTTAGCTGAAGAGCTGCAGTGATCATTTTCTTACGTTTTAAAATCACGTGTTTGACCAATAGACATGTGTGGGGATGGATGTTAAAATGCCCACCAGTGATATTGTATGTGAGGAAGACAGCATCTAACAAGTGGACAAAATAGGTAGAGATAAGAAAGAAGAGAGTGAGGAATTGAAGACTTGCTTCACAGGCAGAGTCTAGTTGAAGATTGCTCTGCAAGGGCATGGGAGGATTAAAACCAAGCAGACAGACAGTAGGGAACCTTCCAGTGGCCTTAGTGGTCTGAGATGGTTCCAGTTATACTATCTGTACTGCACTATATATGCTCCAGGAAGTCTGCTGTGGTTGTTCTTTGGTCTGATGGCACAACAGTTCTTGTGATGATCTGCTGTCACTACAATCTCCATTTTAGTATGATTTTAGTTGCTACTTAACATACTGTCTGTTTGTTATACATGTTATCTTCAACACCAACCACTCAACCTTGGGAAAACTGGCGAAATCCCAATCTTTATATGAGAAATTAATACCAAATTTTGCATCCAAACCTGTACCTGTACTATTCTGCTTGTTACAGTTAACTAAATTATTCATAACCATATTTTTAAGTTTTTGTAAGAGGAGAGCTAATGCAATTTATATAATACTCTGCCTCCCTCATAGTTGATTGTTGTGCAGGAATAATGGACTCTACCCCAAGCCTTACATATTCTAGGGAAAGCACAATGACATTGGCCACTTGCCACACAAACACACACAAACACAAACACACACACTCACACACCAAACAGTGTAGGAATGCAGACTTAAATGAATGCATTTCAGAGATCAACATAAGACAGATTATAGAGGAACAGTTGCATTCCTGGATTTAGCTCAAGTCACACGACAATCCAACGAGAAGGTTTTACCAAGTAGATCCAGCATTTGTTGAATTATTGATGAGAAAAGCAGCTGATGTGAGGCTTTCACACTGTGCCAGCATAAACAATTGTTATCCCTCGCCACACATAGTGAGTGAGGGGACTCAAATCTCTATCTAGTTTATATTATAATTGTGTTTATGTTTGTCCAGCTCAACACATTGAGAGTATTTATGGCATTTAACTGTAGTTTGTGGAAGTCATTTATCCCTGAAAATCCACTGGCCAACCAGATCTGTAACGGCTAGTTTGCACTCTATGATATTGTGGCCATGCCTATATACTATATTGTTCATGGCATGTGTGCATGCTGAGCATACTCAAACCAAATCCTGCAGAGTATTCAGTACATGCTTTTGCATTTTCTTTTCCTCTCCAAATTTTCGCTGATCACACATTATGTGAATAGTCAACATTTGATGCACACCATCTAGCTAGATCCATTACTGGTGTGCTTCAGCAAAACCAGGAACCTTAGCACCACTTTACACATGTCTTCCCATATATGCCATCAATAAAACTCTAGTGTAATGTATTCCTGGAGGCATCTCTATGACACCCGAGTCTGGAAAACATCACACACTGAAGCATAACCACCAGCTCTTCTACAGATTCAGATGTCTAGATGATTGTGGCTATTTCTAGAAGATGGTTAACTTCTAATAGATTCCGCATCTCAGCAGATGTCTTACAAGCTAACCTGGTAATGAAGCAACCAGATAAATAAATATAATTGTCTTTAACTTTAACCGCCGACACTACAGCCATCTGCAGTTTCGGCTAGATCATAGCTTTATGCGTGTGAATGACACTAGTATTTGGCTGTGTGGTAGCTGTTACTCACTTGGTGCACACATATTCTGTGCTTTGAAGAATCACGACAGGTAGCCAGTATGCTAGCATGTATTTGGTAATAATCATATAATATTTAATAGCAATAAGCCTTGTCTATAAATTGCAATGTAGCATATTGTCATAAATCATCATGTTTTGTAAAACATCGTAAACTTCTCCTGAAACTGGAAGCCTCACGGAAAAGCAGCTACAAATGACTAAGATTCATCCGCCTTTCTTCACTGTTTCTCTTCCAATTTAGACACCTGCAGGTGATCTAATGCTCATCTCTCACTGCTTGTTGGTTATAAATCATGGGTCATCTGCATAACCTCACCAATTCTTGCTATTAGCTACATACCAAGCAACATTGCGTCTACAACTCCCAATCTCCACAACCCAATCAATTGCAAGATAAAACAGCACATAAATCAAGGCAAAAATTAGCGAAAAATTATGGAACCCACACTCCTTCAAACCACACCTTATAGCCATGACAATAATGACAAAGACCTACCCCATTCTCGTTCCTTCACAAAAATTATCTTCATAATGTCAATCACTTTGGTGCCAGCCATTGTTGGGACCTGTGCAGTGGCACTGGTGTTTCTTCCTGCAGTGAGAGAGAATGCAAGTTCTTCAGAGGTGAGCCCCCTGGATATCAGCCTGCAGGACAAGGAGAAGTTTCACTCCATGGCAGGCCAGGTAGCAACTATATACGAGCAATAAAAAATAATATGACTGACTAATAGAGTTTGTGAAGGAATGCTGGAAAAAAAATGAAGACTAAGTGGCAACAACTTGTTGATGAAAGGTTCAAGGAAGAGGCAGATAATGACTTTTGGTAAGATTACCAAACAGAGTCAATAATCTAGACGTGAATTTATAGTTGAAACTTTGACCCTATCACTGCCAATAAACTAGCCGAGGAACCCATATCAAAGGTGCAGGAATGAGCATCACTTTTTTGTTGATCAATATTTCTGAAGATACAGAACAGCAAGTAAGTAATCTAATAAAGTAGAGTAGAGGCAGCCTTGGTTTACCACAGTTATCGATGACGATGCTTCCCTCTGTAAATTTTGTAACTAAGCATATGACTATAGAGGAAGCCTCACTGATATACTGCTTGCTATATGCGAGCTCTAATGTAGTTATTTAGTAATGCTGCCATGTTGCATAATTTGTGAGCAATCATCGAGACCATGAAAAGTGCATGCACAATCCCTAAACAGTAACTATTCTCTAGGTGGAGTCAATGCGAAACTTATCAGCAAAATAATACCCTAGATTAGGACGCAAAATATTTTATCCATAGCAAGTTGACCACAACCATATTGATCTAAAATCAGGATCACACAGCCTGCCACATACATGTTGAGACAACCTGGAGTAACTGCTCAGATGGGTGAGGGTTTGGCTGGACCTGAATGAAAGTTCAAGGTTCAATTGAAATCAGGGTGCTCACTTATTAGTGCTTGCTTGCACTTGCTCTTTCTAGTCTGCACTGCCTGGCTCTGCCTAGCCTGGCGATGGCTACTTGGCAGCTGCAAATATTCCTATTTAACCTCCTCCATAGAATTTGGTTAAAAAAATGCAGTTAAGCCGAGCATTTGGTTCAAGCAGTAGCCATGGCCACACTACCATTGATCAGGTGATATCTTGTTTTGTAGCATTTGCTGAAATCCAAGAGGATAGGGATAATGTTTAGTCATTAGTCGCAGCCACTTCCTGGTCACACCTAAGTTTTCAGGCTTGACCATCAAAATGTTCCCATCGGTCTGCCGTAAGCTGACTGTTTCCCAAGAAATAGTGTAGTTATTGCAAAGTGTTTGATAGTCTGACAACATAAATACTGAAGACTCATTTACACCTTGTAATTCCCCTTAAAAAGTTGAAAGCAACCGCTTGTGGGAGGACTCATTGCAGTTACAAGAATCTGAAACCCACAAAAGTGTGAGTGGGTTGGGTGCTGGCTAAAGTATAATGGATGGATGGGTTTGGGGTGTGTTGTTGGCTATAAAAGAAAATGAACGATGGGCTCATCTGCAGAACCTCACCAACTTCTTGCTAATAGCTACACAGCAAGCAACACTGCAGCTACAACTACCAATCTCAAGGGACTGAATAGCAGTGAAATAGCAGAGATCAAAACAAAATCTAGCAAAAAAATATGGACGTCACTCTCCTTCCAGCTACAGCTTATAGCAATGGCAGTATCAACAAGGACCTACCTCAATCTCAGTCCTCCACAAGAAATGTCTTTGCAATGTCAATCACTTTGGTGCTAGCCTTAGCAGCCATTGTTGGGGCCTGTGCAGTGGTCGTGGCCTTTCTTCCTACAGTGGGGGAGAATGCAAGTTCTTCGGAAATGAAACCCTCGGAGATTAGCCTGCAGGATAAGGAGAAGCTTCACTCCATGGTAGGCCTTGTTTGCTGTAACTTACTGTAAAACAATATTACTTGTGTCCTTAATATTTATGTTGGTAACTGGTAAAGAGTGAATGTATTATAGCTTTACCTAACATGATATTGTAGTAGCTATTAGCAAAGCTGATAAGAGGTAATACACATTATAAACACTTTACTTCAGGTGGCTTCCATTGCAAAGAGACAAGGATCTGGTTCAAATAATTATAGCGAGTTATAATTTTAACAGCCCAATGAAGTGCTACAAGCTCCAACTAATGCTAGCTATTGTTCATTTTTGTATGTTCTTATCACAGTTAGAAGTGACTGCTACTCCAACATTACTAACTATGTGAGTGAAATATATTTTATCTGTTGGTCTAAGTTAATTATAGCAACCCATGCCATAGATTTTTGTTGATTGGCAACTACATGTACCTACAGTGAATTGTGGAAATGACACAGAAATCATGATTATTCACTTTATATGGTTGCCTTATTGTCCAATGTCCCTTTGTCCCAGAGTCTTCCACTAGCTCATGTGAGTGGGACAGGCATCCAGTGGAGGACCGAGGAAGAACACAGACCTTCACATGGAGGTAAGACTCTTAGTAGTCACTGAATAGCACTGCTGTAAGACACTGCTTAATTTTACAGGACTCACTCTTCAAGGTCACCAGAGCTCATGGAAATGCCGACATCAGCAGGACTTGGTTTCTGGGGGAATGAACTTCAGCCAAGACTCTCAGCAGCTCATCTTTCCTATTTGCGGTTTCTACTACTTCTCCAGTCAAGTTTTATTTCAATATGCATCAAACATTACAAACAATGTGAACCAGCCTGTACGGCATGGAATACAGGTCACCCCCAACTGTGGGTCCTTTCCCTCCAACTTCTATCGGTACTCATACTCAAGTCAGAGAGAGAAACAGTATCTCAAGACTTCAACATTCCTAGGAGATATCTTGAAGATGTGTGCAGGTGGATCCATACATCTGATTATCCCCACCAGTCAGAACCTTTGCTGTGCACATGGAGGCTCCATGAACACTTATTTCTCTGCATTTCTTATCCACAAGACTCTTTGTGATTGAGAGAGAAGCTACCCACAATACATACCAGCCATATATATATATATGTATATGTATATATGTCCATGTACAGATTTTGTTGAATAGAAGTTGTCATTTTTGTGGTAATTAAAAATTACACATTTGATTTTAGAGCGCAAGAACGCGAGGAAAAAATAAAACATGTTGACTAGAGGGAAGGATACAAAGTGTGCAGATGAAGCAAAAGCAAAGAATACTTATAAAATAGTTAACTGGTGAAGATACAGAGTGACTAAATGCAATGGTTGTCCTGACCTTGCTAGGCCAGTTTTGAATGAGGTCATTTAGACTTTGTGCTCATATAGTTGAGTGAGTGAGATATGTGCATGATTTGAGCATCTTCCTCACAAATTTGTGTTCTTTGCTTTCATACCTTATGCATAAACAAGGAAGACAGATAGAGGGCAAGCAAAGAGTCAACAATTTAAAATTAGAATAAGTTGTTGAGCTTATCATTTCAGCAGCATCCTCAACTGATCTTGTTCCCCCACCATTTTCCCCTCTTTTCTTTTACATTTGTCCTTCTCTTGAGTGGCCAAAAATATATTTTTTTGGTTTTGGTTATCCTGTATCCTTCTTGACGATAGAAAAGAAAAGAGAGACACCAAAGAATGTTATCACCTTTTGTGGAAATCAGTGGTTCCCAAGGTATTATAGTACTGTGTGGTGTAAAAACAACCGTACCCAAGCACTAGACATTGCTGGTGGAATCCCTTCAATATCATCTCAGTTTTATCTACGACTTAAGACATTAGTTTACAATTGTATACATTTTTTTCAAAAAGTGTTCGTACATGAAAGTTGATCTAGTTCCAAAACTAGTCATGAATAATTTTTTTCCTTCTTCCAAATAAAGTACATTTTTCATTTTGGGTGTGACTGGCTAATGCTTTTGGTCTCCCACAAAGCAGAGAGGCAGATGGTGGCTAGACAGTCAATACTTTTACATTAATGAAGGAAACAAATTGAGTAATCTAAATTGTGGAAGACATAAACTGAAATTTAACATGGTTGAGACTCCAGTACAGATTTGTGCAAGCAACTAACTAACCCTGCAAGAGTTTTCCAAAAGAAGAATGCAGTAACAGAAATAATGTCCAATTTTATTGTTGCACTATCACTTTGAGGCGCATGAGGACATATTCTACATTACACGACATCTTATCAGATTTTACAAGACCCAGTGGGAGAAGAGAGAAATATCAATGTGGTGGGACTTCTCCAAACTCTCTATTGTCTGCTTAGCCATGATAACAATTCTCATACTCATAGTATATACATTACCTTGACATCATTCCTGGGATCTGATCAACTGTTCTTTTTTCTTCCGTCCGATTTTCAGAAACTTTCTGTTGTGTCAAGGATCTGGTGACTTCTACCATGTTGTGGTGCCATTCTTATACAGCATCTTTCTCTTATAGAAATATCTGACCCACGTTCATCAATCAAGCTTTCAAGATGTACAATCTTAGGATAAACCCTGCTCTGCTGTCACGGGAGTAAAGCTCTCCCCACACATAGCATGTTGGTGCAGAAAACAAGTATTTAGTCCACACACCTAAATATAAGCAGATCACTTGTCCAAAATATGAATGGCCTTGCACCTAGCTATACGTTAAATAGATTCCTTAACAAAAAATTGGTCTAAGCACACACCACTGGGCTCCCCCTCTGAAGCAGTATCTAGGCCATCTATTGCACCCTGGTTGAAATGTGGTGCCTTGCATACATGTCAGGGTCGGGGAGTTAAACAAGCCCTCTCTGACTGCCAGCAACAAGTGAAAAATTATGTAGCTACACTAGCTTTATAGTTTTTCCATTATTTCCTTCTTTGTTCCTAGCCTACACCAATGAGTGCAGCTGCTACTGGCACAGCAGTGGCTTGTAGCTGTAGCTTTCTTACAGCACCCCCTATTGAAAACCACACTATTTATAACTATGCAAGTGGCTTGCCTAGCTGTAAACTAATCAACTAAATTTTTGTATATGGATTTCCTTCTGTTTGGACTAAACCTAGACCAATGCAGCAGCTATAGCTACAGCTATAGTTGGAGCCATGGGCCTGTTCTAAAGTGCTCTCTCGAATTACTCACTGCTATTTTTATATTGTAGCATCGGGCTACCAAGTCGAAATTAAAGTTATGAGCTTAACATTTATACCAATCACACATGGTTTTTAGAACAATCGAATGAGCGTTAATTAGAAGATAAGTCACTACCTAATACAATGTCTGCCCACACAAGTGGGTGTGGTGAACGGAGTAGACGAAGACCGGATGTGCAGTTATGTAACCACTACAAGAACTCCCCCACCAGTGGAAGTCTACCAGGCGATCATTGAAATCGTGCCGGAAGGCGTACTTCCCGACCATAACGAGTGGTGTGCGTACTTGGAACAGCTGACGGAGCGGTGGTCAGCTGGGAGGCTGGAACGAAGGGTGTGGCGTTTGGCAACAGTGTTGGATGACTAACTGTAGGAGAAAACATTGGCTGTCGATTGGTTGGACATGATGAGGGTGAAATTAAAGATGATGCATCTTCATCAAGATAAGCTGGTTTCAGTCTGTCAAGGGAGACCTTGTCAACCCTGTTATTGAAAGCAATGTCATAATACTTCTCGTGTTGGGCGAGAACCTTAAATGGACCATCATAGGGTCGTTGCAGTGGTGTCCGATGTGCATCATGGCGGACAAAAACGTGCGAACTGGCTTGCAAGTCGAATGGAACATGGAAGGTCTTGTTGCCATGCTTGGATGTTTGGGTCGGCTGCAGACGGCTCATGTGTTGCTTGAGTTGACCAGCGTAAGTCGTAAAATCGAGAATAGTATAAGATGGTGCGATGAATTCACCAGGAAGACGTAAGTTAGTGCCATAAACAAGCTCGGCAGCAGAGCAGGATAAATCTTCCTTAAAAGCTGCCCGAATGCCTAGGAGAAGGAGAACAATGGGAAGTTCATCATACCAAGTGACTGACGAGAGTTTAGCACGGAGCTGCCGGTGCAGTCATTTGACCATGCCGTTGGTCTGAGGATGGTAAGCATTAGTGTGCGTTTTTGAGATACCCAACAATTTGAGTATTGCTGCCCAAAGGTCGGATGTGAACTGTCGACCTCTGTCAAAAGTAATAGTAGATGGAACACCAAATCTCGAAATCCAACCATTCACTAGTGCGTATGCACAAGACTCTGCTGTCATATCGACCAATGGAATGGCTTCTGGCCATCGAGTGAAGCGATCAACCATTATGAACAGGTAGGAATGCCATTTGGAAGGCAGTAAAGGCCCGACAATGTCGACGTGTACATGCTGAAAACGGGCAGTCGGTGTCTCAAAGTCCTGAAGTGGACTGGCTGTGTGTCGATGGACTTTTGATTGCTGGCAAGAGAGACAACATTTTGCCCACTTGGAGATGTCACGATGGAGGCTGTGCCAAACAAAACGTGCAGCTATCAGTTTGTTGGTTGTCCTGATTCCTGGGTGGGAGGTTTTGTGTAGTGTATCAAAGACTAACCGCCAGAATGGTACTGGAACAATTGGGCGAGCACGGCCCATAGATATAGCAGGCGACCAGATCCGATTGGAATCTCTTCGAGCTGAAGTGATGTAACAGCATGGCATAGGGCACGGGTTTCCTTATCCGTCTGTTGAGCATCCGCCATTGCCTCGTAGTCCATGGAGTCTGAAGAAGTAGTGGCAATTTCATTCAGTTGAACTCGAGAAAGTGCATCAGCTACTACGTTCTTCTTGCCCTGAATGTGACGGAGGTCCGTGGTGAACTCAGAGATATAAGACATGTGACGAACTTGGTGTGGTGTCCATCTATCCGAGCCACTAGCAATGGTGAAAGTCAATGGCTTGTGATCTGTGTATACATGAAACTGGCGACCTTCCACGAAATGTCGAAAATGACGAATAGCGAGATAAACAGCAAGGAGAGTTTGACTGGAGTGGGTCTCTTTTTCAAAACATCAATTTCGGCCCAAAGGGAGGCGATGGTTGCATTGGCATCGACAGCACCTACATGTGCTGGAAAAGGGTATCATTGTTAATGGTGCAGAGGTCATTGGCCCACTCAGCCAGCTGAGTGAGGGATAGAGCTCCATCAGACTGTAACAATAGTTGTATAGAGGATGGTAGGCGCTTGAGGAAGAGTTTACGTATGATTGGATCATGGGAGACATCTCTACCGGCCAGCATTTCTATTTTGTGTAGCAGTTGAGTAGGCTTGAGGTCGCCCAGTGGCTGTAGAGAGAGTAGTTTTTCCATTCCCTCAGACTCTGACAGAGCTGTGTTCTTGATGAGGCTTCTCTTCAAGGCATCATAAGGCATGTCAGCTGGAGGATTGAGAATGCAGGCACGAATCTCAGCAGCAACATCAGGAGTGATGAAGGCTACCACATAGTGGTACTTGGTCAGTTGTTGTGTGATATTGCGGATAACAAACTGGCTTCCACTTGGCTGAACCAGAGTTCAGGATCTTGAGGCCAAAACAGCGGAAGCTTGACTGACACAGTGTTGATACTCTCTGCCATGATGAGCCTGACCAAACATAAACTCGGAGCTGCTGACTGAGATTCAAATAGAGAGATTGCCGACTACTGATGCAGGAAGACGAAACGACAAAGACGACGAAGACGACGAAGACAACGGTGTTCTCTTGGCTAAAACTCCTTTCATAACTTCTTAGTATCCTAAATGATGATTTCAGGCTACAAAAATACTTTCATCGTGTGTTGAAAACTTCGCTAAGGTAGTAAAAAGACAATGTATACACGACGGGGTCACCAATGTAGCGTCGGGCTACCAAGTCGAAATGAAAGTTATGAGCTTAACATTTATACCAATCACACAAAAGGACTCATGGTTTTTAGAACAATCGAATGAGCGTTAATTAGAAAATAAGTCACTACCTAATACAATGTCTGCCCACACAAGTGGGTGTGGTGAACGGAGTAGACGAAGACCGGATGTGCAGTTATGTAACCACTACAATATCAAGTATGTTTGTAGCAGTAGGTAGTATATAGCTATAAGCTGTGTAGAAACTTTAGTACTTACCTGAGGGTGCTTCTCAGACATTTGTGCTCACAGATCTCGGATTATATAGCTACATAAAACTATCGAGTTAGCTGCTTATGGACAAGTGAATTGCATTATACAAGTTTTGTTTTTGAAAACAGTTTGAGTGTGTGAAACCGCAATGGTCTAGGATGTAGCTATTAGCCATAAAGGTGGAGCAAAACACATGGATATCTATTTGCAATCTGCACTAAAATGCTCAATGACAAAAAGATTCCAACTATAGCCCACCCATGCAACAAAAACCATAAAAGATAGTGAAAACAAACGACTTTCTTGCTACTCACTTTTGATTGTATATTTGGAAGCAACTGTCTTTCTGTCTGTGCATTTGTTAGCTTACATCTTGGGTCATTCCTTCACCAAGAAAAAATTTAATCCAAAAGAAATGCTTGGATTTTGGTAGCCATTTTTTGGGGAAAATACTCACACAAGCATTTTTTATGTTGCCAACGATTATACAAGCAACATGGCTGTGTACTGTGAGGGTTACCAAAAAACTACAGTAGCTACGTTAGAGGTCACACAGGGCAAACGATTTGCTAGGAATGCTGCCTCTAGCCCTACTCTAATATAAAAATACTGCAGTTGTTGAAATGGTAAAATTTACAGGACAGCATCATCGTCGATGGGTTCTACCAAAACCAAGTAGCCAGCTATTAGCTTTAATTATGTAGGGTGCCTGTGTCCTGCTACACAGGGAAAGCAGCTACTGTGTGCCATAGCACTGCTTCATATATAGATAGCCCAGATCAGGTGCCTTGGGCCTGCTTCACAGGGGCTGCTACAACAGTGTTTCTGTGATTAATACTTGAATCAGTTATCTTATTTGTCTTGGAAATGCTGGGCGTCTGCCCTAGTCTAATATGTATATAAAACACCAGACCAAACTACTTTTTGCAGCCTTTAAAGACCACCCAGGGAAGGTAAAGCAAGTGAATGAATGAAGAAGTAGCCAATTTTGCAGCTGACAGTCGTCATTTTGTTTAGATAAATACTTTCACATGCGTTTTTCATTTACCCAACAACTAGCTATATTATACAATACTTGCATCACCTCCCCCCCCCCCCCCCCCCCCCCCCAGGCAACCAGTAACCTGCTGTTATGTTTTCAAGCTTGTGTGTATGGCATCCAGAAAGATTAACAACAGTGTATGATCTGTTAGCAATACTTGCACTATTCCCTTTTTTGGGGGCCTGAGCACCGGGTACATAGAGACCTCATTGGCAGATCCTGACAAACCTTTGTGTGGTGTTTAAGGATCACCCAAGGAAGGCTTTAAGCCAACCATTTTCTTTCTTTTGCTTTATTGAAATGGAGGACGTAGCTAGCTCATGTTTGAACCTCTTTGCAGAATTTTTGTAAACCTGCAAGTTGAATTTCCCACCTGAATAATTATACCAGATATGAAGTAGAAGCTAACAATACCTTTACAGGTGGTTGTTGCTTTGTAGAAGGGAGGAAATAGCTAATTTTGTCGTTTGGAGATTTTTTGCCTCCATGTAAGATTTAACACAAATCAGTATATAGCTGCATTTATGACTGGATTTTGCATGAAATCAACTATGACAATACTAATGTCACTTCTCTTTTTTTATCCGGGCAATGTGGGGTAACCCCTGCTGATCTTATATAAAGTAGTAGTGTCTATCTATCTGTATGTATGTCTGTATGTGAGCTATGCACAGCCAAATGGAAGGTCCAATCCAAACGAAACTTCCACCTAACAGAACAGGATAAATTCCTGGATGTTGTTTTGTAAAAAGTTTGGCCCAGATCTGGACTGTTAGCCACCATCGAATGGCATGCCTGGACTCTGCCTCATGGCAAATCCAGCTACTGGGTGCCTAGGCTCTGCTTCATGGGGAGCATAGTTACTTGGTACCTAGGTCTTGCTTCATGCGCCAGCTACAGGGTGAAGCAGACAGATCGTACTTGCTATGCAACTACATGTATTATGCTTCAAGCTGGTGTGGATCCAGATGGACTAACTACTATAACAACAATGTACCTGTAATCAATATTAGTGAAGTGAAGTATTTTGTATTTATTTATTTTAAATATGTTTCGAAGACTGGGACATGGTAAGCACAGAAGTCATTCAAGTTTTTCCATGCTCAAATGTTATTGGTGGTAACATAAGGATCCGAGTATGATGAGGCCCATGACTTTATAACCCAAGGAGCATAAACATTTTTCAGTACATGTACATGCTCAGTCAGGGAAAGACAGATTCAATTACTGCTTCCCCCATTGCATTTAGGCAAGCAATTATAAGATAGAGGAGAAAAAGAAAATGCTGTGGCCGGGTGGTTTTGCGGACAAACATTATAATATTCAACCTGCAGAGCTTACCTTCTCATGTTGATCAGTACACTACAGTCCCACCCCAAAAAGTGCTGGAACACTGCAGAGCCTCAATATTTCATGACCTTCTGTTGACAGCATTAAGTTTTCTATGGAGTCAGAAATGTAGTGATACATCACTTAGTGAACAGCTGGGATGGGAGAGGCCCAGGGAGATACCCTCCAGCTGATATAATAGCTGCTCTTTTGTTGTGTTTTTTGGACAGAGTTGAGGTGAACACAAGGTGAGAGATAAGTGGAGAAAACACCTCTTTGTTGTGTATACATGTGTCTATATATATATGTATACAAATTACACATACAATCCATCGCTGGATTCTCCTATGAATTCTACTGCAGAAAGACTAGTACACTACACATAAAATCATAGCTGTCATAGTCCAGCCTTTACATAATAGCATAATTATGGTTCTGACCAAACAAACTTGAACATGAATATTGTTAAGTGTTTTTGTTGTTGTTAGCTAAAGATGTGTGCATGTCCATCATGAAGTATGCTCATGGAGCACATAACCTGTTGATACTAACATGAACTATATCTTCTCAAGACAGGAGCCGTGGTTAGTAATTATATCAGTCTATTGTGTCTACTACAGGAACTGCGATCACAGAGTTAGAATGATGCTTATGCATGTACTAGTACTTTTAAAAATAGCCATCAATTACAGCTATTGTCTTTGAGGAACTCTGCTGGCTGATCCTGGAAGCTTTTCTTGCTGAGGAAGGCTGCACAAGAACATTTGTTTACTAGAAAATACTCTGAATCCCTTTGCCTTTGAGAAAGGAGGTGGTTTTGGATTGTTATAGATCTAGTCCAACATAACCTTTTATTCGCTTACTACAATGGAGCTGATTCAACCAAACTGCATCTTGTATTTGCATTCTAAAGATGAATAAAGTTCTAGCTGTCATGCTAGCTAGGCTAGTCTAGCTTTAAATTTGACGGAGCGACAGCTGTAGATGTAGTTAGCATTGGAGTGGCATGAGTTATGTGGTTACAGTTGGAGGGGCAGTTCCTAATAGAGGCTATATGCCACACCCTTAATTCCAGGTTATTAAAGCACACATATCTGTAAACTTGCTACTGGGGGAAAATGCACTTATTCAGTTCAGCGTGAAGATCCACTAATAACAAAGAATAATGAATCATTTGCTGACTGCACTTCTTACCTGCCTTCATGGCTACATATATAGTGATGTAGCTAGCTAGAAAGTCAACTTACTAGCTGGACCAGTGCGGCCGGAAAGTGTCAGCAAAGATCAAGATTATGTCCTTATGCTAATTGGTCCTCGAGATTTTACAATCATCACATCACTGGTCCAGCTCTACCTAGTATATTACGCTGAAAAGGAGAGGTGACATCATCATTTAATTGTCCTTGGAATTTTGGTCGACTAAAGTAAGATGTACTTATTTTAAAAGTCTTGCACCTATAACAACATGTGCCTAATATATAACACATACAGCAGGGGGCACTTAACGACCAGTGTTCACAGTGCCAGGTATGTATAGGACTACCAGTTTTAATACTCCTGCAGTCATAATGTAAATTTTGTGCACAAACTCGACTCTTTGTGTGCATGTGGATTTTTCTGTGGGTGTCGACAATAGCTGTAATCTAAAATCTTTACCCACAATGTGCATGCAAGGTGCAGTGTCAAGTAATTGAGTTGTCCAATCAATACACACATTCTCTGCTCCTTCTAGAAAACTGGCTAGCTTATAGCTAGCTATAGCTACTGTGCTGAACATAAGGATTTCTCTATAGTAGTGAAAAAAGTGCAGTAGTCTGCACTGTGTCAGTCAAGAGTGAGCAATGATTTGGGTCAAGTTATTACGGACACTTGTTTTCAGACTGTCCTACACTCTCATTGTCATGTGACAGGGTAACATGCAAACCAAGTGGTTCTGATTCCAATGCTCAATCTCTAGATTATCTGTTGAACAATCTGTAGATTGCAGCAGACTCTGGACTCTTTCTATTGCAAGATATACATAGATGCTAGGACTGATGGTGGGTATTAGCAAGAAAAAGCGAGAGAAACACAATCTTTCTAAATGCTAAAGACATTTATTCATTTATATAATGGTTTATAGTACTTTCGGCTCAGGACAGAATGAATACACAATTAGCTAACATAGATCTCAATGAGAGGATTCCAAATATATGAAATTGACCTAGGAAAAACAGGTTTATGTATAATCATTACTATAACAACATATCTCTTAGATAATGCGTAGAGAAGGACATCATGACTGACACGACTAGTTATGTGTCTGTAAAAGTTTTGGAATGATATGATGAACACACGCTGAGATAGGTGGACTTGTGGGTAGAGCCTAAACATGCTTCCTCTATGGGTGGGCTCAAACTTTATATATATAGCTACGTACATAACTACATGCTGTTGTAAAACCCAGAAATTCAATGCTATGTTCTAGACAATAATAAGTTGAGGTGGGCATAGTTGAGTTGCGTACAATACATAAGTGCATGCTGATATAGAATAATAAAAATACTTTTGTCATGTTAAGCACATTATATATACACTTTTTGCAAGGGATATTGATCTCTATCCTAGAAAGAGAGCAAAGCATTTTGAGAAGGATGAAAGCTACTTCTTGACGTAGCAGAGTTAGGATCTATGGGAGACGGAAGCTTCTGTACACATACTGAGTTGAAAAGAAAAAAACAAGAAAAAAACCCCACTAACTATTATTATTTTTTCCTGCAGGACTACACAATGTTGAAGTTGACAGGTGGGAATTTAGAGCAGCCAGAGAAGGAGCCCTTGTTTCTGAAGTAAAAGATAATGAAAGTTAAGCTGGTTATTATACCTGGCTTCATTCCACGAGTACTTCTTCTTTCACTGCATCATAGTAATACACCATGCGCTTTTTGTTCTGGTGTAAACATGGCATCAGCATGAATGATGCCTTTAGGCTTCTTTTCAATTGTACAAGGAGTGTTTGTTTCCTGCTCATAATAGCAGGAATGCAGCCTATCATGCATGTGGGACTCACAAGATAGCAACATCTTTCCAATTATAAAAAAATGAACAGAATCTGAACAGCGGTCAACAAATCACTGTAGGTTTGATCGAAGCAGATGAGGGTGTCTTTAGCTTACTTTGAAGCTTTCTTGTTCGACCATGCCTGGGAGGAAGGGTGATTGAGGAGAGTAGATCAGTTGAAAATACAAATGATAATTATTTCACTATTGTGTAAAGAAGGTCAAGTTTGTGTACACTACCACTCCTTTAAATGACCTCATTCCAAAACATATTCTGTGTTTGATTTGTGGCTCTCTCCTGCACAACTGTTACCAAGTCCATGAAGGAGAGAAGTTGTAGTCATCAGCAATTTATGAATTAGCCTGTACCCCAGCCAACCAGAAGTACACTTATTTATTCTTGTTCACCAGTCTTCTGGGCACATGCAAGTTTAAAAAATAGTGTATGGTTAATTTTAAAAACTTAATGTGCATATATTGTGTGAACAGTATCTGGTGCAGGCTATAAAATCCCTCCCCCTAACATTTTGTAATAGCTGATACCAAAACCTTGTAACATAGTTTTCATTTAAAATTCCTTCTCTCTTCTTCTCATCCCCTACCACCTCCCCCATTCTGAGGAAGGGAGAGAAGGGGAAAGGTAATGTATGGGACATACTGGGGGTGGGTGGCGGGAGAGGGGGGGAAAGTGTCCAGGTCGTCCGGATCCCCACTCCTTCCACACGCATGATGACTTTTCTTCATACTCATCTTATCAAGGATAATTCACAAGCTACATAAAAAAATTGACACAATCAACACTCCAAATCCCCCGAGTGTCTCCTTTAACACTTCATGTTGGTCACACTGGTTTCAAAATACTTGGACTACCCCTTCCCCTCCTTCTGGAGATCAGCTCTTGGTGGAGAATTCTTTCCTTCAGTTTAAGGCCCACCATATTTTGAACAGCCTCTTCTCCCTTCTTCCTACAAGTAATTCCCTACCTTATTACTAAATTCGCAAATGTTCTTAGTCCCTTCAATAAGAGATCATCTAGACCCTTTTAAGTGTGAGCTAAGTTAAATCACTGTTGGGTGCAAGAAATCACTAGCTAGCTATATGTAGAGAGCAACCATCCATCTGATCTTCGAGGTAAAAGGTTAAGTGTCCATAGATAATATAATTATATGCATATTATGTTGTTCTAAATTTGTCCCCATTAGAAATCAATGAAAATCTTCCTTACATCAGAACAAAAGGACCTTAGTAGCATAGTGCATGGTTGCTCTCTACTCACAGCTAGCTAGCTAGTGATTTCTTGCACCCTAGCAACAGTGTTTAAAATGTTTAAAAGATGCACGCCTGCATTCGCGTGATTATTTATAATGAAGTTTAAAAGTTAAAGCTAGCTCCACCGGTGAGGATTTGCCTCTGCTTTAGCAATTGATGTCCTTGATCCTCTAGTTCACTAAAACTTCTGAGTAGCTACACCAAACTCTATAAATGGTTATCCACTTTCCTTCCTCTCAATCTCACATAGGAGCACAGCAAAATCTATATACTGTACACTTTCTACATGTACCCATTCCACTGAAAACAACCCAATGGATGCTTGCTACATCAATGGCTGCTTAATTCAGGTACCATTGTAATAATTTAGGAGGTGCCTACTACATTGCCATGGGCACCTACTACATAGCTATATACTCCATGGTACTTTTTATCAGCTTAACTTAATTAAGGGTCTGTGTCAAAATTCTTACAGGATAGAATGTATACATATTTATACCCTCTAATTCAGAAGCACACAAACAAACTTTTGAAAGTGAAGTGGCCAAACTAAAAGTTCTGTGCGGAGCTTCCATGCATGATGTGAATACTTGTGATCTTAAAAGGGGAGGCTATGTGTTTAATGTCATAGCCTCAAGGAAATGGTGTGCCCTGACTTTGGAGCCCCATACCATTAGCATGCATTATATTATATTAATATTTTGAAATGGCTCTTAATATTATAGCTGTAGCATTATAGCTGTAGGTATAATCGTTCACCCAAAGTCAAAGACGACTTAAAGCCTTCCTTGGGTGATCCTCAAACACCACACAAAGGTTTGTCTGTATCTGTCCATGAGATCTCTATGTACCCGGTGCTCAGAACAAAAAAGAGGGAATAGCACAAGTATTGCTAACAGATCATACACTGTTGTTAAAGCCAATCTTTCTGGATGCCACACACACAAGCTAGAAAACATAACAGCAGGTTACCGGTTACCCACATTTCCTGGGGAGGAGGAGGAGGGGGGTGGGGAGGAAGTGATGCAAGTATTGATCACAGCTGCATTCCAAAATTTAAAATCCAGGTATCTGATGTGAGGCAAAAATGATTTACAGGGTGGTGGATTAAAATGCCCCAATAAATGGCAAAGGTTATAAAATGAGCTATTTTCTCCTTACAAAGTAGTTTTCCCATGAAACAGGGCCTAGGTACACAATAGCTGGGATCCCATCGAGCAGGGCTAGGCACCCTATACTCCCCATGAAGCAGAGCCTAGGCACCCAGTAGCTGTGCCCCCACATGAAGCAGGGCCTAGGAACCCAGGTAGGCATGCTACAAAGATGCACAATATTCTCTGTCTGTAGGCTGCTTCTCCTGATCGCCGTTGCTGCTCTAGTATTTCCTAGCAGTAACATTACTTGTCGAGAACCTTGCAATGAATGGGATTCTTCTCTCTTGCTGCAAGCAGCTTCTCCTGAGTGCCACTATAGTTGTTTTTTAGTTTTGGCTGCATTGGTGATTGGAAGGGAATTGGAAAATCATTCACTTAATTTTGACAGCTTTCCATAGATTTGTGAAAAGGTTTTGATTCAGCATGAAGACTCGAGCATCTAGTCGAAACATTGAGTGAATAAAAATTGATTGAGTAGGTGATTTCAACTGAGAGTCCTTTGTTTTGACTGATTTTTGTAAGGTAGTTGTTGACAATACTGTTGTGTTGTGCTGTGTGTATCATTGGGAATATGAAAAACACATGCAAAGTCATATCCCTAAATAAAATGGTCTCAATCATCACTGAAAAGAGCTACTTTATTCATAATATAAAACCTTTCTTAAGTGGTTTTAATGGTTACATAAAGTTTAGTCTGGATAGATTCTTGGTTTCCTGATAAATAAGCGGTCATACAAAATACCATAATAAAAATAGATGCTCCTAGTTTATATAATTATAGGAGGGAAAGATAGATAGAGCGTTTGACATCCGGCATTGCCCGAACCAAAAAGTGAAGTTGCAAGTATTACATTGTGGCTTTAACTTGTCTGTCTGGATGCCATACAACCTCATAAAAATAATAGTTGCCTAGTAAGATGTATCTGTTATGTGAAGCAGGGCCAAGGTAACCAGCACCAGTAGCTACCAGTGGGAAATCATTTTAACAGCCAGTGGTGGAAAATGAAGCATTGCCTAATCACTCATAGCTGAAGCAGGACCTAGGCATCCAATTACAGGGCTATCTAGGGGACCTGAATAATGCATATTTTAATTCCATGTAGACGCGACTTAATGCGCTTTGACTTGTGCAGTGAGTGTAGACATCCTGTATACTAGGTCTGGTCCCGGCCCTGTTGTCTCTGTGCGTGTGTGTGTGTAGATCTGATCAAGGACCTGTTGTCTGTGTGTGTGTATGCTAGGTTTGGTCCAAACCCTGTTGTTTCTCTGTGTGCGTGTATATGCTAGATCTGGTCCAGGCCCTGTTGTCTGTGTGTGTGTGTGTGTGTTATGTCTGGTCCAGGCCCTGTTGTCTGTGTCTGTGTATGCTAGGTCTGGTACAGGCCCAGTTGTGTGTTTATGTGCGTGTATGCTAGGTTTGGTCCAGGCCCTGTTGTTTCACTGTGTGTGTGTATGCTAGATCTGGTCCAGGCCCTGTTTTCTCTCTGTGTTTATGTGTGTGTATGCTAGGTTTGGTCCAGGCCCTGTTGTTTCACTGTGTGTGTGTATACTAGATCTGGTCCAGCCCCTGTTGTATCTGTGTGTGTGTGTGTGTTTATGCTAGGTCTGAGGTCTGGTCCAGGCCCTGTTGTCTGTGTGTGTGTATACTAGGTCTGGTCCAGGCACAGTTGTGTGTGCTTATGTGTGTGTATGCTAGGTTTGGTCCAGGCGCTGTTGTTTCACTGTGTGTGTATATGCTAGATCTGGTCCAGGCCCTGTTGTCTCTATGTGTATGCTAGGTCTGGTCCAGGCCCTGTTGTCTGTCTGTGTGTGTGTGTGCTAGGTCTGGTCCAGTCCCTGTTGTCTGTGTGTGTGTATGCTAGGTCTGGTCCAGGCCCAGTTCTGTGTGTTTATGTGTGTGTATGCTAGGTTTGGTCCAGACCCTGTTGTTTCACTGTGTGTATGTGTATGCTAGATCTGGTCCAGGCCCTGTTGTCTGTGCGTGTGTGTGCTAGGTCTGGTCCAGGCCCTGTTGTCTCTCTCTGTGTATGTTGCTATGTGCATGGAAGATCTCTCGTTCTCTGGGATATATGTAGTAGTATATTTAAGTAGTGTGTGTGTGTGTGTGTGTGTGTGTGTGTGTGTGTGTGTGTGTGAAGGTTCCTGGTGCTGGACGAGGCTGATCGCATGTTGGACATGTCGAGCCACAGATATGTCGCATAGTAGAGAAGGACACTATGCCCCAGACAGGAGATAGGTGTTCTCAGCCACCTTCCTCAAGGAGATCCAGGTCAATATACGAGGGGAGATTGGCCACTATAAGCAGGGACACAGGCCACTATAAGCAGGGAGACAGGCCACTATAAGCAGGGACACAGGCCACTATAAGCAGGGAGACAGGGCAGGGACAAAGGCCACCATAAGCAGGGACATAGGCCACCATAAGCAGGGAGACAGGCCACTATAAGCAGGGAGAGAGGCCATTATAGGGAGGGAGACTGGCCACTATAAGCAGGGAGACAGGCCACTATAAGCAAGGAGACAGGCCACTATAAGCAGGGAGACAGGCCACTATAAGCAGGGAGACAGGCCACTATAAGCAGGGAGACAGGCCACTATAAGCAGGGAGACAGGCCACTATAAGCAGGGAGACAGGCCACTATAAGCAGGGACACAGGCCACCATAAGCAGGGAGACAGGCCACTATAAGCAGGGAGACAGGCCACTATAAGCAGGGACACAGGCCACCATAAGCAGGGAGACAGGCCACTATAAGCAAGGAGACAGGCCACTATAAGCAGGGAGACAGGTCACTATAAGCAGTGAGACAGGCCACTATAACCAGGGAGACAGGCCACTATAAGCAGGGACACTGGCCACTATAAGCAGGGAGACTGGCCACTATAAGCAGTGAGTTGTAGCTCTTATACTATGTATGGTGTGTGTCTGCAGGTGTTGGCGCGGGACTTCCTGGACAACTACGTATTTTTGGCCGTGGGACGAGTTGGCTCCACCAGTGAGAACATCACATAGAAGGTTGTGTGGATGGAGGAAATCGATCATTCCTTCTCGACCTCATAGAGGTCACAGGTACACATGACCTCCTGCTTGTCCTAGCGTAGTCATAGAAACCAGAGATTAAGATGGAGTCCTGCTTGCCTAGTGTAGTCATTGAGACCAGAGGTTAAGATGGAGTCCTGCTTGCCTAGCTTAGCCATATGTAGAGACCAGAGGTTAAGATGGAGTCCTGCTTGCCTAGCTTAGCCATAAAGACCAGAGGTTAAGATGGAGTCCTGCTTGCCTAGCATAGTCATAGAGACCAGAGGTTAAGATGGAGTCCTGCTTGCCTAGCTTAGTCATAGAGACCAGAGGTTAAGATGGAGTCCTGCTTGCCTAGCTTAGTCATAGAGACCAGAGGTTAAGATGGAGTCCCTGCTTGCCTAGCTTAGTCATAGAGACCAGAGGTTAAGATGGAGTCCTGCTTGCCTAGCTTAGCCAGAGACCAGAGGTTAAGATGGAGTCCCTGCTTGCCTAGCTTAGCCAGAGACCAGAGGTTAAGATGAAGTCCTGCTTGTCGTGGCAACCATCATAACAGCAGCGCAGAGTTTGTTCTTGAGCTTCTGTTGTTGCTATCATCTTGAGACTGCTTGCTGGCACACATCATTGGTTATGTATCATATACCCTTTACCAGGTTCCACTGTTTTAATCAGAGATGCTTTTACATAGCCACTGGCTAGTGCCAGCTCCCTGACTCTTGCTATGTAGTTGTGTGTGTGTGTGAGTGTGCAGGCATGAATTCCTTGACCCTCATCTTTGTGGAAACCAAGAAATCTTGCGATACACTTGACAATTTCCTTTATAATAGGGGCTACTCCACGGCTTCATGGTGACCGTTCCCAGGGTGATAGGGAAATGGCACTGGGTAACTTCAGGAGTGGCCGCACACCCATCCTCGTGGCCACTGCGGTAAGCACTGTGTTACATTGCATTTGGTTGTACCATGTTACATTTCATTAGTGGTTGCACCATGTTAGTGGTTGTCGTAGTGAGGTGTCACCTGCCATTGTGATGCACTATGTGTGGGATTATAATGTGTGAAGTGACCAGCCATGGTGGTGATGTGTTGCCATGACAACCTACACGGGTGGCAGCTTGTGGACAGGACATCCCCAATGTGAAGCATGTGGTGAACTTTGACCTGCCTAGTGACATTGAGGAGTATGTGCACCGTCTTGGATGCACTGGGCACGTGGGCAACCTCGGACTGGCCACCTCCTTCTGTAACGACCGCAACAGGAACATCTGCAAAGATCTGCTGATGCTTCTGGCTGAGACCAAGCAGGAAATCCCATCCAGCATGGCCTACGAGGTCAAACAGCAGGCTAGAGTTCGATCCCAGAACAAAAGGTGTGAGGTTGTGGGAGGAGTTTGTTACTTGTGAAGATACACCAGCTGATAGCCCTGACAGGTTACTATTAGCCATGCATGTAGTAATCCCCTGCTCCTCTAACATGCATATAGTAATCCCTGCTCCTCTAACATGGATATAGTAATCCCCTGCTCCTCTAACATGCATATAGTAATCCCCTGCTCCTCTAACATGCATATGGTAATCCCCTGCTCCTCTAACATGCATATAGTAATCCCCTGCTCCTCTAACATGCATATAGTAATCCCCTGCTCCTCTAACATGCATATAGTAATCCCCTGCTCCTCTAACATGCATATAGTAATCCACTGCTCCTCTAACATGCATATAGTAATCCCCTGCTCCTCTAACATGCATATAGTAATCCCCTGCTCCTCTAACATGCATATAGTAATACCCTGCTCCTCTAACATGCATATAGTAATCCACTGCACCTCTAACATTCATATAGTAATCCCCTGCTCCTCTAACATGCATATAGTAATCCACTGCACCTCTAACATGCATATAGTAATCCCCTGCTCCTCTAACATGCATATAGTAATCCCCTGCTCCTCTAACATGCATATAGTAATCCCCTGCTCCTCTAACATGCATATAGTAATCCCCTGCTCCTCTAACATGCATATAGTAATCCACTGCACCTCTAACATGCATATAGTAATCCCCTGCTCCTCTAACATGCATATAGTAATCCACTGCACCTCTAACATGCATATAGTAATCCCCTGCTCCTCTAACATGCATATAGTAATCCCCTGCTCCTCTAACATGCATATAGTAATCCCCTGCTCCTCTAACATTCATATAGTAATCCCCTGCTCCTCTAACATGCATATTACAGGTCCGTAGGAAGCAAATCTGAACCTGTACGGCAACTAAGCCACACCCACAATTGGAGTGGCTTTACTTGCTACTGGAACTAAACACACCCAACTTCTGTGCACTGAAATTGTGACCTTTTGGGCCCTATAGAGTATTCTGCATATTGAGGAGAATTTTCTTAGGAACTTCACTTACATTATATATATTACAAGACAATGTTACTTTATGACATAATTAAAACAGGATAGATGGTTGATTTATTAGTGTTTCAAATTTAAAATTGTCCGAAGATACCACTTCTGTGCTCACTTTCTGCAACAAACTCATTAAGGCATGATGTCAAGTTAAGTTCATCGGTCTTCTCCTTGTGTATTATACATGAATTACCATTAAATTATTGAGGCGTTGCTCATTGTTGAATGCAAGTAGGTCTTGACTCGACGCAACCCTGAAACACTTCACTCACGGCATTGGTGCAGGAGTAACTAAAAGCAATTTAACTAAAGTACATAGAAACTTCACTAGACAGGAGAAAGAGTCTGCAAGTACTTTATGATGTCAGAGAGAGAATGCTCACTTCTGGTGGTTCCCATTGCTGTACTTATAAGTTGTAAATGGGTAGTTAGACTAGACTCATTGAAGTCATCGTGGTAAAATTCCACGACAAACTTTTTAACTCGTCGCTATAGTCCACCCCCCTTGCAGATTTCAGAAGAAGGTTCTCAAGTTTAGTTAGAGTGTAGGCTGTTCAAACCGTTCTTTTATGAATGCTATAATGAAATCAAAACATTCAAAGTAATGCTGCCTAAACAGATCCTTGTGTTCGGGACTACTCAGCACTGTGGAGAGTGTTGTCCCTGAAGCGAGTTTCCTGCGTCCCACGCACAACCGTACTCGTAGTCAACCTGTACGGGGAAAGACCCACTTGCGAGTTTTCGTCTGTCAAGACCTTCAGCAGAGCGTGTAGCCGATAAATATATAGCACCACACGTCTCCCCGTGTCTCTAGGCTTCAGCAGAGGGCGTAAATCTCTGCCTAGTCTGAAACGGCCGAAGCCTCTTGAAATAACATTGTCCAGCAGTCGGGATGTGTCCTAGTCGCTACTACCCTGCTAGGCTGGATAGCGGACTTAATTTGTTGTAACTTAAGAGATACAAAGAGATGATAATAATATTACCAGGCAACAGAAAAAGTTAGTGAGCATGCTCATTCGAAACGAATAATATCTGAGCTGAGAATGTATAACTGAGATAAGGAGTGTGCATGCGCGAGTAACAATTAATCCTCCGGTGGAGGCGTAGCTGCTCCATAGAGGCCAGAGCCCGATCATCCTGGGGGGGCCAGAGAGAGAAGATCCTCTTCATCCTCCAGTAGTAGAACTAGCTTGTGAACTGCCCTTTTGAAGGTGCCTTTGCTTGTCCTGACAGTAGCAACTCTGACAAGTCCGTCATCTCCTGCGTGGACCTGAGTTACTCTTGCCAGTGGCCAGCTGCGTGTGAACAAGTCGGTGTCTTTGATTAGCACGATATCGCCGGTACGGAAAGAATGCTGAGGGTGTTTCCAACGTCGAATGGCTTGCAGAGAGGAGATGTATTCCTTGCTCCACCTTTGCCATAGATCTGCTGAGAGTCGTTGTTGTAGATCCCATCGGGTGAGTCGGTTGAGATTGCGGTTGGAGAAGTCTGAGACTGGGCAAGACTTCAGTGCTTTTCCCACCAAGAAATGTCCTGGGGTGAGCACTTCCACTCCGTCTGCCGGTGCAGAATCGAGCGGAATGAGTGGCCTGCTGTTCAAGGCTACTTCAATCTCTACTGTGACTGCATACAAGTCGTCCATCATAAGAGTGTGTGGTCCAATGATCTTGACCATTAGGAGCTTCATGCTCTTCACGGCCGCTTCCCAGAGTCCCCCAAAGTGAGGCGACCTAGCTGGGATATGCTTCCACTGCATGTTATTGGTGGTGCAGAATCGATCCAGTGCTTCTTGAGTGACTGGTGACTGGATGAGTTGGTAGATCCCTTGGAGCTCGCGTTGAGCACCAACGAAGTTGCTCCCGTTGTCGGTAGTAAAAGTAAATGGATAGCCTCTCCTTGCGATGAAGCATCGGAGTGCAGATAGAAATCCTTCAGTTGTGAGGTCTCTGACCACTTCTAGGTGGACTGCTTTAGTGGCCATGCACACGAATATGCAAATGTAGATCTTCTCTATGACTCTGGAGCGAGTGAATCCGCGCCTGACCATGAGAGGCCCAGCGAAGTCTGCTCCAGTGTGGTGGAACGGTGTAGATGGAGTCACACGACAAGGTGGTAGCTGTCCCATCCTCTGTGAGGTGGTCTTTGCATACGCCTTCTTGCAGCGCACACAAGCCCTGGACACTCCCTTGACGAGGTGTTTTAGACCTATGATGTGAAATCTCAAAGAAACAATAGCAAGTAAAGCCGTAGGGCCAACATGCAGGTTGTCAATGTGTATTTGTGTACACAGCAACTTAGCAAACCGGTCAGACCGGTGAAGAATCACTGGGTGTTTCTGACTGGCAGTGGCTGATGATCTCTCGAGCCTGCCTCCCACTCTGATGAGTCCCTTTTCATCCAAGTATGGGCATAAATGCAGAAGGGTGCTTTTTCGTGAGACGACTCCGCCTGCTTGCAGTGCATCGAGATTGGATCTGAAGGATTGTCCTTGGCTGAGCTTGAGCAACGTCTCCTCCGTCCTCTGAAGTTCGGATAGTGATAGTCTGCATGAGAGAAGTCTCTCCACTGCTGGCGTCTTGCAGTTGTTGATGAAGCGGGTACACCAGCACAAAATGCGCTTGAGGTTCGCATATGACGAGAAGGCCTCTGTAAGGTCTATCAGTGGGATGGCAATCAGGACAGTAGGTGGTTCTTCTGACTTGACTCTCTGTTTCTTCCAGTCTGTCCTACACGGCCATTCTGATGGCGCGAGGCGGAGCCAAGTGGGACCTTCCCACCAGAGCCTGAAGTCTACAAGGACCCTAGGAATAGCGCCCCGAGAAGCCACGTCAGCCGGGTTGCAGAGTGTGGGTACGTGTCTCCAGTGTTCGGCAGGCACTCTCTGAACAGTTTCTCTCACTCTGTTGTGCTCATAGAGCATCCCCTTCCCCGGAGGCTCATGTAGCCAGCAGAGGGTGATGGTTGAGTCACTCCATGCAAAGATGTCTGCAGGTGGGATATGCAACACGTTAGCAACAGTACTGAGTAACTTACTGAGAATGTTTGCTCCTAAGAGCTCTAGCCTCGGTATAGTAGCCCCAGCGAGGGGTGCCACCTTCGTCTTCGCATAGAGTAGAGCTGTTGAAATGGTCGTGTCAGTGTACAAGACTCGAAGATACACAACTCCAGCATATGCCGCTTCTGAGGCATCACTGAAGCCGTGCAGCTGCATGCTTCTGACCGTCTTCCTCTTCTCCAAGTGATGTCTCTGGATAGGGTGCTCAGTGATGATGTGTAGATCTTGCCTCCACTTTCTCCACTCCTGTGCAATGGATTCTGGAACTGGGTCGTCCCATCCTAGCTTGAGCTTCCACAAACGTTGTAGTAGGACTTTCACCAAGATGGTGCTTGGGGCGAACCATCCCATGAGGTCGAACGTTCTTGCGACATCTGATGCAATCTTCCTCTTGGTGGGTCGATCCTCGGGAGTGAGCACTGGAGTAGCGACATGAAGTGTGTCCGTTTGAGTATTCCAGTGGACTCCCAAGGCCTTGTGGCACTCGGCAGGGGGCGAGAAGAGCTGCAGGTTCTCCTCTTCTCTCATTTCCTCTGGTACGGACTGAAGTAGTTCTGGAGAGCTGGACCTCCACTTTCTCAGCCTCATGCAGGCGTGATCGAGTAGTGCGTTCAGCTCCTCCCGAATCTCTACTGCCTCTTCGATGGTGCTGGCACCCGTTAAGCAGTCGTCCACGTAGAAGTGGTTCAGCACTATGTCGGCTGCTCTTGGATGTTCTGCCTGATGGTCAGATGCTGTCTGGCGCAACACCTGTGTAGCCAGGAAGGGTGACGATGTGATTCCGAAAGTGAGTCTTTTCATCCTCATCTCCGTGAGTCCCTCCCCGCAACAAGATGGCTGTAGTAAACGGTATAAGTCTCGATCATCTGGATGTAGCTGAATCTCTCGAAACATTTTAGAAATGTCTGCCGTCATGCCTATGGAGTGGGACCTGAACGACAGAACAACATTGGTTAACAAGGGGTATAGATTGGGACCTGGCAGAAGTATCTGGTTGAGAGAGATTCCTGTTGAAGTCCTAGCAGATGCGTCGAAGACGACTCGTAGTTTGGTTGTCGTGCTGGACTTTTTCGTGACCCCGTGAGCTGGTAGATAGTAAGTTTCCGACTCAGGTTTACGCAAGTCTTCTTCAGGCACTGGTTCAGCGTGACCCATGGCCTGGTACTCTAGCAAGGCGTTAGTGAAGTTGCCAAACTGCCCCTTAGCCACCAGAGATCTCTTGTTGGCGTGAAAGCGTTTCACTGCCTGACCTCGGGAGCAGCCTAAAGGGAGAGAAATAGATCTGCGTGGTAAATTGACAATGTATCTACCCTCCTCAGTTCGGGAGTGAGTGGTCTTGAAGTGCTGCACTGCCTGCTGCTCCTCCTCTGAGGTGTGGTCTGGTTCACTGGGTGGTTCTTCCACTTGCCAGAGAGCTGCTAGCAGTTCGTCGGTTGTTGGGTCTGCAGTATTGACGTGCAGACAAGGTGGATGTTCAGTTGTAGGTTGGTCTGGGTAGCATCTGCCGCGTATGATCCATCCGAATGTGGTCTCGAGAGCATGAAGCATCCCATCTGATGATGAGTGTTTACCTCGTAGCATGATGGTATCCACATAATCTGACCCGATGAGCATATCGATACGACCAGGTCTATCAAAGTGTGGATCTGCCAACTCAAGGTTTTTAATGAATGGCTTCTTGCGAACCCCGTGCAGCTGCATTCCTGGCAAGTCACCAGTGATGTTGTTGATTATCACAGCACGGCAGTCCACTGCAGGACGTCCAGGTGGAACGAGTGCCAAGTCTGCCTTATAGTGACAGCTCGGAGCCTCGATCTGGGATATACCAACCAGGCTGGTAGTCTCCTTCAATTTGCGTACTTTCAGAGATTGAGCCAGCTTTGACGTCATGAATGTCAAATGAGAGCCACTGTCGATGAGAGCCCTGGCTGAGCATCTGTGTCCTCCGGACTCTACAACGACCCAGCAAGTACTGATGAGTGCCTGCTGCTTAGAATGTACTGTGTAGCATGCTGGTGTAACATGAGCATTGGTGGCGGGAGGTGCACTAGGAGGCTGGCCTTCGGTTGGGGAATTCTGCTTGCGACGATGCAGTAGGGTATGGTGTCTTTTCCCACAGTCTCTGCAGGATCTGTTGCTATAACAATCACGAGCAAGATGGTTTAGAGACAGACAATTCGTGCAAACCTTCAGCCTAGAGGCTGTGCTGTTTTTGTCCTCCACTCCTTTGGCCCGGAACGTCTCGCACATGTAGAGAGGGTGAGGCCCGTCGTGGCACAGTGCACAGTCCTTGCTGCTCTGATGCAAAACTGGTGGCTTCCAAGGCTTCCACTGTTGGGCAACCGCAGGTGGCTTGGTAGCAGGAGTCTGTGTGGCGGGTGATTTTACAGCATCTGTTCTCCCGTAGAATCTCATCTGATACCTGCGAAGATACTCTGCAACATCCTCAAACGTAGGAGTCTTCTTGTGCTTGCTAGAGTATTCCGTCCAGTCCTGAAATAGCTTGGGCGGCATGATGAGTTCAAGGATGAGTGTATACAGTGTGTCCAGTGTGGCATCTGTACATTCCTTGAGAACAGCTATTGATGTCTGAAATAATGAGATGGTCTTGCTGATCCCTTCTGAGGTGAGATCAATAGTGTGCTTGAGAACAGCTTGCAAAGAGGTTCTACTAGTCTGTCTCGGCTGATCGTAGCGATCCTGAAGAGCTTTGATCGCTGCATCAAAGTGTGGTCCAGATCTTGTGACCGACTCGATGATGAGTTTTGCTTCCTCTGTCTTGACCGTCATGTTGAGAAATGCCAATCGGTCGACGTCTGTGAGACCGTCGTCTTTGGAAAGCGTGTTCTTGAATTTCTCCCAAAAAGGACGCCAGCCCACGGCTGTGCCATCGAAGTCAGGCAATGGCATACGAGGTAGTCTGTCAAACTTAGACATTTCTTTGGGTTTGGAACTGGAGACTGGGGCTGAGGGTGCAGTGTCCTCGCCGTGTCTGAGTTGTAGACCACATAGGTCCCTGATGAGTGCTTGGATGCCGTCCATCACTTCTGGGCGACTGGAGATTGTGTCTGCTGATTCTTGCATCTCAGACAATTTCTCTTGCAAGTCCCAAAGTGTGGGGGCTACGTGGCATCCGTCGAGTTTGGGCAGGTCTGCCAAGGAGTCCATGGACCGTCTGATTGTTCGGCAACGTCTGTAGAGTCTAGCTGCCTCTTCTTCTGCCTCCAGGGCTGACCCTAGCGTGATCATCCGCGTGCTTTCTACAGAGTAGTCGGCTTCTTCTCCGTCGATGTCCACTTCCTTCAGAAAGCTGATGATGGCGTCATGGACCACATCTGCAGTGACCGTGTCCTGCAGCAGCTTGTGTCGACGTACTGAAATCCCTTTGGCATCTAGCTCTTTGGTAGGCTTCGTCTGCAACTCCCTAAGATAGGTATCACACCACGTGGTGCTACGTAGCAGATTAGATCTCTTCTTCTTCAGGGTCGGCAGATCCAGCTCTGCGAACTCTGCTTCCAGTCGTCCTCTGTCTTCAAGCGTAGTCATGATAAGCTTGCAGACACAACTGAAAATGAATAAGAGATACAAGATTTTTAAAAAATGTCAAGTGACAAATGAGGTGGTGAAAAGATGGTGAGTGTGACAAGAGAAGTTCACAAGTCGTCTGTGTTTCTTTGCCACTCCAATCTTTGTTGGTTTTCCAGTTCTCTCCTGAGCCTTGGTCGCAAGTATGCTGGCAGCAAGATAGTATCCGGCTCGAAGGACCAAATGTCCGGGACTACTCAGCACTGTGGAGAGTGTTGTCCCTGAAGCGAGTTTCCTGCGTCCCACGCACAACCGTACTCGTAGTCAACCTGTACGGGGAAAGACCCACTTGCGAGTTTTCGTCTGTCAAGACCTTCAGCAGAGCGTGTAGCCGATAAATATATAGCACCACACGTCTCCCCGTGTCTCTAGGCTTCAGCAGAGGGCGTAAATCTCTGCCTAGTCTGAAACGGCCGAAGCCTCTTGAAATAACACTGTCCGGCAGTCGGGATGTGTCCTAGTCGCTACTACCCTGCTAGGCTGGATAGCGGACTTAATTTGTTGTAACTTAAGAGATACAAAGAGATGATAATAATATTACCAGGCAACAGAAAAAGTTAGTGAGCATGCTCATTCGAAACGAATAATATCTGAGCTGAGAATGTATAACTGAGATAAGGAGTATGCATGCGCGAGTAACAATTAATCCTCCGGTGGAGGCGTAGCTGCTCCATAGAGAGGCCAGAGCCCGATCACCTTGGGTTCAGTTGGATGATACGCTTCACCACTGCCAGTGCTGAGTCTAACTGGAGTTTTCCTCCTCCCAGGTAGAACAGGATCGCTAACCTCCAATTTTTCTGTAAAGAAATAACCTTTGACCAAAACAAGTCAAAGGAGTCCTCGCTCCGAAGACTTTCCAAGGTTTTCCTGTCTAATTTTTGAACTTCTGAGGCACTTAAAGAGGGGTTTTGTAAAGTTTTACTTATGTATGTTTAATTAAGGATTAACTCACCAAGCACTACACCAAACAAATATTCAAAAGTGGACATGCTATATTTTACACCAAATAATCGAGCACGGGTTTCTGAATCCCTAGCTATAAGCTATATCAAGAGCTTCTTCCCAAACTGCCTGAACAACATCATAATTGGAAATGATGAGGAAGCCCTGACTGTCTAGTGGGACACAGGGTTCTAAAACCAGTTGTTCCAGCTAATTTCTGCTTTAATCTTGTTAAACAAGCCTTCTCGCCGAGGTGAGTATTTACGCAGTTTAGATATTTCAAAAGTAGTATCTAGAGTATTCCTCAGAATTTGATTATTCTTGATGGTATCTCCAGCAGCTAAATTTAAAGCAGACCATAGCAATGGACAAAAATAGCTCCTGACTCTTCTCCACAAATTTGAGTAGAAGTCCTGCCCCTTGTTTGCAGCACCATCATAGTATTGAGCACGACAGTTATGAATGCTAAGATTCATATGACACATTGCATCCTTCAAACTATATACCAACCAAGACATCTGCTTTTATGGACTCAACGTGGTCAAGGCCATAGAAGTCTTCATGGGGTTGAAAATCATCGCCAATCCACCGAAAGCAAATAAATGAATTGCTCCTTATTAGATGAATCTGACACTTCGTCAGCCATCAGGGCAAAATCCATCAGGGCAAAATACTTGCTTGCTGGATAGAACTGGCTATATCTCAAAGAATATGTAATGCCATTATTTTAATAACTTCATTTTGTATTTGGCGATTAGTATATTTATCAGTTTTCTGACTTAACATGGCCGATATTGCAGGATCGTCCAATGCACGAAGATGCATTAATTGCATGAAGTTACTGTCAATTTCATCACCAGCACCACGAAAAGCTATTCCTTGTCTAGCTATGAATTGAGCTACCTAGACAAAAAAGGTTGAGTCCTGCACGTTTCCCTGGATCAGCATAAAATATATACTAGCTGTAAAATATGGAATGATTGCTGCCAAACCTATATAGGATATGAGTGGCAGCTAGCAGAAGCTGCCCCACTGTATTTTACTTGTTTAGATTGCTTGCACACACGTGAAACAATAAGCCAAGTCTTGACTGGAATCGTAGTGAAGCCATTTCGATTGATTGAACCAAGCGCGCTGAAAAGAGCGGTGAGAGATATTGGTTCTGCCAAAAGATCGCTTAGGAAAACTAAAGTTAGTTGGTTGAGTCAGAGAGGGATGATCGGGAAGCTCAGGACAATTGGGTAAACTGGAAGCCATGCTGAACTCTAAAATGATGGGTGTGGTTTCCATGAAGGGGGCGTGTTCGGTGCAAACCTATACGGTATTGACCGTTGCGGCTCCTACGGCTATGATATAGTAATCCCCTGCTCCTCTAACATGCATATAGTAATCCCGTGCTCCTCTAACATGCATATAGTAATCCCCTGCTCCTCTAACATGCATATAGTAATCCCGTGCTCCTCTAACATGCATATAGTATTATAGTAATCCCCTGCTCCTCTAACATGCATATAGTAATCCCCTGCATGTCTAACATGCATATAGTAATCCACTGCTCCTCTAACATGCATATAGTAATCCCCTGCACCTCTAACATGCATATAGTAATCCCCTGCACCTCTAACATGCATATAGTAATCCCCTGCTCCTCTTAACATGCATATAGTAATCCCCTGCTCCTCTAACATGCATATAGTAAGCCCCTGCTCCTCTAACATGCATATAGTAACGCCCTGCACCTCTAACATGCATATAGTAATCCCCTGCTCCTCTAACATGCATATAGTAATCCACTGCACCTCTAACATGCATATAGTAATCCCCTGCTCCTCTAACATGATCCCCTGCTCCTCTAACATGCATATAGCAATCCCCTGCTCCTCTAACATGCATATAGTAATCCCTAGCTCCTCTAACATGCATATAGTAATCCCTAGCTCCTCTAACATGCATATAGTAATCCCCTGCTCCTCTAACATGCATATAGTAATCCCCTGCTCCTCTAACATGCATATAGTAATCCCCTGCTCCTCTAACATGCATATAGTAACCCCTTGCTCCTCCAACATGGATATAGTAATCCCTAGCTCCTCTAACATGCATATAGTAATCCCCTGCTCCTCTAACATGCATATAGTAATCCCCTGCTCCTCTAACATGCATATAGTAATCCCCTGCTCCTCTAACATGCATATAGTAACCCCTTGCTCCTCCAACATGGATATAGTAATTCCTACACCTCTAACATGCATCTAGTAATCTCCGGCTCCTCTAACATGCATATAGTAATCCCCTGCTCCTGTAACATGCATATAGTAATCCCCTGCTCCTCTGACATGCATCTAGTAATCCCCTGCTCCTCTAACATGCATCTAGTAATCCCCTGCTCCTCTAACATGCATATAGTAATCCCTGTTCCTCTAACGTGCATATAGTATAATCTCTTGCTCCCCTAATGAGTTGATGCCCAGGGGCATGTATAATTAGCAGTGTGTACTGCCACTATCATGTGTTGTGTGTCCATACCATCACAGAGAAGGGGGAAGGGGGCAGAACTAGAGTGACTGGTGGAACTGACCACACGTGTGTGTGTGGGCATATGCCACACTAACTTACTGACATTATCCTAGTCTCAGTCTAGTGGAGGACTAGCTAATTACTGTGAGCCTCAACTGCACACACACACACACACACACACACACACACACACACTATATACATATTATATATATTATAATACAAATGTAATCACTTGAGCCTTGCTTGTCTTGTGGACTCTGCACCTTGTGGACTGGGCGAGGTCTAGAGAATGCCATAACATTACTTCACGCAGAACTTTCAGGTCACCTGCGGCCATGCACTAACTAGGGAGATGAGGGGTGTGGTTGCACTGGACACCTTCCACTGCCAATCCTATCTCCTCTGGCGAGACAATACAACCTCTTGCATCTTATCTTAACTTAACATGTGAGCAGGCTATATAGAGAGTTGAATATAGAGCAGGATATATATAGAGAGGTGAATGTAGAGTAGGATATATATAGAGAGAGGTGAATATAGAGCAGGCTATATAGAGAGAGGTGAATATAGAGCAGGATATATATAGAGAGAAGTGAATATAGAGCAGGATGTATAGAAGATGTGATGTATATATGGGGTGAACATAGAGTAGGATATATATAGATGGTGAATATAGAGCAGGAGGGTACATAGAGAGGAGACTATAGAGCAGGATGTATATGAGAAGTGAACATACATGTAGAGCAATATATATAGAGAGGTGAATATAGAGCAGGATATATAGAGGTGAACATAGAGAAGGATATATATGGGTGAATATAGAGCAGTATATATATATAGAGAGAGAGGTGAATATAGAGCAGGATGTATACAGAGGTGAACAGTAGAGAGTTGAATATAAAGGAGGTTATTTATAGTGTTAAACAGAGCAAGATATATAGAGAGATGAATGATTATAGAGCATGATATATAGGTGATGAATAGAGCAGTATATATATAGAGAGAGGTGAATATATAGCAGGATGTAGAGGTGAACATAAAGCAGTATATATATAGAGAGAGGGGAATATAGAACAGGATGTATATATAGGGGTGAACATAGAGTAGGATATATATAGATGGTGAACATAGAGCAGGATATATAGAGAGAGGTGAATATAGAGATAGAGAGGTGAATATAGTATATATAGGTGGTGAACCTAGAGCAAGATATATAGAGTGGTGAATATAGAACAGGATGTATATAGGGATGAAAATGAAGCAGTATATATAGAGGTGAATATAGAGCAGGATATATAGAGAGGTGAACATAGAGAAGGATATATAGAGAGTGGATGTAAGGATGAAGGGAGACATATTAAGAAGAAACCACTGGAAGTGATCGATATAGGCATCTACCACATCCACAATATGGTTGCCAGAACTAGCTCTTACTGCAAGAGATAAGAAACTGATTGAGAACAAAGATTGGTTGAACGATGGCCATATATATGCTGCTCAAAAACTTCTAAAAACTGAATTCCCTCATTTTGGTGGGTTATGAGCTACCGCAGTAGTAGCTAGTATGTCTGGAGGTCCTCTTTGTGGTGATGCTGTTCAGATTGTTCATGTTGAAAACAGTCACTGGATCTGTATAGCCGTAGATATGAATGATTCGAGTAATGTCAAAGTTTATGATAGCCTTTTCAATTCTCTACCACTATCCACTTGTCAGCAGATTTGTGCACTAGCAGCAAAACAATCACTCTGCAATTCATCACTATGCAAACACAAACAAACAAGAGTGACTGTGATGTATTTGCTATAGCTTGTGCTGTGGCACTATGCCATCAAGATGACCGCTCCACTCTCACCTGGAATGTTTCAGAAATGTGGCCACATCTTATTGATTGCTTGGAAATCAAGAAAATGACGCCCTTTCCTCTCAAAAAGAAGATAACAAAGCCTCTGAAAACATAAGATGCATTCAAATAATTCGTGTTTATTGTGTTTGTCGAAGAACCTGGAATAAAATGGTCAGAATGGTTCAGTGTGAAAAATGTGCAGAGTGGTACCATCAGGATTGTGTTGGGACTCCAAACAAAGTTTTCCTGTCCCCAAAATTCATAGTACACATACAATTAGTTCAAAATGCCAAACTGATCATTAACAAACTAATTCTATGTATACTCTGAATTTTATGTAATGAATGTTGTTAATGAATGTTGTTACAGTTATTGGAACTAAAACATTGAACAGTATAACTTGTACCTAGCCAAGTGTTCCATCCATTTGGGTTAAGTCAATGGTGAAACATTTTACCATATTATATTTTAGGCTTACAAGCTCTACCTAATATAACTTTTTTGTGGGTAAATAGCTTGACCCTCATCACCAGTATGATTAAACATATCTAGGTACATTATAACTCTGCAAGTGCTCAATCCCAGGATTGAGCAACTCTGCAAGTTCTCAATCCCTGGATAGAACAACTCTGCAAGTGCTCTATCCCTGGATGGGGCAACTCTGCAAGTGCTCAATCCTGGGATAGAGCAACTCTGCATTGCTCGATCCTGGGATAGAGCAAATCTTAGGTTTGCACCCGCTCAATCCTGGGAATGTGCGCGCAATCCCAAGATCGCGCAAGCAAACCTGGAATCTGGGAATGAGCACCTCAATCCTGGGATTGAGGTTTGCGCGTAACATATATATAAGAGGAAGGTGAATCTAGAGCAGGATGTATATACATGTAGGTGTTGAACGGAGCAGGATATATATAGAGAGAAGTGAATATAGAGCAGGATATATAGAGAGGTGAATATAGAGCAGTAATATAGAGCAGGTATCTATAGGTGGTGAATGTACTTCCCCATATATAATATTTACACGTATATAATATTTACACGTATATAATATATATTTACATGCATATAATACATGCATATAATATATAATAATATTTACACGTATATAATATATAATAATATTTTACATGCATATAATACATGCATAATATATAATATTTATACGTATATAATATATAATAATATTTACACGTATATAATATATAACACGCATATAATATATAATAATATTTACACGTATATAATATATAATAATATATACACGTATATAATAAATAATAATATTTACAGGTATATAATATATAATATTTACACACATATAATATATAATATTTACACGTATATAATATATACTAATATTTACATGTATATAATATATAATATTTACACGCATATAATATATAATAATATTTACATGCATATAATATATAATAATATATACGATATAATATATATAATATATAATAATATTTACACGTATATAATACAATAATATTTTCACGTATATAATAAATAACACGTATATTATATAATAATAATATTTACACTATTTACATGTATATAATATATAATAATATTTACACGTATATAATATATAATAATATTTACACGTATATATATATATATTATTATATTTACACGTTATAATATTTACATGCATATAATGTACAATAATATTTACATGTATATAATATATAATAATATTTACACGTATATATATACATAATAATATTTACAGGTATATAATATATAATAATATTTACACGTATATATATACATAATAATATTTACAGGTATATAATATATAATAATATTTACATGCATATAATTATTCTTGTTTCTGGTGGTTTGTTATAGTTAAGAGGTGAGCAGCTCGCACCTCAGGTTGCATGTCTAGCAAGCTCCACCCCATGGCCATGAAGAGTTTCCCTCCCATCTTATCATTGCATTCATAGAGGGACCCTCCTTGAGGAGTATGTGTTGACCACCTTAGTGATTTAAGGTCTGCTTAGAGTCTTTCTGGAGCCAAGTAATATCAGTGGAAAATGCAAGAGCATTTAGGCAGAAGAGGAGATGAGCTTTGGTTTGGAGGGGAGGGCTACTGTATTAGTGGGCCAGTGAATATTGGGAGGAGGCTAGCACTCAGCAATATAGAAACACAGCTAGCATGTAGTTTGTAGATGATGGACACTAATTGTAAGCACATTCCCTCCTCCCCACAGTACTCTCACATGCAAGACTCCACATGCTCCACCTCCACCACCTTGTAGTGGCCTGCCAACTAGTGGGGGATGTGGGAGTCTGTTCAATTACTGCCATGGGTATGGATGTATGGTGCTCCTGGGTATGGACTTATGGAGCTCCTGGGTATGGACTTATGGAGCTCCTGGGTATGGACTTATGGGTATCGACATATGGAGCTCCTGGGTATGGACTTATGGAGCTCCTGGGTATGGACTTATGGAGCTCCTGGGTATGGACTTATGGGTATCGACATATGGAGCTCCTGGGTATGGACTTATGGATCTCCTGGGTATGGATGTATGGAGCTCCTGGGTATGGACTTATGGAGCTCCAGGGTACGGACTTATGGGGTTCCTGGGTATGGAATTATGGAGCTCCTGGGTATGAACTTAATGAGCTCCTGGGTATGGACTTATGGAGCTTCTGGGTATATGGAGCTCCTGGGTAAGGAATTATGGAGCTCCTGGATATGGACTTATGGAGCTCCTGGGTATGGACTTATGGGTATCGACATATGGAGCTCCTAGGTATCGACATGGAGCTCCTGGGTATGGACATAATGGAGCTCCTGTATGGATGTATGGAGCTCCTGGTTATGGACTTATGAAGCTCCTGGGTATGAATTTATGGAATTCCTCGGTATGGAATTCTGGAGCTCCAGGGTATGGACTTATGGAGCTCCTGGGTATGGACTTATGGAGTTCCTGGATATGGAATTATGGAGCTACTGGGTATGGACTTATGCAGCTCCTGGGTATGGACTTATGGAGCTCCTGGGTATGGACTTATGGATCTCCTGGGTATGGAATTATGGAGCTCCTGGGTATAGACTTATGGAGCTCCTGGGTATTGAATTATGGAGCTCCTGGGTATGGAATTATGGAGCTCCTGGGTGGAAAAGAAAGTGATTGTGTTAAGAGTTTTGTGGGACACTCCCTCATCCACACCACACTCCACCACCATACTAACTCTTACATAAACCAACCATACATCTCATCAGGTGTCACCAGCAACCCTATCCACAGCATTGCATACAGACTCACTACACTAGCAATCATATATCCATGAACCCTTGGTACTTGCTCCCCCTGCAGACTTAAGTCAGGCACTTGCTCCCCCCACACTTGGGTCAGGCACTTGCTTCCCACACACATACAGACTTGGGTCAGGCACTTGCTCCCCCCACACATACAGACTTGGGTCAGGCACTTGTCCCCCCACACATACAGACTTGGGTCAGACACTTGCTCCCCATACACATACAGACTTGGGTCAGGCACTTGTTCCCCCACACATACAGACTAGGGTCAGGCACTTGCCCCCCCCCCCCACACATACAGACTTGGCTTGCTCCCCCCAGACATATAGACTCACTTGCTCTCCCCCACACATATAGACTTGGGTCACACACTTGCTCCCCCCACACATACAGACTGACTTGGGTCAGGCACTTGCTCCCCCACACATAGAAACTTGGGTCAGGCACTTGCTCCTCCCACACATACAGACTTGGGTCAGATGCTCCCTCCACACATACAGACTTGGGTCAGGCACTTGCTCCCCCCACACATACAGACTTGGGTCAGGCACTTGCTCCCCCCACACATACAGACTTGGGTCAGATGCTCCCTCCACACATACAGACTTGGGTCAGGCACTTGCTCCCCCCACACATACAGACTTGGGTCAGACACTTGCTCCCTCCACACATACAGACTTGGGGCAGGCACTTGCTCCCCCCACACATACAGACTTGGGTCAGGCACTTGCTCCCCCCACACATACAGACTTGGGTCAGATGCTCCCTCCACACATACAGACTTGGGTCAGGCACTTGCTCCCCCCACACATACAGACTTGGGTCAGACACTTGCTCCCTCCACACATACAGACTTGGGGCAGGCACTTGCTCCCCCCACACATACAGACTTGGGTCAGAAACTTGCTCCCCCCACACATACAGACTTGGGTCAGGCACTTGCTCCCCCCACACATACCAACTTGGGTCAGGCACTTGCTCCCCCCCACACATACAGACTTGGGTGAGACACTTGCTCCCCCCAGACATACAGACTTGGGTCAGACACTTGCACATACAGACTTTGGTCAGACACTTACTCCCCCCACACATACAGACTTGGGTCAGACACTTGCTCCCCCCACACGTACAGACTTGGGTCAGGCACTTGCTCCCCCCACCTCACATACAACTTGGGGCAGAGATGCCAGCCCTTGCAATGATGGCTGATCACAAGGGCAGACACATATTCACACCAACATGGCCACAAACAAGCAACATTAAAAATTCAATTAGCAACTGCACCACTGCCATCAACAGCAGCCACACCCAGTGGCTACAATAACCCTGTCCCCAAGACCAGACATTCTCATCGTGCTAGGTGAACATTATTAGCACACTTGCTGTTATAGGAACATTAATAATCGCTGTGTAACAGAGTGGTGAAGACAGGGGGAGTGGTTAGTGATGGTGAAATATGCAGCACATTATCTTGAGTGTTAGGAGGTTCACTTGTAGATCATAAAGACTCAGGGTGGAGGTGTTATATCAGTCATAGCCTGAGGTCGTCACACTTGAGTTGTTTTAAAGCAGACCGACCTTTAGCACCAACCTTGTTATCATAGAGCCACAGTTGTCGTAGATTATTACAAGTCTTGAGTGCACCTGCCAGAGCCACTGCACCTTCTTCACCAATATTGTTATTATTGAGACACAGTTCTTGTAGATTATTACAAGTCTTGAGTGCACCTGCCAGAGCCACTGCACCTTCGGCACCAATATTGTTATTATCGAGCCACAGTTCTTGTAGATTATAAGTCTTGAGTGCACCTGCCAGAGCCACTGCACCTTCTTCACCAATTTTGTTATTATTGAGCCTCAGTCGTTGTAGATTATTACAAGTCTTGAATGCACCTGCCAGAGCCACTGCACCTTCGGCACCAATATTGTTATTATAGAGCCACAGTTGTTGTAGATTATTACAAGTCTTGAATGCACCTGCCAGAGCCACTGCACCTTCTTCACCAATATTGTTATTATTGAGACACAGTTCTTGTAGATTATTACAAGTCTTGAGTGCACCTGCCAGAGCCACTGCACCTTCGGCACCAATATTGTTATTATGGAGCCACAGTTGTTGTAGATTATTACAAATCTTGAGTGCACCTGCCAGAGCCACTGCACCTTCGGCACCAATATTGTTATTATCGAGCCACAGTTGTTGTAGATTATTACAAGTCTTGAGTGCACCTGCCAGAGCCACTGCACCTTCGGCACCAATATTGTTACTATTGAGACACAGTTCTTGTAGATTATTACAAGTCTTTAGTGCACCTGCCAGAGCCACTGCACCTTCGGCACCAATATTGTTATAACTGAGCCTCAGTCGTTGTGGATTATTACATGTCTTGAGTGCACCTGCCATAGCCACTGCACCTTCGGCACCAATATTGTTACAACTGAGCAACAGTTCTTGTAGATTATTACAAGACTTGAGTGCACCTGCCAGAGCCACTGCACCTTCGTCACCAATATTGTTATGATTGAGCCACAGTTGTTGTAGATTATTACAAGTCTTTAGTGCACCTGCCAGAGCCACTGCACCTTCGGCACCAATATTGTTAAAATTGAGCCTCAGTTGTTGTAGATTATTACAAGTCTTGAGTGCAACTGCCAGAGCCACTGCACCTTCGGCACCAATATTGTTATTACGGAGCAACAGTTTTTGTAGATTATTACAAGTCTTTAGTGCACCTGCCAGAGCCACAGCACCTTCATCACCAATCTTGTTATTATTGAAACTCAATGTTTGTATACAGTTTAGCTTGTTGAGGCTAACTTCTCTCAGTAGTGCTGTAACATGTGCAGCATGTAAGTGACAAACATCCATAGATAGGAGTGTGACAGGGTGGGAAGCAGTGGTGATGACATAGCCCACAGCAGTCATGTCAGAAGGTGTGAGAGTAGAGAAACCAAAGTCAAACTCACGAGCTCTTCCCTCTACTAAGTTGTCACAGAGCAGACGTTGTTGAGACACAAATGCATAGTGGACCTCATGCAAGATATCTTGTGATCTCTTGCTATCTGCAGGCCACATTATACGCTGTATTTCTGCTAGTTTGTCTTCAGTCTTGACTATGCTGCAGTAAAACTTCCATACTACACGCATGTGCTTCGCTGCTGTATATTGGGTGACAATCTTCTTTTGCTCTCTATTTTTAAGTTGAGCTAAGTGGAGTGCTGCCAGATATTCCTGGAAGGTGAGATGGAGAAAGGTGTAGGTATTATCCAGTTGGTCTAGTTTAGCTGTTCTGTCCACCGTCAGCAAGCCGAGGGTAGCCATATCATCCGGGCCAGTACAAAGGGAAAGTGGAACGTCGGTATCACTCTGGCGAACAGTTTGTGAGGAGTTGATGGTCATATTAAAAGCGAGTCTGCAGATCTTGCGGAAACATTTCTTGTCCCTTCGTCGTAAATCTTTCAGTGAAGGGAGTGTAGCTGCTGCATTAGCACGCTTTAGATTGCGTAAGACAATAAATTTTGTAAAATGTTCGTAGATATCTGCCTCATTTGCTGGAATCCCTCGCTCATGCTCATGGAGGAAGCATATCATGGCAGCATGCACTGGCAGATAGCACATGTGGAGTAGGTTGGGATGGGAATTTAGATGTGCTTTCAGTTGAGCTGGTGAGCTACTATTGGGCAGGTGTGAAGTGAAGGGGTATTTGTCCACATATTCAAGGATTTGCTCATGACTGAAGCCCAGCACTTCAACATGTCTGTTAACATGAGGAGCACTCCTTAGTTTCTCAGTGGCCACTGGTCGCGATGCCACGATGATCATTGCCTCAGGAAGGCATTCCTCGTATAGTAACTGATGGATAATGGACTTGGTTTCCTCTTGGGGATGGAACTCGTCTAATCCATCAAGTATAAAACACACATCCTCGCCTTTAGATTGTGTAATGTCTGTGACCACCTTCTCACATTCTCCTCTGTCCCGGTAGAGAAGGCCGAGAAGATCTGACAAATTTTCAGTGGTTCTATTAGCTAGGTCCCGGAGAGGAACATGAAAGGTCAGTTTTGCACCTTTCAGTACGTCCCCACTTGTGGCCCAATCCCGGGAGACCTTGTGCAGCAAAGTTGTCTTGCCACTTCCCGGCCGACCCTCGATCAGCACCAGTGCTCCACTCTCGTACTCTCCAAACACGGCCTCAAAGTCAATCTTTTCCTTGGTCTCTAAAACATCGTCGATGTCTCCACGAATAGAGGATGTGTAAACATCGGTAACCTCGGTGCTCTTGGTGATGAGAGCGAGATCGATGAAGGTATTTGTCACCCTCGGAGGCCAAGAGTCTCGGGGGACTTCTCTAGTCTTGGAGTAGAGCTTGAGAAGATGTTTCTTCTCTGGAAGAAAGCTTACGGTCAAGTGAACTGATGGACTAATGACTTCCTCACTGGTTCTAGTGATGTGGCAGGTGTACTTGCCTTGAGCTCCTTGCCGGGATGGCCTGATAGCAAGGATGGGGGTGTGTGCACCTGAGTAAGCCAGGCCGTCAGTTAAGGGCTGGCCCTCCCTCGCCCACAGGTAGGACACTCCCTCATTGTCACCAACTTGTACCTCCAAGAGTGCAGACTTGCCATCAGCTACTTCAGTGTCGCTAGACAGGTAGGCTACCTTCAGGGGCGACTCTGATCTGGGGGGCTTTGGCACTGGTGTTTTATGGGATGGCTTCAGACATGCTCTGAATCTCATCTCTAAGTTCTCTGCGGCACAAACTCTCCCTACTAGCTGGCCGGCCAGTGCAAGCAGGAGGCTCTTCAGAGTGCTCTTGTCCGACTTGTTATGCAAGATCCACTCACGGAGAATACTGGTCATCCTTAGTGCATTAGTATTAGCACTGCACCTGCACTCTTCTATGACATGTAGAGGCAGCTGCAAGGCTGTGCCTAAGAGCTCCCACTTATCACTCACTTCAACAAGAACTTCCATCAATTCAGGAAGATCGGCTTCTACAAGACAGAGGTCACCTCCTACCTCCCGGCCACTGCCTGCCCCATCAGCTAGAGCCCATTCCTCTAATGACTCCTCCCTCAGGCGGCTAGCCAGCTGTTTGGCAGGCCCTCCATACTCAGCCAGGACTTTGAGGAACCTGTGGAACACTGAGACATCGTGTTTCACTCCATCACACACTCCCTGCAGTAAGTACCTTAGTGTGAGCTTGGGCTCCAGGGCATCGTCCAGGGAGGCAAAGACATCATGCACTTGCCGGGAGATGACCTGTGACCTGTACAATTCCGCTGAGAAATGCACGAGTTTGGTGGTTGCCACTTGAGCCAGCAAGTCATCATGGTGCTCCTGCAGGACCTGGTGCTCCTTATTGGCAAGCGGCTGAGGGGCATGTTCAGCTGAAGCAGACATCTCAGAGAAAGCGATGGGAAGTTCGAGAAGTGCTGATCACAAAATTCGAGAGATGATAGATCACAAAATTCGAGAGGTGCTGATCACAAAATTCGAGAGATGATAGATCACAAAATTCGAGAGGTGCTGATCACAAAATTCGAGAGATGATAGATCACAAAATTCGAGAGGTGCTGATCACAAAATTCGAGTGGTGCTGCTCACAAAACTCAAGAGGTGCTGCTCACAAAATTCGAGAGGTGCTGATCACAAAATTCGAGAGGTGCTGATTATGAGGTAATAGATCACAAAATTCGAGAGGTGCTGATCACAAAATTCGAGAGGTGCTGATCACAAAATTTGAGAGATGATAGATCACAAAATTCGAGAGGTGCTGATTACGAAATTCGATAGATCACAAAATTCGAGAGGTGCTGCTCACAAAATTTGAGAGGTGCTGCTCACAAAATTCGAGAGGTGCTGCTCACAAAATTCGAGAGGTGCTGATCACAAAACTCGAGAGATGATAGATCACAAAGGTTAAGAGATACAGGATCAGCAAGTTTGATCTCAGGCTATGGGCGTGTCCCTTTATACTCCAGCTCACTTCCTGCCTGGCACTAATTAAGTTGGCCCTTGAGGGCTGCTCCTCCCACACATGCCAGGCATGTAGGAAGCCACAAAACTACTAGTGCCATGTACAGATCTGGTGACCCACCAAACATGTGTATGTATGTTTGTGCAAGTGTGCAGTGCTGGAGGGGGCGGGGAATGTTTGGTGCATGTATAGTACATAATCATTATTTAGCTCCATCACCTTTGATAAGGGCAGTAGTTGTAAATAAGGTAGAAGGACTACAAATAAGTGACACTTCACTTCTTCTCAAGATGCATCAAGGGTGTGGTCTTGGGGGCTAGAGGTACCTTGACGGTGATGGTTTAGGCCTTGCTTTAAGGACAGCTATAAGCCATCATCACAGAAGCAGCTCTTGGCATTGGCAGCCATTTTGTTTGGGAGATGTCTGTGCATGCACTTTCCTAGCTGTGTGTACATGCAAGTTTTATTGGCCCCTAGCTGTGTGTACAAGCAGTGTGTGGCGTCCTCTAGATTGCAGGACTGAATTACTATGAGGTAATTAAAATAGAACTTAATGTTTTAACTTTACCCAATACATATTCAATATTGATGATATTCAATTGCTAAATGATATTCGATTGCTAAATGGTGACCCTGACGAGGAAAAGCCCCCTCTACTGACTTCGCCGACTGTCTAACGACGTACAGCGGCCTTCCCGACTGTCCTCCACTGCTCCAGTAAAAAAACTAAACAAACAAGGACAGAGACATCAGGTCAGAAGTGTCCCTTTACCTATGGATCTCACAACTCAAGCAAAGCTCATCGCCGATCTGGCAGCCGCAGTGCCAGGCAAGGATGACATTATCGCCGCAATGGTAGCTGCACAAGCAGCCCACGATACAGCACATCCCCTGGCCCAGACTCCACAAGTAAATGCAGCCAGGATTGAGCTTCCTGAGCTAGACCTCGATGACCCTGATTACTGGTTCCTCGCTGCTGAGGTGCAGTTCCACCTTCGAGGCATTACAGCTGATATTACTAAGTACTACTATATTGTAGGCCGGTTCGATAAGACAGTACAGAAACGCATGCGGTCTATGCTGCAGAAGACTCCAGACACCGACAAGTATGAGTACATCAAGACAGCTGTGCTAACGATCTATGGACAGACAGCTCAGAAAAAGGCCATGGCCAGCTATGAAGCCCGCAACCTAGGTGACAGGTGCCCTTCAGACCTGCTTGACCACCTTCGTGGCCTCTTCAATGCCGAAGAAATCTTTCGCCAAGGTTTCCTCATGCACCTACCTGAGTGTGTACGAATGCAGCTTGATGGCAGAACAGGCACCCTGGAAGAATTGGCTGAGAAAGCAGATGCCATCATGGAAGGTCAGTCAGCATTACCGGCGATTACCGCATTTGTTGGGAACCCAGCTAGAATGACGAAAACAGCAGGAAGTTCTCAATACCAGAGTCAGAAGAAACCCAAGAGACCATCGGGTTCTGACTCTGACACTGGATTTTGCTGGTACCACCTCAAGTTTGGACAAAATTCCCACAGGTGTGTCAAACCCTGCAAGTTTCAACATCAGACACAAAAAGCGATCACATACATTGATCCATAGGAAAACTGCTTGGCCGGGCGCTAGTGGCGTCAACGTCCGGCCTTCAAACAACTAATCGCCTCTTTTACATGTATGACCAGAACTCATCCCGGCGCTTCCTTGTTGATTCAGGAGCCCAGATTAGTGTGTTCCCTGCATCCAAACTTGACAAACGGACTGGTCAACATGGTGAAAGCCTAATTGCGGCCAATGGGTCCCACATCATGACCTTCGGGAAGCGCACAATGTCACTACAATTTGGCCCACGCCATTTCACCTGTGAATTTCTCCTCGCAGATGTGACACAGCCAATTCTCGGTGCTAACTTCTTTTGAAATGAGAACCTACTCATTGACTGCAAGAACAGACGCTTGGTTGATGTTAGCACCTACGAGACCATGCCAACTCAGTTAGCCCCCAACAACCTTGCAACAAGATTTCGAGGCCTGCACCAGGCTGTAGTTAACAGTACAGAAAAAGGCACAGCAGATGACACCCTTGCTGTCATCCTCTCAGAGTTTCCCACACTCACTCTCCCCCACTTTTCCACCACAAACACCAAACATGGTGTACAACACCACATCTCAACAGATGACCGACCACCCTCGCATGACAAAGCACAGCGCCTCTCACCTGCTAAATTGGCTGTAGCAAGGAGGGAGTTCTTGGCCATGGAAAAGTTGGGCATCGTTCGCCACTCTGACAGCTCTTGGGCTTCACCCTTGCACCTTGTCCCTAAGCCTGATGGATCATGGTGCCCATGTGGCGACTACCGCCAATTGAATGAGAAGACCCAGCTTGATGGTTATCCTGTCCCACATGTCCAGGATTTTGCAGCCAACCTTCACGGCAAGAACTTCTTCAGCAAGATTGACCTGGTTAAAGGTTTCCATCAGATACCTGTTCAGCCTCAGGACATTCCAAAAACGGCCATGATCACACCGTTTGGGCTATTTGAATATTTGAGAATGCCGTTTGGACTTAAAAATGCAGCACAAACATTTCAGCGATTTATGGATCAGGTATGTTCTGGTTTGGAGGGTTTCCTTTTCGTCTACCTAGACGATGTACTGGTGGCTAGTAAGACAGCATCCGAGCACCGTCGACATCTCAGAATGTTTTTTAAACGTCTGGCCCAGCATGGGCTTGTGGTGAACCAAAAAAATGTGTGTTTGGAGTCAGCAGTTTGGACTTCTTAGGGCACCGTGTCTCAGCAAAGGGTGCAGCACCACTTCCTGACAGAGTTCAAGCCATAAAAAATTTCCCTGCACCAATCACCACCAAGAGCTGCTGGAGTGGCTCGGCATGATCAATTTTTACCACCGATTCATTCCACATGCAGCTGATCTAATGAAGCCCATACACGAGGCTGTGCACACAAAGCCATTCCGTTGGTCTGAGAAACTCCAGACGGTCTTCAAAGCGGCCAAGGCTGGACTTTCATCTGCCGTCCTTTTAGCACACCCAAGCCACAACGCACCTACCAGCATCACAGTCGATGCTTCAGATACATCTGTTGGCGGAGTCTTCGAACAATTCTTGGACGGAGATTGGCACCCCATTGCCTTCTTCTCCAAACAGCTGGATCCAGCTCAATCCCGGTATAGTGCATTTGATCGTGAACTGCTGGCAATGTACCTGGCAGTACGCCACTTGCTCTACTTTGTTGAAGGCAGACCTTTCGTCCTCTACACAGACCACAATGCATTAACCTTTGCTTTTGCCAAACAGGCTGGCAAGTATACCCCAAGACAACAGCGTCACCTTGCCTATGTCAGCGAATTCACTACCGACGTCCGACACATCAGTGGGAAAGACAATGCAGCAGCAGATGCGCTTTCCAGAGTGTTTCCGGGCGGAAGCCCAACCGAGGAGCCACAATCAACTGACACAGGCTCTTTGGACATAACTGCCATCCATATGCCAGAAGTGGACTTCGTAGCCATGGCACAGGACCAACTGACTGACCCAGAGGTATGGACCACACGTACAGCCATCACTGATCTTATTCTCAGTGATGAGCCTCTGCCCAACACTGATCTCACCCTACTTTGTGACAAGTCAACAGGACAACTAAGACCGTTGGTCCCTCACACTTGGCGTAGACGACTGTTTGATACAGTCCACGGTCTTTCTCACCCAGGCATATGTGTACTTCATGCAGGATGATGGTAGACAGATTTGTCTGGCATGGCATCAATAAAGATGTGGGACACTGGGCAAAGACCTGCATGAGATGCCAGAAGGCAAAAGTGCACCGACATGTCCGAACTCCTGTACAACATGGACAATTACCCAGCCAAAGATTTGAGCAGCTGCATGTGGACATTGTTGTCCCTCTGCCAGAGTCTCGGGGCATGAAATATCTGTTCACAGTAGTCGATCGGTTCACCAGATGGACAGAGGATATACAATGGCTGAACAGACTGCCACATCCTGTGCCAGAGCACTTCTAGAACACATTGCCAGTTTCGATGTTCCAAGTGACATATCCTCAGACAGAGGTCGGCAGTTCACATCCGATCTATGGGGACAGCTCAATGCTCTCTTAGGATCACGGAAGCACCAAACCACCAGTTACCACCCACAGAGTAATGGCATCATTGAGCGATTCCATCATCAGCTCAAGGCCTCTCTAAAGGCACGACTGGATGGCCCAGACTGGATGCACGAGCTCCCCATTATCATGCTTGGTATTCGAACAGCACCCAAGGATGACCTAGGTTGCTTATCAGCTGAGTTGGTGTATGGTGAGACATTAAGATTGCCGGGAGAGTTTTTTGAAACCGGACCACTGCCAGACAACCCCTCCACTGAGTTGTTGCCACACCTGCGGGAGGCCATGAGGAAACTGCGTCCGACAATAACAACACACCATAGCCAGCCATCATGCCATTTACCTACTGTTCTGCTCACTTGCATGTTTGTGTTCGTCCGCCGAGATACCCATAGGACTCCATTACAATGCCCCTATGAGGGACCATTTCGTGTCCTGCAGAAGACTGACAAGTTCTACACATTGGACATGAATGGAAGGTCTGACAGTGTATCAATTGACCGCCTCAAGCCAGCCTTTTTGGAAGCCGAATCTAAGTCCACAGCTGACCAGGCAGTAATACCTCCAATTACAGTACCTCAACCTTCATCTACTGCTCCATCCTATGCAGAAGTCACTAGCAGACAGGAATATCCGGTTCCACATCCTCAAACAACTCGCTCTGGACATGCGATCAGGACACCTGTACGATTCATCCATGCCACAACCATTTAGGTTGCTAGGGGGGTTAGTGTGGCGTCCTCTAGATTGCAGGACTAAATTACTATGACGTAATTAAAATAGACCTTCTTAATGTTTTAACTTTACCCAATACATATTCAGTATTGATGATATTCAATTGCTAAATGATATTTGATTGCTAAAAGTGTTATAGCAGGTCAGTGATGGTGGCACCTAGCTGTGTGTACATGCAGTGTTATAGTAGGTCAGTGATGGTGGCCACTAGCTGTATGCACATGCAGTGTTATAGCAGTTCAGTGATGGTGGCCCCTAGCTGTGTGTACATGCAGTGTTATAGTAGGTCAGTGATGGTGGCCCCTAGCTGTGTGTACATGTAGTGTTATAGTAGGTCAGTGATGGTGGTCCCTAGCTGTGTGTACATGCAGTGTTATAGTAGGTCAGTGATGGTGGCCACTAGCTGTATGCACATGCAGTGTTATAGCAGTTCAGTGATGGTGGCCCCTAGCTGTGTGTACATGCAGTGTTATAGTAGGTCAGTGATGGTGGCCCCTAGCTGTGTGTACATGTAGTGTTATAGTAGGTCAGTGATGGTGGTCCCTAGCTGTGTGTACATGCAGTGTTATAGTAGGTCAGTGATGGTGGCCACTAGCTGTATGCACATGCAGTGTTATAGCAGTTCAGTGATGGTGGCCCCTAGCTGTGTGTACATGCAGTGTTATAGTAGGTCAGTGATGGTGGCCCCTAGCTGTGTGTACATGTAGTGTTATAGTAGGTCAGTGATGGTGGTCCCTAGCTGTGTGTACATGCAGTGTTATAGCAGGTCAGTGATGGTGGCCCCTAGCTGTGTGTACATGCACTAGGTAGAGGAGGCAGGCTGAAGTAGGTTGACAATAGCTCTATTGAGGACACACACTAGACCAACACCACACTGGGTGCAGGCAGGTTGAAGTTGGTTGAATGAAAATAGCTCTATGGGGACACACTGAACCTACACCACACTGGGTGGAGGCAGGCTGAAATAGGTTGACAATAGCTCTATGAGGACACACACTGGACCTACACCACACTGGGTGGAGGCAGGTTGAAGTAGGTTGACAATAGCTCTATGAGGACACACACTGGACCTACACCACACTGGGTGGAGGCAGGTTGAAGTAGGTTGACAATAGCTCTATGATGAGGACACACACTGGACAAACACCACACTGGGTGGAGACAAGTTGAAGTAGGTTGAAAATAGCTCTATGAGGGCACACACTGGACCTACACCACACTGGGTGGAGGCAGGCTGAATTAGGTTGACAATAGCTCTATGAGGACACACACTGGACCAACACCACACTGGGTGCTGCAGGCAGGTAGAAGTAGGTTGAAAATAGCTCTATGGGGACACACACTGGACCTACACCACACTGGGTGAAGGCAGGTTGAAGTAGGACAAGGTTGACAATAAATCTATGAGGACACACTGGACCAACACCACACTGGGTGGAGGCAGGCTGAAGTAGGTTGACAATAGCTCTATGAGGACACACACTGGACCAACACCACACTGGGTACAGGCAGGTTGTAGTAGGTTGAAAATAGCTCTATGAGGACACACACTGGACCTACACCACACTGGGTGGAGGCAGATTGAAGTAGGTTGACAATAGCTCTATGAGGACACATACTGGACCAACACCACACTGGGTGCAGGCAGGTTGAAGTAGGTTGAAAATAGACACACACTGGACCTATACCACACTGGGTGAAGGCAGGTTGAAGTAGGTTGCCTAGTCGTAGGAGCCGCAATGGCCTATACGGCAATAGGTTTGCACCGAACATGCCCCCTTCATGGGAACCACACCCATCATTTCAGAGTTCGTCTTTTCAGCATGGCTTTCAGAATTGTCCTGAGCTTCCCGATCATCTATCTCTGACTCAACCAACTAACTTTAGTTTTCCTAAGCGATCTTTCGGCCGAACCAATATCTCTCACCGCTCTGTTCAGAGCGCTTGGTTCAATCAATGGAAATGGCTTCACTGTCAAGACTTGGCTTATTGTTTCACGTGTGTGCAAGCAATCCAAACAGGCAAGATACAGTGGAGCAGCTTCTGCTAGTATAACCACTCATATCCTATATAGGTTTGGCAGCTAGCATTCCATATTTTACAGCTAGTATATATTTTAGGCAAACTGAAGATGAAGGGAAACATGCAGGACTCAACCCTTTTGTCTGGGTTCAGTAACTGGAAGGATGGAACTTGATACTTCAACAAACATGACAGCACAAACATAACAGCACAAAAGCTCATAAAGCAGCTACCGATTTAGTGATCACTATACCTGGTATGTCTAGTGATGTTGGAAGTATGATATCTTCTCAACATGCTTTGATAGCCATGAACAGACTACCTTATCAAGGTAGCTCAGAATATTCAATTCCTTGTCTAGCAAGGAAAAGCTTTTCGTGCTGCTGGTGATGAAGTTGACAGTAACTACATGCAATTAATGCATCTTCGAGCATTGGATGATCCTGCAATATCGGTCATGTTAAGTAAGAAAACTGATAAATATACTAGTCCCCAAATACAAAATAAAGTTATTAAAATAATGGCATTACATATTCTTCGAGATATAGCCAGTTCTATCCAGCAAGCCAAGTATTCTGCCCTGATAGCTGATGAAGTGTCGGATTCATCCAATACGTTTTGGTGGGTTGATGATGATTTTCAACCCCATGAAGACTTCTATGGCCTTGACCATGTTGAGTCCATAAAAGCAGATGTCTTGGTTGGTAGTTTGAAGGATGCAATGTGTTGTATGAATCTTAGCATTCATAACTGTCGTGCTCAATGCTATGATGGTGCTGCTAACATACATGTGTGGTATAAGGGGTGTGGCTTCTACTCAAATTTGTGGGAGTCATGAGCTATTTTTGTCCATTGCTATGGTCATGCTTTAAATTTAGCTGCTCGAGATACCATCAAGAATAATCAAATTCTGAGGAATACTCAAGATACTACTTTTGAAATATCTAAACTGCTTAAATACACACCTCAGCGAGAAGGCTTGATTAAAGCAGAAATTAGTCCTGGTCCAAGCCTTAACTCTAGTCATGGTCCAAGCCTTAACTCTAGTTATTGTCCAGTCATAACCCTAGTCATTGTCCAAGCCCTAACCCTAGTCAATGTCCAACCCCGAACCCTAGCCTTCTGGTCAATGTCCAAGCCCTAACCCTAGTCATTTTTCAAGCCCTAACCTTAGTCATTGTCCAAGCCCTAATCCTAGTCATAGTCCAAGCCCTATACCTAGTCGTTGTCCAAGCCCTAACCATAGTCATTGTCCAAGCCCTAACCCTAGTAATTGCCCTGTCCAAAAGCTAACCCTAGTCATTGTGCAAGCCCTAACCCTAGTCTTTGTTCAAGCCCTAACTCTAGTCATTGTCCAAGCCCTAACCCTAGTCATTGTTCAAACTCTAACCCTAGTCTTTGTTCAAGCCCTAACCCTAGTCATTGTCCTTGCCCTAACCCTAGTCATTATTCAAGCAAACTCTAGTTGTTGTCCAAGCCCTAACCCAAGTCATTGTCCAAGCCCTAACCCTAGTCATTGTCCAAGCCTTAACCCTAGTAATTGTCTAAGCCTTAACCCTAGTAATTGTCTAAGCCCCTAATCGTTGTCCAAGCCCCTAGTCATTGTACAAGCCTGCCCTACACAAGCCCTAACCATAGTCATTGTCCAAGCCCTACCCTACATAGTTGTTGTCCAAGCCCTAACCCTAGTCATTGTCCAAGCCTTGTCGAAGCACTAACCCTAGTCATTGTCCAATCCGTAACCTTAGTATACTTGACCAAGCCCTAACCCTATTCATTGTTCAAGCCCTAACCCTAGTCATTGTTCAAGCACTAACCCCAATCCGTAACCTTAGTATACTTGACCAAGTCCTAACCCTATTCATTGTTCAAGCCCTAACCCTAGTCATTGTTCAAGCACTAACCCTAGTCATGTGCCAAGCCCTAACCCTAGTCAATGTCCAACCCAGTCCCCTAGCCTTTGTCCAAGCACTAACCCTAGTCATTGTCCAACCCCTAACCCTAGCCTTTGTCCAAGCCCTAACCCTGGTCTATGTCCAACCCCTAACCCTAGCCATTCTCCAAGCCCTACCCTGGTCAATGTCCAAGCCCTAACCCTAGTCATTGTTCAAGCCCTAACCTTAGTCATTGTCCAAGCCCTAACCCTAGTTGTTGTCCAAGCTCTAACCCTGGTCAATGTCCAACCCCTAACCCTAGCCTTTGTCCAAGCCCTAATCCTGGACAATGTCCAACACCTAACCGTAGCCTTTGTCAAAGCCATAACTTTGGTAAATGTCCAATACCAACCCTAGCCTTTGTCAAAGCCATAACTTTGGTCAATATCCAATACCTAACCGTAGCTCTATCCCTGTACAATGTCATACACCTAACTACATGTATATATAGTCAATCTCCAACCCCTAACCATAATCATTGTCCCAACACCAACTCGAGTGATTGTCCAAAGCCTAAACCTATAGTCATGGTCCAAGACCTAACCCCAGCCTTTGTCCAAGCCCTAACTCTGGTCAATGTCCAACCCCTAACCCTAGTCATTGTCCAAGCCATCAACTGTAGGTCCTACACAAGCCCTAACACCTTCCCAAGGTCATGCACTCCCCAGCTGCTCTAGTAAAGTGTAGCTAAACATTGCTGCATCTAACTTCCCCACTCCCCTGCTGCACTACTAGAGTTTACAGCAGGGAATACGCCAACTTTAATCAAGGCAAGAGACTGCAATATAGAAATAAAGATGGCCCGAACCCTAAGCCTAGAAATTGTCCAAGCACTAACCCTACTCATTACCCGAGTCATTGTCCAAGCCCTAAACTACTGTACATGTAGGTCCTACACAAGTCCTAACAGTCACACACTTCCCAAGGTCATGCACTCCCCAGCTGCTCTAGTAAAGTGTAGCCAAACATTGCTGCATCTAACTTCCCCACTCCCCAGCTGCACTACTAGAGTTTACAGCAGAGATGAAGATTCATATTCACCAGTTCTTCCCTAAAAGGAATGCATTTAGCATTCTGAGAGGAAACTGAGTGAACTACTTACTTCTTAACAGATCTTGTAAATTCCTAACTGCCAGCTGCTAAAATAGTTTTACTTGCAGGCTAGATAGTGTACATACAGTATGTACTTGGGAATGACTAACAGTTGGTAGCTGCATGTACTCTATAACTCAAGCAGCAGCTATGTTTCCTTACCAGCCTACCTTCCTGGCTACATGCTCAGGCAGCTTTGTTTCTTTACCAACCTACAGTACCTCTAACCCTAGTCATTGTCCAGGCACTAACCCTAGTCATTGTCCTAGTCATTGTCCAGGCACTAATCCTAGTCATTATTCAAGCCCTAACCCTAGACATTGTCAAAGCGTAACCCTAGTCTTTGTCCAGGCACTAACCCTAGTCATTGTCCAAGCCCTAACCATAGTCAGTATCTGAGCGCTAACCCTAGAAATTGTCCAAGCAATAACCCTAGTCATTACCCGAGCCCTAACCCTAGTATGGTCGTCCAAGCCCTATTCGTGGTCCAAGACCTGGCTGTATCCCTAGTCATTGTCCAGCCCCAAATCCTAGTCAAACTGTGCAGTACAAACTTAACACTAGTCCTATTCCAAACCCTACGGATGAGATAAAAACGAATCTCAGTTCAAAGTTCTGGGGTAACCCCAGGCACTAACACTAGTCATGGTCCAAGCTTTTGTCCCATTAAAGCTGTAGTCATTGTCCAAGCCTTAACCATAGTTCAAGCACTAACCCTATATAGTCATGGTCCAAGCCCTATACACAGAAGTTTTGCATCCCTACTCACCAACTACATGTACAGTATGTCCCTTCTACCAAGCTTTGCATCCAGACTAGCCCTAGCCCTAACCCTAGTCATTGCATCCAGACTAGCCCTAGCCCTAACCCTAGTCATTGCACCCAGACTATATATAGTAACACATTGACTGACCACACCCCTTCTAACAAGTCTTACTCTGACATTTGATACCACACAGAGCAATGTGCCCCTCCCTCCCCATACAGACCTCCACCTCAAACAAAGTTTGCCAGGGGGACGTGTGTGGAGTATTTCTGGCGTGTGCTCACCTGTCGTATGTGGACGTCTTCAAGAAATACCTCAGCAGTCTAGTCACACCAACTAAGATGTATTATCACCTCCTCGATGCCTCTGTGTGTGTGTATGTGTGTGTGTGTGTGAGAGAGAGAGAGCGTGTGAACATCATAATAATGTGAAGGGCCAAGGCCCAATGGTGCAACTTGATGGAACATTTCCCGTCGACCGGTAGCAAGTGACAAAGTGCAGGGTCAAAGGTCAATGGGAATGAACCCACCCTCTCGAGTTGCATTGAAGTTAATCCCTAGCAACCATAAGCTATGGGATAGCAGTGTTGTTATTAAATGTAGTCGTGAAGAATGTATCCCTGCTGCAGGCAGCAAATGTTGGGTAGTTTAGCAGTTGCTAAATGAAGAAAATCGTTTGTCTTAGCGTAGTATTTCATGAGAGACAAAAGTAGACATTTTTCAATAATCTTAATCACACCAGATCAAGTCTGGTTTTGACACACCCAAAATAAAGGCGGGGAAAAAATGAAACATCAATTGCCACACAACCCCCCCCCCCCCCCCCCAGAAACTGACTTGAATAAAAATAATAAAATACACACAAAAGTTCATGTGGGAAGAGACTGTTCGTTCATTAGGAGTAACGTTGTGGTCACACAACTTCGCGGCCAAGCAGAGTACACACTGTTGGGGTACCAACTGTCGGTGCAATTGGTTGAACTGGAGTTGGTGTAGCAAGGTAGGTCAAGGCTTTATCAGGTTGATGGTGGGTAGGTGGGCGACCACATCGAAGAGGGACTGCCACTTACACTGGGCAGTCGATGTCCAGATGTGCTGATTTCAGCCGATCAATGGAGATGATTTCTTGCTTTCCACCCATGTCCAACTTGAAGGTTTTATTCCCAGTTTCCAAAACCTTGAAAGGTCCAACATATGTTTTTTGCAGTGGTGTACGATGTGCATCTTGACGCACAAAAACAAAAGCACTTGTGATAAGATCTGGGGAATGGAAAACGAGTGAAAAACGTGTCGAGAGGTAGGGACTGGTGCTAAACCCTGGACCTTCTCCCGAAGTGCTGGAAGGAAGGTGTGTGCACTTGGTGCTGCCGATGGTGAGATCACAAAATCACCAGGTACTGTGTGAGAGGAGAACCATAAACGAGTTCTGCTGAGGATGAGTCCAAATCTTCCTTAGGAGCAGTGCGTATGCCTAACAAAACCCACGGTAACTCATCTAACCAGTTAGTGCCTTGCAGCCTTATACGCAAAGCTGATTTCAGATGGCCATGAAAACGTTCCACCAATCCGTTGGCTTGAGGGTGGTATGCAGTAGTGCGATGATGTTGAGTCCCAAGCAGTTTACCGACAGCTGTCCATAACTCAGAGGTGAATTGTGCGCCTCGATCTGAGGAGATATGTGCAGGCACACCGAACCTTGCAATCCACTGAGAAATGAGAACACGAGCACAGGAAAGAGCTGTTATGTCAGCAAGAGGAATTGCTTCGGGCCACCGAGTAAAACGATCCACAATGGTGAACAGGTATGTGAAACCTTGCGATGGCGGGAGAGGTCCTACTAAGTCAACGTGAATGTGATCAAACCATCTGTGAGGGACCTTAAAGGTTTGCAAGGGGGCCTTCACATGTCTTTGGACCTTGGAAAGTTGGCAGGCAACACAAGCCTTGGCCCACTCCCCAACTTGCTTAGACATCCCATGCCAAACAAATCTGGCTGCCACAAGCTTGCGAGTTGCACGTATGGAAGGGTGTGAGAGATCATGTATAGCTTGAAAAACTTTACGTCTCCAGGATGTTGGTACCACTGGACGGGGTTGACCCGAAGATGTGTCACACAGCATGAAATCCTGGGTGGGTCCATAACACACATCTTCCAACTGGAGTCCGGTGATAGCTGTTCGGTAGGCATTCATCTCACTACCCACTCGTTGCGCAGCTGCCAACGCTGAGAAATCAATCCCAAGCTCAGTGGAACTAACGGCATTGATGATCGCACGAGAAAGAGCATCTGCCACATGATTATCTTTGCCAGCAATGTGCCGCACATTGGTTGCGAACTCAAAAATGTAGGCTAAGTGACATTGTTGGCATGGCGACCATGGGTCTGATACCTTAGCAAAAGCAAATGTAAGGGGTTTGTTTGGTCTAAATCACGGCCTTCCAAAAAGTAGCGGAAATGGCGAATGGTGAGGTATAGAGCCAGCAGTTCCCGATCAAAGCACTGTTGTACCTAGTTTCTGGAGAGCGTAGTTGCCGACTGAAAAATCCACTGACCATCTAATAGCTGTTCCAAAACTCCCCCCACTGCTATGTTTGAGGCATCCACGGTGATGGAAATTGGAGCTGTCGTACGAGGATGGACTAGCAGTGTGGCAGCTGCCAAAGCCTATTTGGCCCCTGAAAAAGCAGCCACCATGTCCTTGGACCATTCCATCATCTTTGCCTTTCCTTTTGTCAGGCAAAAAGAGGTTTCATAATTGCTGCTGCCTTGGGAACAAAACGGTGATAAAAATTTATCATTCCCAAAAACTCCTGCATGCCCTTAACTGTCTTGGGTTGCGGGAAATCCAAAATGGCCTTCACCTTTTCTGGCAATGGGGACACACCATATTGGTCGACATGGTGGCCCAGAAAATTAATTGCAGTTACTCCAAAAATGCATTTGGAACGATTAATGACCAAACCGTGAGCCTGTAGTCTTGTAAAAATCAAACGTAGATGCTCAGCATGCTCTGCCTTGGTGCGACTGGCCACCAAAAGATCATCCAAATAAACAAAAATTAAGTCCAGGCCTTGACAGACTGTATGCATGAGGCGTTGAAAGGATTGGGCTGCGTTAGTGAGGCCAAATGGCATTCTTGTATATTCAAAAAGTCCAAATGGGGTGATGATTGCCGTTTTTGGAATATCATCTTTGTTAATGGCAACCTGATGATATCCCTTGACCAAATCGATCTTAGAGAAAAACTTGCTCCTGCCAAATTGGCTGAAAAATCCTGAATGTGAGGAACAGCGTACTTGTCAGGAGTGGTCACATTGTTAAGACGCCGATAATCACCACAAGGCCTCCAACCTGTGCCCTTTGGCACCATATGGAGCGGCGAGGACCATGGGCTATTGGAACGACGAATTATACCCAGAGCTTCCAACTTGGCAAATTCTTCCTTAGCTAGTCTGAGTTTATCTGGGGGTAAACGCCTTGCCCTGGCACAGATTGGAGGTCCTTGTGAACAAAATGTTCAACTCCGTGTTTCACCCTCTTTGAGGAAAAATTTGGTGTAGTAATTGAAGGAAACTCGGCCAGTAAATGAGCAAATGCATTATGCACGTTTACCGCCACAGTGCTGATGCGAGGGCCAATCTGGGCAGCTCTAGAGAGGCATATGTCACCGTGTCAATTAGCCTATGACCGCCAAGGTCAACCATAAGACCATTGCTGCACAAGAAATCAGCTCCAAGTAATGGTTGGCTAATCTCTGCAACGACAAAATCCGAAGTGAAGCGCTTGTCACCGATTAAAATGGGTACAGTACGCGTTCCAAAAGTACGGATGGATGATCCATTCACAGCTTGAAGGGCAGGACCCTTAGGGGGAGTATGTTTATCATTGCCAGAAGCTGGGATAATACTGACTTGTGCCCCTGAGTCTACCAAAAATTTACAACCGGAAGCACGGTCCCAAACATATAGTACATAGTTTCTAGAAGGACTTACTACCGAGGCTACTTCATTCTCCTCCTCGTCTCCCGATACATCAACATTGACGGCTGCAACGGAATCATTCCAGGAGCAGGGTGGTACACACTTGTGTGCTTTAGCTCCAAATTTTGCATGGTAAGCACACAACTTCGCGAATACCACTTGTCGCTTTCCTCTGTTGGCTCCATGCACTCGAGGTTGGGTTCCCTGTTGATGACTATGAGAAGTAGCTGAACTTTTCAGGGACGTACCACCTACAGCACCTAGTTGCTCAAGTTTGAGACACTCTCTTCGCAATATCATCAAGGGGAGTTAGACCTGTACTTGCCACTTGTTTCCGTAGCTCAATGGGGAATGTACGAAACCACACCTGATTAAAAAGGGCTGTTCCTTCCAGACCACGAATGAAAGCCAACATGTCGGAAGATTTCATGTCACCCAGAGAACAAGTGTCCAAAATTTTGTCTGCTTTCTGTTCATCTGAAAGCCCATAGGTGGCTAAAAGGACTTGCTTCAAGTTTTTGAATTTGTCAGCCATGGGAGGGGCCATAATTCATCAGGATTATTATTAGTAGTAGTAGTATTGTTGTTGTTGTTATTGTTGTTATTATTATTAATATTATTAATATTATTAATTTTATTATTATTATTATTATTATTATTATTATTATTATTATTATTATTATTATTATTATTATTATTATTATTATTATTATTATTATTATTATTATTATTATTATTATTATTATTATTATTGTTGTTATTATTATTATTATTATTATTATTATTATTATTATTATTATTATTATTATTATTATTAATTATATTTTGTGCAATGTATCCTTCACTAGCACCTCCTTCTGTCTACTGGCCTTGTCCAAGATGGTGGCTTCCTCCCACTTTAATAAGTTATATTTAAGTAGCCTTGGCCATCCATTCACAACTTATGTAGTCTGAACTTTGGACCCTTGTCGTGCTAGAGCCTCTTTATTTCTGTGCATTAAATATTGCACTCTCTTGCTGATTAAAGTTGGCATATCATGAATAATGCCCCCTTGTTTCCTGGTAGGGGGGAGGGGGGCATATGGCACAGGTGCACATGTAATGAAGACAACCTGTTTAGTGCAAGGTAATCTGGCTGAGGAAGTGATGTGTTAGGACATGGAGTCGTAGATATTAAGGTGAGCATGTTTGTAAGCTCTCTACACAGAATTTCTTCCAACTCTACTTGCTACCTAGGAGGAGGAGACATATTATCTCCCTGTATTTTATCTTTGAGTCAAGTGGAGTGTTTGGCCACATAATAATAATTTCTGTATTTTATCCTCGAGTCATTTGGTATAAACCTTTTGCTATCCTACGCTGAACCTTTTCTCCTCTTCCTCCATGTCAGACATGTTGAGCCAACACTTTTGTTTTTATACCCACTAGCCAGTTAAATCTAAACACTGCGCCCCTCAACAATGCAGGCCCAACACTACAACTAGCATGCTCTGGCCTGCACCTGTTCTAAACACTAGACCCCTCGCCCAACACTACAACTAGTATGCTCTGGCTTGCACCTGATCTAAAAACTAGGCCCCTCAACAATGCAGGCCCAACACTACAGCTAGAATGCTCTGTCCTGCACCTGATTTAAGCACTGGGCCCCTTAACAATTCAGGCCAAACACTGCAACTAGGATGCTCTGGCCTGCACCTGATCGAAACACTAGGCCCCTCAACAATGCACGCCCAACACTACAACTAGCATGCTCTGGCCTGCACCTGATCTAAACACTGGGCCCCTCAACAATGCACTACAACTAGCATGCTCTGGCCTGCACCTGATCTAAACACTAGGCCCCTCAACAATGCAAGCCCAACACTACAACTAGCATGATCTGGCCTGCACCTGAACTAAACACTAGGCCCCTCAACAATGCAGGCCCAACACTACAACTAGTATGCTCTGGCCTGCACCTGTTCTAAACACTAGACCCCTCGCCCAACACTACAACTAGTATGCTCTGGCTTGCACCTGATCTAAAAACTAGGCCCCTCAACAATGCAGGCCCAACACTACAGCTAGAATGCTCTGTCCTGCACCTGATTTAAGCACTGGGCCCCTTAACAATTCAGGCCAAACACTGCAACTAGGATGCTCTGGCCTGCACCTGATCTAAAAACTAGGCCCCTCAACAATGCAGGCCCAACACTACAACTAGTATGCTCTGGCCTGTACCTGATCAAGATCAGATCAGGGTAGTAGAAATGCTAGCCACATAATTGCTCACACTGCTATATATATATTCGTATGATGTCATCAGCTGATAGTCATAATATGTGATGTCATCAAATATAGTCATATGTCATCAGCTATATATACTGTATATTCATGTATATGATGTCATCAGCTAATAGTCCAGTCTACAGGTATATACATGTATATGATGTCATCAGCTAGGTCTACAGGTATATACTGTAGACACATGCAATTTAAGAAAGACCTTTATTCACTGGGGTCATTATTGACATTAAATGCATTATAGTCCGTAGAGAGTATATTTATGCATATTAGGGAAGCATCTCTATATTTAGGGCACATAAAATGGAGTAATTATAGTCCAACATTCATATATATTGTGCGGTAGACACATGAAACACAAAAGGTTTGTTAAGATACTATACAAATTTTAAAATCATACAAAGAACAAGTTCTTCCTAAATAATCTTCCTAACATCCAGGACATTTTTCATGACAGACCTCGAAGGCTGACAGACGCCAGAGCAAAAGAAATGTTACCTAATAGCAACATTAATGAAGTGCTTCTTTGGAATACTTTTTCTAAAATTTGTGCAAATATGGCATCCAATGTTCAAAGCTGTAATTGGACCTTTACTACTAAATGTACAATAGTAGAGAATTTGGTGAGCTCACAGTTGAGCTAGGTAGTAAAAGATCTTCCATCATCAATGCCTCATTAGTGTAAATAAGATTCTTCTTCATCCTCTCATACTTGTTTGTTTATTTCGTGCACTCCTTCTCTCTGAAAACCACTTCATCTTCAGTCATCTCATGCTCTTCAGCCGAGTCGTACATCTTTAGGACAACAATTTGAGGATTTTCATTGGAACTAACTAAACTGAGGTTGGTAATCACTATTTTAATGGCCATGTAGTGGAACTGGTCCAATCACATGGAGCATATCAGCATGACCTGAGTGTCTGCAGCAGTGAATTATAGTTTCTTAACCTCCTACTTGTTGGATATAGAAGTGTCTGAAGCAGTGAATTATAGTTTCTTAACCTCCTACTTGTTGGATATAGAAGTGTCTGAAGCAGTGAATTATAGTTTCTTAACCTCCTACTTGTTGGATATAGAAGTGTCTGAAGCAGTGAATTATAGTTTCCTAACCTCCTACTTGTTGGATATAGAAGTGTCTGAAGCAGTGAATTATAGTTTCCTAACCTCCTACTTGTTGGATATAGAAGTGTCTGAAGTAGTGAATTATAGTTTCTTAACCTCCTACTTGTTGGATATAGAAGTGTCTGAAGTAGTGAATTATAATTTCTTAACCACCTACTTGTTGGATATAGAAGTGTCTGAAGTAGTGAATTATAGTTTCTTAACCTCCTACTTGTTGGATATGGAAGTGTCTGTATTCTAAGAACCCGAACTGATGATTGGTTCAGCAATGAACTCCCTAAGTGCAGAAGAACCATCATGAGTGTAGAGATGGTCTTCAAGGTAAGTCGCAAGCTTCTCCCTCAATGTGTTTTTTCTCTAGCTGCATGTCTAGCTGGGAATAAGTATTGTGTGGAACTTTCACCAGGCTTTCTCCCTGGCAAGAGAAGTAAAAATTCATTGACTTGTTTTTAGCATTGTGTCTGGCTATTTTCATTGTTGGGAGATATATTCCAGAGAAGACACACAGAGACTGCAAAGTGGGTTAATAGGAGGCACCTGTTAACTAGATGTGAAATGACTTGATGTCCATATATCTGCCCCCAAAAATGCATGACAGAATGTTGTGGTCCACTGAGTAGTGACTGTGGTTGATTTTGTGAATGCTTTCTCTACCTTGTACACAGAGTCTGCTCATCCTTCTCCTCTCCTTCTGGTTAACAGATATCTGAAATGTTGCAACGCAAGTCGAACAACTTTGAAGTTGTTTCAATAAGTGCTCGACGCTGAATGCTATACATTAGCATGCCCAACGGCAACGCCGCCATTTGATGGTTGCTATAGTTACCAATTATCCCTGCACTGGCATCTATATTCACCTGGAATTACACTGAATTCTTTCTCTCTGGTGTTGCAGGATAGAATTCTTTGGTTGTAGGCACACAGTGACATAGTGATATTACTCAGGCATCCATCATTACCTCTAAATCTAAATAAGAGATTCCTTTTCTGTTAGTTTTGTTTCAGAAATACAGTGATATAGAGTGCTGTACATGCATTTATGCTCAACTAAAATTGTTCTCGCTGGCTTTACTCTATAAAAACATTATTGAATAAGCTTAGCTTTAGGTTTTGTTACAGGCATAGGGAGAACAATTGATCCTACACAGATATTTATGCTTACCTTGAATTTCTAGGTCTTTTCACTTTGGAAAAAGTAGCTGTTTAAGGAATGATATTTTTTCTGTCAATTTGTTGCTGGCTTAGAGTAATGTAGTGTGTTACACAATCTATGCTTACTTCAAATTGCACTCTTGTGAATGTATTTTTTCCAGGATAGACTTCCTTGCTGTAAGTTTTGCGAGTAATATAATGATGTAACTGAGGCATCAATGCTTACCTGGAAGCATGCTAAATATTTTTGCTCTGGTAAAATAAGTTCCTTGAAGATAGATTTCTTTACTGTAAGGTTCGTAGCAACCATACAGTAACATAGATACCTGGAATTACTCGATGATTTTTTCACACTTGAAAAACTATCTGTTGCACCTTTGTTCCAAGTTTTTGTAGCTATACTAGTGTGAGAGAGTAATGCAATACTGGCCTCTCTGCTTACCTAGAATTGCTCTGATTTCTTTCCCTCGCTTTAAAAACTAGTTCTCAAGGATAATTGGTTTGCTTGAGTTTTGTTGCAGACATGGTGTAATACAGTGTTACACGGGTATATATATTTTAACTCAAATTGCATTGAATTCCTTCTTCTTGAGAAATTGTGACCAGTCACAAGATAAGGATTAAACATTGGTTTTGAGAAAAATCAATTTCAAATTTCCCTCTTGTTTTAACTGGGCATGCTCGGTTCAAAATATCATATTCTAAATATCAGAAGAAAGCACTTTTTTTACTCTACCTCGCGGTGCAAGTTTCAGACTTCTCGCTACTACTACAGTGAAGTTTTAGCATGAATAGCAAGTGCAGTTCATGATGAGTGCTTCAACTCCACCTTTATCCCTTGAGTTTGGGCTAGAGTATGGAGAAAAGAAAAAGAAAGTTCTGAGACCCAGACCACTCAAAGTGATGATGAGCAGTCCCTATACCTATACTTTCTCTCCCAAAGTCAAGAATTTGAAACTAGTGTACACTGTTTCTCCAACTTCAGCTTCTGATGTCAGAAAAACAAGTCAGGCAAGTCTCAAGACAAGCCTATTTGCCTTAAAACCTTCCTTTTTCTTCATTCTATTAGTGACAAAAGATATCGGAATTTAGTAGAGCACTACAGGAAGGATAGCCCCGAGGTAAAAACTAGATGGCATGGTAATTCTGGAAAGTCATCTTACAAGGTGGCATCTATGTCAACTGTTCAAGATGCTGTACAGTTCATTAAAAAAACAGCTTCTGCTTATGGCTCTTCTTTTACCAGGAAGAATGCCAACTTTAAAGATGAACGTTTCCTTCTGCTTATGACTAAAGCAGAAGTCCATAGAAGTTATGAAAAGGCATGTGCAAAAGAAGGAAAGAAACCTTTCTGCAGAACAAAGTTCATTGAGCTGTGGCTTAGACATCTTCCATTCATGAGTGTAACTAAGCCCTTGTGTTGGGAATGCGAGAAAAATTCAAGTCTGATAGCAAGGTCAGCAAATTTATCCAAGTCAGAAAAGTCTGACCGCGTTAAGCAGGCTCAAATTCATCTAGAAATTGTGTCAGTCCAACGGAAGTGCTACAATTCTAATGTGAAGAAATGTGAAGGTGACTGGAATGCCCATGACAAAAACACTGAGTATGAGGGAGCTATGCATTTTTCATTTGATTATGCACAGCAGGTGCACTACCCATGATGCTTTGCAACCTGGACCCCTCTTTTTCAAAACTGCCCGGAAATGTAATTTGTTTGGAGTTGCATGCGAGCCAGCTCATTTTAAAGTGAACTATTTAATTGACGAAGATTGCTTTATTGGAAAGTGCCAATGCAACAATTATTTTAATACATGACTTTCTTGAGCATCGTGCAATTACACGAAAGGAGATTTATCTTCAAGCAGATAATTGCATAGGCCAGAATAAGAATAATGCAGTTATTCATTACATTTGTTGGCGAGTTGGCACATTCAAAAATGACAAGATTTCTTTGTCTTTATGCTTGCAGGGCATACCAAGTTTGCCCCTGATCGCTATTTTGGTCTTTTAAAAAGAAAATACAAACACTCTCAAGTATCCACCTTAGGAGGTATTGAAAGGGTAGTACAGTCATCAACTGCACATGATAGCAACAAATCCCAACTTATACGTGATCATGGCAGGAAAAAACTTGTCACCTGGTATGATTGGATGCTTTCCTCAGCCATTTGTACAAAAATTTACCAAACATCACTACCTACCATCACTTTCGTGTGGAGAGAGGCTATCCAGGAATTGATTATGCTAAGCTATATGATAATTCTCCAGAAGTAACATTTCATCTTTTCAAAACTAGGGTGCAGTGTGATGAACTACCAGAGGAGATCATTCCAACAGAAGTTTATGCAGCATGTCAATGGTATTTGTATGAACAAATTCGGCAGTTTTGTGGATCAAGATTAGCAGAGGATCTTACTTGCCCAAAGCCTACAGTGCCAACCTGTCAAGCACATTCAGTCTACAACCCCTGAACAGTCCTCTTCATCTAGTACTACAGACACCCGGAAACGATTGGTGAACACGCATCAACTTACTGTATCTGCTCCAAAGCGACCAAGAGCCAGCAGTTACTGCAAGGAACAAGGACATTACAAGTCTAGGATGGCTATAATAACATGTCCTAAACTCTTCAAGAACATAAGTAAGAATCAAGTAGCCTACACTGTAGCAAACAGCATTGATGTGTTTCTAATAAACGCCCACCTTAAACTACCTATATTAAAGTGCCATTTTCTTGTATTCTATAAATAAAAAAAATTATTTTTTACTTTCATGTGAAAAAGTATGCTTTAGGGTACCTAAAACCAAAATTTCCAGAAAATACCTATGTGGCCAATTCTTGTGACTGGTCACAATTGTGTACTCCAGGAGAGATTTGTTAGTTTTGTTGCAGATATTGCACTACATTTGCACAGTCTTGAAAAACTATTTGCTGCAAAATAGTCTTTGCTGTAAGTTTGGTTGCAGTCATAGTGTTAGAGAGCCACTACACAGGCACTATGTGTAACTGCAAATCCCTCTCTCTCAATTATTTTTAGCTTGAGAAAGTGGGTGCTCCAGGATAGATTTCTTTGCTGTTTGTTTAATTGCTGGCACAGCACAATGACATAGTGAAGATATAAAGGCATCTATGCTAACCATAGAATTCCTCTGTGTTTTTTTCTCACTTGAGAAAGTAGTTCCTCGAAGATTGATTTCTTTGCTCTATAGGTTTTGTTGCAGCCATTCAATGTATATTGTGTTACTCAAGCAAGCATATATGCTTACATTGGATTGCTTTCTCTCTTTAGCAAGAATTTGCTCCAGAGTAGATAGTTTGTTGTAAGTTTTGTTGCGCAAAAGAGGTATGCTGCAACATGACATCATGCCTAACTCAAATTGCTCCGACTCCCTTTAATATTGAAACAGATATTTGTTGTTTTTGCTGTAATTTATGTTGTGTGTAGAGGATCAACAATGATGCTGCACAGTTATCCAGAATAGCTCTAAATATTTTGCTTTTGAGAAAATAGCTTTGCTGTGAAATTGTTATAGGCATAGAGTGATATGATTATAAAACAGACATGCATGCTCACCTGGAAGAGCTGTGAATTCTTTCTCACTTAACAAAGCAAGTTCCTCGAGATTGATTTCTTTACTGCCAATTTTGTTGCAGACATATAGTTATAAAATGATGCTAGACAGGCATCTATGTGTACCTGGAATTGCTCTGAATGTTCCTTCACTCTGGAAGAAAAAGAAGTTTCATAAGGTTATATTTCTTAGCTATCGGTATTGTTGCAGTCACAGTAATGTTACTCAGAAACTATGTTTAACTAGAACTGCTATAAATTCTTTCAGTCTTGACAAATAGTTGCTCCATTATAGATATCTTTGCTGTATATTGTGTTGCAGACATACATTGATACAATGATGCTACTCAGGCATCCATGCTTACGGTGGAATTTAGGCACATTTTTTCTAACTGGAGAACAAATAAATAACTCAAATCTAAAAAAGCTAACAAGTTCAACTCCCGACTGACCCCAAAACAGACGAGGCATTCCCCTGCTGGACTGCCAATGAGAGACATTGAAGGAGATGAGCATGGGCATTCACCTTCCCAGTTTTTTGCCTTATCCTGATGCTGAGCTCCTTCAGGAAAGCCATCAACCTATTCCTGATGACTCCAAATAACTTAATGGCGACAACCACAAAAAAGTGGCAAGGATTTAGGCTGGTATACATGGCAACTATTTTCTTCTCAGCCATAGTAGCCACAGCTTCAGCACTGCTCACTGCTGTACCTGATATGACTGGGAGAACATATCTGGACAGGTTGCATCCACACACCAGTTGCTTGCCATTCTTCCATTGCATCATGGTAACCCCATTTTCCCGTCAGAATCAAAGAGACCCGATGGTTCCATCCCAGCTGTAGAAGATTGATTAATTTTTAATTTTTAATTTATTTTACATCCAGTGCACGTGCTAGACTTGTGTGCTAGGTCATGTGATGGACACGTGTGCCTGTAGCATGTTATATTGCAGGCTCACATGAGTCTTAGTGTCTCTGATGAAGGCTGGAGCATGTAGTCGAAATGTAGAGAGTAAAATTTATTGCGAAGTTATGTAATGAAATTTTTGTTTCTTAAAAAGGAGGTGGCAACAAAATAGACTCCATAATCTTTGTATAAAAATAGACTAGCATATGATGCTACACGGACTTCTATAATCTATGCTTGCCAGGAATTTCTCTGAATGTCTTCATTCTTGAATAAAATGTAGTTGGATAAAGTTAGATTTCATTGCTGTAAGTTTTGTTGCAGGAATAGAGCAATATGCATAATTGATACATATTCTAGGATTGCACGTAATTACACCAAGTAATCGCTTTTCAAAAAGTAGTTGATGAAAGACTTTACTGTAAATTACGTTGCAGGCGTATATACTGAGACATAGTTGTGCTAGACATGCATCTAATGATTACCTGGAATTCCTCTGAATTATTTCTCTCATGAGAGAGTATTTGGTTTGGATAGTTTTCTTTTGCTGTAAATTCTGTTGCTATAAAACTATGATGACACAGGCATCTATGCTCACCTAGAATTGCTCTGAATCCTTTCACTCTTGAAAAAGACATTGCTACCATTTTTCTGCAAGTTTTATTACAGGCCTTAGCACACATAGTGAGCCATTTATGTTTACCTGGAATAGCTCTGAAATCCATCTCTTAAAAAATTAGTTCTTCCAGGATATATTCCCTTCCTGTACATTTGTTGCAGTCATAAAATTACAAAGTGATGACACAAATATCTCGGCTTATCTGAAATTGCTCTGAATTCTTGCTCCCTATTTGCTCCAGTATAAATAAGTTCGCTGGAATATCACCTGAAGCTTAAGGAACTTATTAGGAACACTTGTACACAAGGAATTATATGCAGTACATTAAGAAACATATATGCAAGTAATTAATTCATATGTGTAATTATAGAGGATGTATGTAATTAACGGTTATGCATGTAGTTATAGGCACAGATCTCTATTATAGGTTACACATTTACTGATAAATGCAATTATAAAAACATGTAATTTAGGATATATGAATAAATAAACCATATGATTTCATATAATTATAGGGGTCATGAAATTATAGTGAAGACATTATGTGCGTAATAGTGAGTAGAGAGTATACTTATGTGTGTTAAGGGAGCATCTTTATATTTAGGGCACATAAAATAGACCATAGGCAGAATTCATATATGGGGCCAAGTTTATAAATATTAGGTAGACACATGAAACACAAAAGGTTTATTACCAAATTAAAATACATATATGATATATTTTATATAATAAAGAACAAGTTTTTCATAAATATAAAGAGTGTTCCTGTAAACATCCAGCACATTTTTCATGCCAGACCTTGAGGGCTGAGGGAATGCAGAGAAAAAGATACTTTACCTTAAAGCAACATCAATGATGCTTCCTGGATAATTGTACCATGTTATTATATTACCTTATATGCAATGCTTCCTGGAATAATTGTCCCATGTTATTATATTACCTCATAGCAACATCAATGCAGTGCTTCCTGGAATAATTGTTCCATGTTATTATATTACCTCATAGCAACATCAATGCAGTGCTTCCTGGAATAATTTTACCATGTTATTATATTACCTCATAGCAACATCAATGAAGTGCTTCCTGGAATAATGGTGCCATGTTATTATATTACCTCATAGCAACATCAATGCAGTGTTTCCTGGAATAATTGTACCATGTTATTATATTACCTCATAGTAACATCAATGAAGTGCTTCACTGGAATAATTGTACACATGTTATTATGTTACCTCATAGCAACATTAATGCAGTGCTTCATGGAATAATTGTACCATGTTATTATATTACCTCAGCAACATAAATGCAGTGCTTCCTGGAATAATTGTACCATAATTACCTCATAGCAACATCAATGCAGTGCCTCCCTGGAATAATTGTACCATGTTATTATATTACCTCATAGCAACATCAATGCAGTGCTTCACTGGAATAATTGTACCATGTTATTATATTAACTCATAGCAACATCATTGCAGTGCTTCACTGGAATAATTGTACCATGTTATTATATTAACTCATAGCAACATCAATGCAGTGCTTCACTGGAATAATTGTACCATGTTATTATATTACCTCATAGCAACATCAATGCAGTGCCTCCCTGGAATAATTGTACCATGTTTATTATATTACCTCATAGCAACATCAACAGTGCCTCCCTGGAATAATTGTACATGTACCATGTTATTATATTACCTCATAGCAACAGCTTTACTGGAATAATTGCATGATGTTATATTACCTCATAGCAACATCAATGCAATGCTTCACTGGAATAATTGTACCATCCTATTGTAAATTTGTACAAACATAAATATGAGATGCAGAATAACTCAATGTCCAGGGCTGTAACTTTGCCCTTTGCTACTCTATGTATATATAATAGTAAAGTATTTGGCAAGCTCACATTTGAGCAAGGTGATAAAATCTCCACCAGCATCAATTCTCATAGCCACATTAGTGAAAATAAGATTCTTCTTCAACACTTCTTACTTGTTCGTTGAAATCATTTTAACTCATGCACTCCTTGTTTTCTGAAATCCATCTTCCATCATGTGACTACAGCTGAAGGATACATATGTAGGTATATAAATTGTTGGAAGCTAAACTAAGCTGAGGTTTGTCAACAGGATTGTTAATATTTTCATGGCCATGTAGTGGAGCTATATAGCTCAATGTTGTGGGGAATGAATCTGCAGTGCAACATGGAGCTTATCAGCCTGACTTTACACTTTGAAGTGATCACCTGAAGATGTGAAGTATTGTTTCTTGAGGTATTTGGACAAACAAAATTGCAACCTGGCCTTAACATTTACAATTTATGTTAATAACTTCCTCCTCATCGTCAGATATGTAAGTGTCTGCATGTAAGAACCACAACTGATGAATAGTTCAGCAATGAACTCCTTAAGTGCAGAAGAACCATCATGAGTGTAGGGATGGTCTTCAAGGTAAATCACAAGCTGCTCCCTCAATGTGTTATGTTCTAGCTGCACGCCTGCCTGAATGCCGCATTGTGAGGAACTTCCACCATGCTTTCTCCCTGGTAAGGGAAGTTAAAATTCATTGACTTGTCTGGCATTATCTGACTGAGAGATTGAAGCTGTTGCTATTTTCATTGTTGGGAGATCATATTCCAGAGAAGACACAGAGAGACTGCAAAGTGAGTTACTAGGAGGCACCTCTGAGCTAGGTGTGAGGTGACTAATTTTACAGAGAGATTACAAAGTGAGTCACTACCTCTGAGCTAGGTGTGAGGTGACTACTTTTACAGAGGCACCTCTGAGCTAGGTGTGAGGCGACTACTTTGAAAGGAGTAGTTGGATGACAACTCTTCTGTTGTTGCCCATTTTCTCAACCAAAAAAAGCCAACAAACGAAGTCAGTGATGCACTGAGTAATGTCAGTGTTTGGGTTTGTGGCTGTGGACGGTGGATTTCTCTACACTGCAAGGGACTTCTCATCCTTCTCCTCCCCTTTGAAATAGAATCTGTTCCTGAATATAAATCTGAAACATTGGTAATGCAGGTCAAAAGTTGTGACAATAAGTGTCTGACACGAATGCGGCATGCGCAACGCTCTATAATTGGGCAGGCGTATTAACATAATTGACCAAGGGCAGTTGCAATATTACACAAATAATCTTGCTATACAGACATCTTGAATTACACTGAATTCTTTCTCTCTTGAGAGAGTAGTTGTTGCAGGATTGATTTCCAGCTGTTAGTTTGGTTGTAGGCACACAGTGACATAGTTATGCTTACATGGAATTACATTCATTTGTACAGCATGTTTCAGGTAGCACAAGGAGGATTAGGCATGCATGTTTCAATCAGCTCTAGGAGGATTAGGCGTGCATGTTTCAATCAGCTCTAGGAGGATTAGGCATTCATGCTTCAGGCAGCTAGGTGGATTAGGCATGCATGTTTCAGGCAGCACTAGGAGGATTAAGTATGTATGTTTCAGGTCACTAGGAGGATTAGGCATGCACGGTTCAGGTAGCACAAGGAGGATTAGGCATGCATGCTTCAGGCAGCACTAGGAGGAATGTTTCAGGCAGCACTGGGAGGATTAGGCATGCATGTTTCAGGCAGCTCTGCATGTTTCAGACAGCACTAGGAGGATTAGGCTTGCACGGCACTAGGAGGATTAAGCATGCATGTTTCAGACAGCTCTAGGGGGATTAGGTATGCATGTTTCCAGGCAGCCACTAGGAGGATCAGGCATGCATGTTTCAGACAGCACTAGGAGGATTAGGCATGCATCGTTAAGGCAGCAAATGCATGTTTCAGGTAGCACTACGAGGATTAGGCGTGCATGTTTCAGGCAGCAGTAGGAAGATTAGTCATCCATGTTTTATGCAGCACAGGCATGCATGTTTCAGGCAGCACTAGGAGGATTAGGCATGCATGCTACCGGGAATTACTCTAGATTTGAAAATGAAGTGCCTCAGGATAGATGGAAGTTTTGTTGCATTCATAGGATGACAGGCATACATTCTTACCAGGAATTGCTATTAATATATTTTCTCTTGGAAAAGTAGTTGCTGCAGAGGATGAAATATGTAAGTTTAGTTGCAGTTATACAATTACATGACCTCCATCTATGCTCACTTGGAATGGCTCTGAATTCTCTCTTCCTTGAGGAAGTAATTGCTCGAAGATTAATTTCTTTTTGTTGCACGCATACAGCGACATAGTTATGCTGACATGGAATTGCAAGACATTTCTTCATTCTTGAAAAATTAGCTTCTTAGGAATAGATATAATGTGTCAGGAGGTGTCAAGACTAATGTCGGACAACTGGACTTAGTATCATAGCTATTTCATTAGTCTTTTGTTGTTTTTTCTGATTTGGTCATGTGAGTTGTGTGTACAAGTAGTTATTTCATTCGGTCTGTTGTGTTTTATTCCTTTTTTATGAGGTGGAGAGCTGCTATAAAAGCTGAGGGCTCTCCAACATATTGGAGATTTTTAGAATTGCTCACCCTCTGGATATATGTCAGTGTGTGGTGGTTTAAATTAGATTTTAAATTATAACCTTATCAGCGAAGGGGTAGTAGTTTGGATCTATGGTAGCAGCAGAGAGAGAATCTCAGGAAAGATTCGAGATTGAACCTATAAACAGGTGACTATGCTAACCTGGAAGGGGTAGTCGCATGGGTGGATCCAGGATTTTTGAAAGGGGGGGGTCCATTTTTAATTAAAGCATAGAAATGAACTTGTGAATCACAATAATAGCAGCAGGTCTATACTGACATTAACAGGACATGGTCATAAAGACTTGCACAGTGGCACATCGTAAAGCTGTACTGAATTAAAAGCTGTACTGAATTATATAGAAAGTAAGTTTTTCAACCCCCCAAATGTCATAATTATGTGGACTGTGTTTGATCAAAGAAGTATATACTGAATCGCTGATTCTGGTTCAAGTGTATTGACATTTCTGTCGAAGGTCTCCTGGCGTTTCTGGGAGATGATGTAAGGCAATGTTTCTTTGGGGTTATCTGTAACATGCATGAATGTTGTTGCTACATCAAGTGAATTTTTGTGGTACTTGCACTTGTCATGTTTTTCCAATACACCATCCTGCCCAGATGCCTTTGACAAATTACAGAAGGGCTTTGACACCAGGACACCAGATGATACGTGCCCATCCTTGAGTGGGAAGAGGACGCAGAATTTGCAAAGCCCTCCATGAAGCACTTCTGAGTACACAAACCATGTGTATTTGTGTAGCCAAGAATGTTAGAATGTCAGTGTTTTGATCTTCCTGTGAGTTCCTTTTTGGACAGTTTGCTGGCAGAAGTTTCCGTACTTCTTACCAGGTGTGAAGTGATCTCTCAAGTAACCCAACCTATCCCTTCTGGATAACTTCGTCGAATCAATGCCTCCAGCTAGGATGTTTCCAACATCATACTGGTGTGGTCGGCTGGGGTTGGATGAAGCATGGGACACGTCTTCACAAGTGGATTCTGGTGCAACTGGTGTTGGCACATCTTCAACGTTGGATATTGGTGCAACTGGGGGTAGCAACATGGCATGACTGTCTATGCTTGGTCCTGAGGTGACAGCTGTGAAACCACCCTCTGGTCCTTCAAATGAATTAAAAATGGTTGTTACTATAGAGCCCTATCAGACTGATCCCTGCCCCTATTAGAATATTAAACACTCACTTCTATTCAATGCTGGCTCTTTAAGGAATATGTGGAGAGGACCCACTCGGGTACGTTTATTTCTCTGTGATGACTCCATTCTTAAAAGTCTTAGCAGGTAAAGTCAGTACGCTCGTTTTTTAGGCCGCATGCCCCTACAGTCTTCGCGTGGTCCTATACGCGTATGGTAAGCCCTAAATTAATTTTGTAGCCGCAAGACATAGAAACTGCAAGTAATTGTGCTGTCTGTTGATATCAATATGCTAGGTTGTCTAGCGACAAAAGTTTTCAATCCTTTTTTGTTACTCTGCTAGCGTTTAGGCCAATCGTCTAGCTGTTTATGATATAATCGGCTAAGCTCTAGTACAGCAGACAATTTAGTTTGTCTGAGAGGATCTTCAGGGCCAAAAGGGGGGGGTCTGGACCCCCTGGACTCCCCCTCTGTATCCGCCACTGAGTAGTTTAGATCTCTGGTATATATCAGTAGAGAGAGATGAAGTAAAATCTCAGGAAAGATTAGAGATAGAACCTAACAACAGGCTAACAGGGAATTGCTCTAAATGTTTCCACTCTTAAAAATGGAGTTGCTCCAGGATAGATTTCTCTGCTGTAATTTTGTTCCAAGAATAGAGTAAAATATTTATTCTACAGAGGCATCCATTCTTAGCTGGAATTGCTCTGAGTTCTTTCTCTCATGAGAAGATAGTTCCAGGATAGGTTTCTTTGCTGTAATTTTGTTGCGGACATAGTGCAACTGAGTGATGCTACACAGACATCTTTACTTAACAATAATTACTTTAAATTATTATGCTCTTGAAAAAGTGCTTGCTCCATGATGAATTATTTCACTGCAAGTTTTGTTGCAGGCATAATAGAGTGAGCCATCTATATTAACTGGAATAGCTCTGGATCCTTCACTCCTAAAACAATAGCTCCAGGGATAATTTTCCTTCCTATATTTTTGTGCAGGCATAAAGTGACATAATTATAGTGATGCTGCACAAGTAGTTCTGCTTACCTGGAATTCCTCTGAATTCTTTCTCTCGTGAAAAATCCAGAATTTTGCTTTAATGCAAAGTAAATTGGTTCAATTCTTCCTAATGTTCCTGAAACTTGCATATCTTAGAGTAACTACTTTTTTTCAAGAACCAAAATATTTAGAGCAATTCCAGTTGAGCATAACATTCTGCATAAATTAGAGCAAGCTTATCTATCCTGGAGCAACAAATTTTTCACGAGAGAAAGAATTCAGAGGAATTCCAGGTAAGCAGAAATACTTGTGCAGCATCACTATAATTATGTCACTTTATGCCTGCACAAAAATATAGGAAGGAAAATTATCCCTGGAGCTATTAATGTCTGATCATGGCGTACAAGTACACCATCCTTGCCAAGTGCTTTTGAGTATGGTTTCTGGTATGGGGACAAAACTAACAAACCAGAACGATTGCCAACTCCAGAAACACTGTCTCTACCTGGCTGCTCTGGAAAAATTATACAATATCTGCAAAGACCACCTGCAAGAACAGTGCTGTATGAAAGCCAAGGAAATTGTACTAACCATCCAAGCTGGAAGGATACACTCCAGGTTTTTCCTACTTTGGTAACCTGATGTGAATGAAGATGATCAGAAGAAGAAGGTTTGGAATGATGAGAAAGATATCGCTTCTTACGATCATCTGGGATATTATTTGCTAATGACCTAAGCTTATCCCAGTTACCTTGAGCGGCTTCAACTATTTTCCCTAAGTCCACCTGTCCACTAGTTGATAGAACTACACTGAGTGATGTAGTCATCGTATCAATTGTTGCTGAGCATAACTGAGAAACAGTGGTTGGCATTGACAAGGAAGAGCTCGATGTAGTGGTTGTGACTGTCATTGATGGTGATTGAACAAATAAATCTATATCAGTTGATGCACTAGAGTTACCATCATCAGCAGTCGTTGACACAGGGATGTGGGACCCAGACTCGATTCTACATTAATTAGAAGGCTATTATAAATTGAGCATTCAACTCTTAACCCTTATTGTTCATATACTAGCTGTATATTGTATCTTACCTTTTAAAAAAGGTTGTCAGCTAGTCTAGTCCTTCAGTTTCTTTAGATCCCTGTAGAATTAGAGGGCAAGCTTATGATGGAGCATCTGTGATGTCATCCGGCATTGCAGGAGTCCAATCTAAAATCAAGGAGGTCAGCCCACTAGCTCTGTACACACACTGCTACTCACACTGCCTTAATCTTTCAATTGCCAGAGCATGTCTTGTTCAGGAAGTACGAAACTTGATTTTAGTTATAAATGAAGCACACTTCTTTTTAGCTCACAGCCCTAAGAGACAAAACCTTTTTGAACTTACAGTCAATGAATTCTTGCCTTCTTCAAAAGCAAGAAAGCTTCCAGGATTGTGTAAGACCAGATGGGTGGAGAGACATACATGCTTTGAAGTGTTTCTTGAAATGTATGAGCCACTTATCACTTTCTTAGATGCCATTTTGTGTCCTACTGATTACCCAAATTTAGGCTCATCAGATGGGAGCTGGAATTGGGATACTGAGACAAGAGTGAAAGCACAAGGTCTGAAAGCTGCTCTCTCTTCTTTTCAAACTCTTGCTGTTTTTATAATCACCAAGAATGTTCTTGATGAAGTAAAAATACTTGCTTCAAAACTTCAGAAGCAGGATCAAGATATATATGATGCCTATAACAAAGTTACTGAAGCGATTGAATGCTTGAAAACCCTCAGAAACACTATTGACACCGTTTTTAGCTTGTGGTATTGTGAGGTACTTGAACTGGCTGAGTCAATTGGGAGTGAGAGTGTTCCAAGAAAGACAAGCATTCAACGGAATCGAAGCAACACTCCAAGTCAATCAGCAAAAGAGCATTACAAGAGAGTCATTGCTATACCAGTGCTGGATTCATTCATTAACCAGTTGGAGGAAAGATTTCAAGGTGAGGGAAAACAAAGTCATATGCTTTTGTGCCTTGTGCCTTCAGTGCTCAACTGCAATCCGAGTGTTCAACTATCACAACATATAGATGACCTTCTGTACTGGGAACAAGATCTTCCATGTTCCTTGTCTCTCAAAAGTGAACTAAGAAGATGGCAATTATTGTGGGAGCATAAGCGAGACAAAGATGAGGCTACCATCCCCAACAATCTTCTCCTAGCTCTTAGCTCTTGTGACTCTGATACTTTCCCAAACATTCATTGCTTACTAGTCATTGCTTGCACTCTGCCTATCACCAGCGCTGAAGCAGAACGATCATTTAGTTTACTCAGGAGGATAAAGACATATACAAGATCCACTTTGACTGAACAGCACTTTTCTGATATTGCTGTAATAGCCATGAACTATGGAGTGAGAGTGTCAGTTGATGATATCTGCCATGCTTTTGTGCAGTGTCATCACCCGAGAAGGCTCTTTCAAGCTTCACTATTTATTGACTGAAAATAGTTTCCTGTTTATCTTTAGTTGCTGTTCTTTTAAGCTGATAAATATTACACAGTACAGTGTGCATGGTTAAAGGATACCATGTTCAATTTTACATTTCTTGTTATAATAATATTGGTGATGATATATGTCTTGTTATATAATTGCCAAGAGAAATGCAGGACGGTAATTTCTTGCAAAATGATTAATGATCTGATCATGATTCAGGAAAGAAAGAATTTCCGGACAACATTGAACCCCCCGTGGCTATGGCCGTGTAGTTCATCAACCCCCCCAATCTAAAATTCCTGGATCCACCCCTGACAACGTTGGAAAAGTGCCCCTCTCCACCTTTTCCTTCACTTCCACCCCCATTAGTATGGCTGCCCCCACCAGGAAGAGAAAGATCTCCGAGGAGAACCGCGGATTCAAGGAGTGCTGGACCAACGAATTTTTCTTCGTGGAAGACAGAGGCAACATTATCTGCTTGATCTGCAATGAGAAGGTGTCCTGGCCCAAAAGAGACTGTATCAAGAGGCACTACGATGCCAAGCACAGCAAGGACTACAATGGTCTGGCGGGACCACAGCGTGAGGACAAGGCCAAGGAGCTGATGAACAAGCTCGGCCGCCAACAGAACCTTTTCGTCAGGCAGGGCAACACCAGCAAGGCTGCCACAGAGGCCAGCTTCAAGGTGGCCGCGATCATTGCGAAGCGCATGAAGCCCTTCTCAGATGGAGAGTTTGTCAAGGAGTGCATGCTGGCTGCCCTCGACGTCATGTACCCTGAGAAGGCCGCCGTCATCAACAAGATCAGCCTGAGCAATGACACAGTGACAAGAAGGATCGACAGCTTGTCCAAGAACCTGACCGAACAGCTCCACCAAAGTTCTCTTACTTCGCCTTGGCCCTCGACGAGTCCACGGACGTCAAGGACACGGCCCAGCTGGCCATCTTCGTGCGCGGCATCGACACCAACTTCAACGTGACGGAGGAGCTGCTGACTGTCCGCTCCATGAAGAGCAGCACCACGGGCAAAGACATCTTCAACGAGCTGAAGGCTGCCATGAACGATGCCAAACTGGACTTCAATCGCCTCATCGGCATTGCCACGGACGGCGCACCATCCATGTTGGGCACGGGTCGCGGCCTCCAGGGCCATGTGATGGCGGAGTTGGACCGCCAGGGTCTGTCGCACGAGCACTTGGTGTGGTGCCACTGCATCATCCACCAGGAGGCCCTCTGTGCCAAGATCTTCAATGTCAGCTTCAAGGAAGTGATGAGTAAGGTTGTCGGCCATGTCAATCACATCCGCTCCCATGCCATGAACCACAGGCAGTTCAGGCAGTTCTTGCCGGAGTTGGATGCCAGCTACGGCGATGTCATCTACTTTTCCGGTGTGCGCTGGCTGAGCAGGGGATAGATGCTGCAGCGCTTCTGGATCCTCAAGGAGGAGCTGTCCATGTTCTTCGCCATGAAGGGCATCTCGGCACCCGAGCTGGAGGACCAAAAGTGGCTTTGTGACCTCGCCTTCCTCGTTGACATCACCGAGAAGCTGAACACCCTCAACGTGGCTATGCAAGGCCGCAACAAGCTGGTCCACGAGCTGTTTGCCCACATCAAGGCCTTCCAGACCAAGCTGCAGCTGTGGCAAGTTCAGCTCGAAAGAGGAAACCTGGCCCACTTCCCCTCCCTCAAGAGCCAGAAGGAGCACGATGGCGGCGAGTTCAGTAGCTTGCGCTACGCGGCCGAGATTTTCAAACTGCAGAAGGAGTTTGACACGAGGTTCAAGGAGTTCCGCGCGAGGAACACCGACTTCGAGCTCTTCAGTGTGCCGTTCAACTTTGACGTGTCTCAGGCGCCGATTGAGTTGCAGTTGGAGTTGTGCGACCTGCAGGCCAGCCTCGACCTCAAGGGACAGTTTCTTGGCAAGGAACTGGTCGACTTCTACAAGAGCCTGCCCCACGCCACCTTCCCCAACCTGACCCAGAATGCTCAGAAGTTCGTCTCTCTCTTTGGCTCCACTTATTGTGCAGAGCAGTTCTTCTCAAAGATGAAGAATACCAAGTCAAACAAGCGCAATGCTCTCACGGACGCCCACTTGCTGGCTTCTCTCAGGATCGCGTCGACGCATCTGCAGCCGGACTTCAAGGCCATCATGAATGAGCAGAAGGAGTTTCAGTCATCGCACTGATTGCCGGTGCGGCACACACTCATTCCAAAATTGTCTTATGTGGCACAGGAGAAAAAAAGGTTGAGAAGCACTGCCCTAAGGAAAGAGAGCTAAAGACTATATTTATTAAAGTCCACCTCAAGGAAATTTAATTTGGCTATGTATTGTTAGTCATAATGTTATCTATTAACATCCATCCCAAGGAAAGAGAATTAGCTACACAGTGTATATTGCTAGTCCTAATTTTATTTAGTAAAGTTTACCTCAAGGCAATAGAAGTCAGCTACACTACTCTTCCCAACTTTATTTAGTCAAGACCACCCAAGCCCACACAAGTTAGTTATAGAGTATATATTCCTAGTCCTAACTTATGCCAACTCCAAGGTAAAGGAAGTTATCTACACTATATATATTCCTAGTCCTAATCTATTGAGTAAAGTCCAACCCAAGGAAACAGAAGTGAAATACAGAGCTGGCCCAAACATTATTTAGTGAAGTCCATCCCAAGCGAACAAAAGTTAGTGCAAAGTATATATTCCTACATTCCTAACTTTGTTTTGTAAATTCACCCAATGGCAACAGAATTATCTACAGAGTATATATTTCTATAATTTAATATATATAAGATAGTCATGAAGAAGGTTACAGAGCTAATTATAATTTATGATATAAAAAATTGGCCTGAAGGAAAGTTGCAGATATGTAAGTTTCAGCATCCTAAGAACCACCCTGATGAATAGTTCAGCAATGAACTCCCTAAGTACAGAACAACCATCATGAGTGTAGGGATGGTAAGTTACAGGCTGCTCCCACTCAATGTGTTATGTTCTAGCTGCATGCCACCTGAATGACTGAGAATAAACATTGTGAAGAACTTCCACCAGGCTTTCCACCTCTGAGCTAGGTGTGAGGTGACCTACTTTTACAGAGAGGCTGGATGGCACGTCTTGCGTTGTTGTTCGATTTCTGCACAGAAGCGTGACAAAATATATTTTACCTTTTAGTGGTCCACTGAGTAGTGAGAGTGGTTGGCTGATGAATGGTGGCTTTCTTTACGTAATACAAGTCTACTCATTCTTCTCATCTCCTTCTTGAGTAGATTTTTTAAATATTTTTGTGTATAAGTTATTTGCCAGTCCTAGTGTGAGAGAGTGATGCTGCGTACACAGGCATCTATGCCAACAAGGAATTGCTCTGAATCCTCTTGAAAAAGTAGTTGCAAAGTGGATTTATTTGATATATATAATATGTTTATTTGATATATATAATTTGATTTATTTGATATATATATAATATGTTTATTTGATACATTTCTAGGCCTAACTATATATATTTAGTAAAATTCGTCCCCAAGGCAATAGAAATTTGCTACACTATATATATATATACCTAGTCATAACATTATTTAGTAAAGTCAACCCCAAGAGAAGAGAAGTTAGCTAAACAGTAGCCATCATAAATTGTTTTAGTGAAGTCAACCCCAAGGCAACAGAAGTAAGCTACAGACTATATATTTCTAGACCTAACTTTATTTAGTAAATCCACCACTAGGCAACAGAAATTACTATATATTACAAGTCCTAACTTTATTTAGCAATGTCAACACCAAGGCAACAGAAGTTTACACAGTTTGTAATTATAGTCCGACCTTTATTTATTAAAGTCAACCCCAAGGTAACAGAAGTTAGTTAATAACTAAATATTTCTGGTCCGAACTATATTTAGTAAAGTTCATCACTAGGCAACAGAAATTAGATAAACAATATTTCCCAGTCTAAACTTTATTTAGTACATCCCCACACAAGTAAGCAAAAAATATTACTAGTCCTAACTTTATTTAGTAATGTCAATACCGAGGCAGCAGGATTAGTTACACAGTTATAGGCCTGACTTTATTTAGTAATGTCAACACCAAGGCAACAGAATTAGTTACACAGTATACATTTCTAGGCCTAACTATATTTACTAAAATACATCCACAAGGGTATAGAAGTCAGCTACACAATATATATATATATATCTAGGCCTAACATAATGGCAATAGAAGTCGGCTACACAATATATAATTATTTCTAGGCCTAAATTTATTTAGTGAATTGAACTCCAAGGCAGCAGAAGTGAGCTACACAGTTTTTATACAAATTACTTTCCTCACTGTTTCTCTTCCAATTTAGACACCTGCATGTGATCTAATGACTGCTTGTTGGCTATAAATTATGGGTCATCTGCAGAACCCTTGCATACCAATCAACATTGCGTCTACAACTCCCAATCTCCACAACCCAATCCATTGCAAGATAAAACATTTAGTGAAATACAGCACATAAATCAAGGCAAAAACTAGCGAAAAATAATGGACCCCACACTCCTTCCAACCACACCTTATAGCCATGACAATAATGACAAGGACCTACCCCGATCTCGTTCCTTCAAATTATCTTCATAATGTCAATTGCTTTGGTGCTAGCCTTAGCATCCATTATTGGGGCCTGTGCAGTGGCACTGGTGTTTCTTCCTGCAGTGAGAGAGAATGCAGAGGTGAGCCCCTTGGATATCAGCCTGCAGGACAAGGAGAAGCTTCACTCCATGGCAGGCCAGGTATATAGCAACTATATACGAGCATATTAAGCAATAAATAATAAATAAATAATAATATGACTGACTAATAGAGTTTGTGAAGGAATGCTGAAAAAAGGATGATGATGATAAACATGAAGACTAAGTGGCAACAACTTGTTGATGAAAGATTCAAGGAAGAGGAGGCAGATAATGACTTTTGGTAAGATTACCAAACAGAGTCAATAATCTAGACGTGAATTTATAGTTGAAACTTTGACCCTATCACTGCCAATAAACTAGCCGAGGAACCAATACCAAAGGTGCAGGAATGAGTATCACTTTTTTGTTGATCAATATTTCTGAAGACACAGAACAGCAAGTAAGTAAGCTAATAAAGTAGAGTAGAGCGCAGCCTTGGTTTACCACAGTTATCGATGACGATGCTTCCCTCTGTAAATTTTGTAACTAAGGCTAATAGCATATGACTATAGAGGAAGCCTCACTGATATACTGCTTGCTATATGCGAGCTCTAATGTAGTTATTTAGTAATGCTGCCATGTTGCGTAATTTGTGAACAATCATCGTGACCATGAAAAGTGCATGCACAATCAGTAACTATTCTCTAGGTGGAGTCAATGCGAAACTTATCAGCAAAATTATATCCTAGATTAGGACGCAAAATATTTTCTCCATAGCAAGTTGACCACAACCATATTGATCTAAAATCAGGATCACACAGCCTGCCACATACATGTTGAGACAACCTGGAGTAACTGCTCAGATGGGTCAGGGTTTGGCTGGACCTGCATTCAGCAAATGAAAGTTCAAGGTTCAATTGAAATCAGGGTGCTCACTGCTTGCATGCACTTGCTCTTTCTAGGCTGCACTGCCTGGCTCTTCCTAGCCTTGTGATGGCTACTTGGCAGCTGCAAGATATTCCTATTTAACCTCCTCCATAGAATTTGGTTTAAAAAATGCAGTTAAGCCGAGCATTTGGTTCAAGCAGTAGCCATTCAAGCAGTAGCCATGGCCACACTACCATTGATCAGGTGATATCTTGTTTTGTAGCATTTGCTGAAATCCAAGAGGACAGAGAGAAGCAGGATAATGTTTAGTCATTAGTCGCAGCCACTTCCTGGTCACACCTAAGTTTTCAGGCTTGACCATCAAAATGTTCCCATCGGTCTGCGACTGTTTCCCAAGAAATAGTGTAGTTATTGCAAAGTGTTTGATAGTCTGACAACATAAATAGTGAAGACTCATTTACACCGTATAATTCCCCTTAAAAAGTTGAAAGCAACCGCTTGTGGGAGGGCTCATTGCAGTTACAAGAATCTGAAACCCACAAAAGTGTGAGTGGGTTGGGTGCTGGCTGGAGTATAATGGGTGGATGGGTTTGGGGGGTGTTGTTGGCTATAAAAGAAATGAACGATGGGCTCATCTGCAGAACCTCACCAACTTCTTGCTAATAGCTACACAGCAAGCAACACTGCAGCTACAGCTACCAATCTCAAGGGACTGAATAGCAGTGAAATAGCAGAGATCAAAACAAAATCTAGCAAAAAAAATATGGATGTCACTCTCCTTCCAGCCACAGCTTATAGCAATGGCAGGACCTACCTCGATCTCAGTCCTCCACAAGAAATGTCTTTGCAATGTCAATCACTTTGGTGCTAGCCTTAGCAGCCATTGTTAGGGCCTGTGCGGTGGTCGTGGTCTATCTTCCTACAGTGGGGGAGAAAGCAAGTCCTTCGGAAATGAAACCCTCGGAGATTAGCCTGCAGGATAAGGAGATTCACTCCATGGTAGGCTGCAACTTACTGTAAAATAATATTACTTGTGTCCTTAATATTTATGTTGGTAACTGGTAAAGAGTGAATGTATTATAGCTTTACCTAACATGATATTGTAGTAGCTATTAGCAAAGCTGATAAGAGGATTTGTCCCCATTATAAACACTTTACTTCAGGTGGCTTCCATTGCAAAGAGACAAGGATCTGGTTCAAATAATTATAGTGAGTTATAATTATAATTTTAACACCCCAATGAAGTGCTACAGCTCTAACTAATGCTCATTTTTGTATGTTCTTATCACAGTTAGAAGTGACTGCTACTCCAATATTACTAACAATGTGAGTGAAATATATTTTTCATCTGTTGGTCTAAGTTAATTATAGTAACCCATGCCATAGATTTTGGTTGATCGGTATGATTGGCAATTACATGTATCTACAGTGAATAGTGGAAATGACACAGAAATCATGATTATTCACTTTATATGGTTGCCTTATTGTCCAATGTCCCTTTGTCCCATAGAGTCTTTCCACTAGCTCATGTGAGTGGGACAGGCATCCAGTGGAGGACCAAGGAAGAACACAGACCTTCACATGGAGGTAAGACACTTAGTAGCCACTGAATAACACTGCTGTAAGACACTGTCTCTGTGCTCAATTTTAGAGGAATCACTCTTCAAGGTTACCAGAGCTCATGGAAATGCCGACATCAGCAGGACTTGGTTTCTGGGGGGATGAACTTCAGCCAAGACACTCAGCAACTCATCTTTCCTATTTGCAGTTTCTACTACTTCTCCAGTCAAGTTTTATTTCAATATTCATCAAACATTGCAAACAATGTGAACCAGCCTGTACGGCATGGAATACAGGTCACTCCCAACTGTGGGTCCTTTCCCTCCAACTTCTATCGGTACTCATACTCAAGTCAGATTCAGCAACAGTATCTCAAGACTTCAACATACCTAGGAGATATCTTGAAGATGTGTGCAGGTGGATCTATACGCATGATTATCCCCACCAGTCAGAACCTTTGCTGTGCACATGGAGGCTCCATGAGCACTTATTTCTCTGCATTTCTTATCCACACGACTCTTTGTGATTGAGAGAGAAGCTACCCACAATACATACCAGCAATATAAATATATGTATATGCATGTACAGATTTTGTTGAATAGAAGTTGTCATTTTTGTGGTAATTAAAAAATTACACATTTGATTTTAGAGAGAAAGAACGCGAGGAAAAAATAAAACATGTTGACTAGAGGGAAGGATACAAAGTGTGCAGATGAAGCAAAAGACAAGAATACTTATAAAATAGTTAACTGGTGAAGATATAGAGTGACTAAATGCAATGGTTGTCCTGACATTGCTAGGCCAGTTTTGAATGAGGTCATTTAGACTTTGTGCTCATATAGTTGAGTGAGTGAGATATGTGCATGATTTGAGCATCTTACACACAAATTTGTGTTCTTTTCTTTCATACCTTATGCATAAACAAGGAAGATAAAGATAGAGGGAAAGCAATGAGTCAACAATTTAAAATTAGAATAAGTTGTTGAGCTTATCATTTCAGCAGCATCCTCAACTGATCTCCATTTTTCCCGCTTTTCTTTTGCATTTGTCCTTCTCTTGAGTGTACAAATAATTTTTTGGTTTTTTTTGTTATCCTGTATCCTTCTTGACGATAGAAAAGAAAAGAGAGACACCAAAGAATGTTATCACCTTTTGTGGAAATCAGTGGTTCCCAAGGTATTGTAGTACTGTGTGGTGTAAAAACAACCCTACCCAGCACTAGACATTGTTGGTGGAATCCCTTCAGTATCATCTCAGTTTTATCTACTACTTAAGGCATTAGTTTACAATTGTATACATTTTTTTGAAGAAAAAAGTGTTCGTACATGAAAGTTGATCTAGTTCCAAAACTAGTCATGATTAACTTTTTTTCCTTCTTCCAAATAAAGTGCTTTTTTGTATGTGTGGTAATTTTAATCTTCATTTTGGGTGTGACTGGCTAATGCTTTTGGTCTCCCACAAAGCAGAGAGGCAGATGGTGGCAAGACAAGTCAATACTTTTACATTAATGAAGGAAACAAATTGAGTAATCTAAATTGGGAAGAAATTTAACAAGGTTGACTCCAGTACAGATTTGTGCAAGCAACTAACTATTTCCTGCAAGAGTCTTTTCCGAAAGAACAGAAATAATGTCCTATTTTATTGTGCACTATCACTTTGAGGTGTGAGGAAATATTCTAGTTAGAACTCCATTACGTGACATCTTATCATATTTGGCAAGACCAAGTGGGAGAGGGGAGAAATGTCAATGTGGTGGGACTTCTCCAAACTCTCTATTGTCTGCTTAGCCATGATAACAGTTCTCATACTCATAGTATATACATTACCTTGACACATCCCTTCATTCCTGGGATCTGATCAACTGTCTTCCGTCCTATTTTCAGAAACTTTCTGTTGTGTCAAGGATTGGTGACTTCTACCATGTTGTCATTCTTATACATCTTATAGAAATATCTGACCCACCCACATAAAGTCAAGCCTTCAAGATGTACTATCTTGGAAGAAATAATAGGATAAACACTGCTCTGCTGTCATGGGAGCAAAGCTCTCCCCACACATAGCATGTTGGTGCAGAAAACAAGTATTTAGTTACATACATTCACACACCTAAATATAAAAGATCACTTGTCCTAAATATGAATGCACACCTAGCTATACGTTAAATAGATTCCATAACAAAAAATTGGTTATGCACATACATGCTACCTAAGCACACACCACTGATCTCTCCATCTGAAGCAGTATCTAGGCCATCTATTGCACCCTGGTTGAAATGTGGTTCCTTGCATACATGTCAGGGTCGGTGAGTTAAACAATGCCCTCTCGGACTCTGCCAGCAACAACAAGTGAAAATTTATGGTAGCTACTAGCTTTATAGTTTTTCCATTATTTCCTCTTTGTTCCTAGCCTACACCACTGGTACAGCAGTGGTTTGTAGCTGTAGCTTTCTTACAGTAACCCCTATTGAAAAACACGCTATTCAAGTGGCTTGCCTAGCTGCAAACTAATCAACTAAATTTTCGTATGTGGACTTCCTTCTGTTTGGACCAAGATCAATGCAGCAGCTATAGCTACAGCTATAGTTGCAGCCATGGGTAGCTTTCTCCCTGTTCTTGAATGCTCTTTTGAATTACTCAGTGCTATTTTTATATCAAGTAAGTTTGTAGGAGTAGGCTATAAGCTGTGTAGAAACTTTAGTACTTACCTGAGGGTGCTTCTCAGACATTTGTGCTCACAGATCTCGGATGATATAGCTATAATCTATGCATAAAACTATCGAGTTAGCTGCTTATGGACAAGTGAATTGCATTATACAAGTTTTGTTTTTGAAAACAGTTTCAGTGTGTGACACAGCAAGGGTCTAGGATGAGCTATTAACCATAAAGGTGGAGCAAAACACATAGACCGATTCCAACTATAGCCCACCCATGCAAAAAAAACCCATAAAAGATGGTACAAACGACTTTCTTGCTACTCACTTTAATTTTGATTGTATATTTGGAAGAAACTGTCTTTCTGTGTGTGCATTTGTTAGCTTACATCTTGGGTCATTCTTTCACTAAGAAAAAATTTAATCCAAAAGAAATGCTTTGTTTAAAATGGAGAAGGTAGCTCTATTTGGTATTTTGGCAGCCATTTTGTTTAAGAAATACTCACACAAGCATTTTTTATGTTCCCAACGATTATACACAAATAATGCAACATGGTGGTGTACACTGAGGGTTACCGAAAAAACTACACTAGCTACGTTAGACATCACACAGGGCAAGCAATTTGCTAGGAAGGAGGCTTCTAGCCATACTCTATTAAAATTTACAGGGCAGCATCGTCGTCGATGGGTTCTACCAAAACCAAGTAGCCAGCTATTTGCTATATGTAGGGTGCCTGTGTTATGCTACATGGGGAAAGCTGCTACTGGGTACTATAGCACTGCTTCATATATAGATAGCCCAGGCAGACCTGGTGCCTTGGGACTGCTTCACAGGAGCCCGTCTACAACAGTGTTTCTGTGATTAATACTTGAATCAGTTATCTTATTTGTCTGGGAAATGCTGGGAGTCCGCCCTAGTCTAATATGTATATAAAACACCAGACCAAACTACTTTTTGTAGCCTTTAAATACCACCCAGGGAAGGTAAAGCAAGTGAATGAATGAAGAAGTAGACTATTTTTTAACTGACAGTCGACATTTTGTTTAGGTAAATACTTTCACATGCATTTTTCATTTTCCCAACAACTAGCTATATTAGAGCTTTCATAATGCAAGCAGTTTTCTAGCAAGGCTACTGCCTCCTATTAAAAAGAATGCATTTGCCAAAATGGCAAAATTTACAGAAGGTGTTAGCATGTTGATGGGCTATACACTTTTTTTAATTGAGTGACCATAATTATAGGGTGTTTATTCTCTAGCTATATACTTCATGTGGAATCCAGATACTGATTGCCTATGGAGCTCAGAAACAGGTTCCTAGCCCCTGCTGCATAGAGATCCTTGCCACTGCCTACTTCATGGGAAGCCAAGCTAATGGGTGCCTATGCCCTGCTTCATGGGGAGCCCTGCAATTGGAAGCCCAGGCCCTGCTTCATGGGGAGCCCTGTAATTGGATGCCTAGGCCCTGCTTCATGGGGAGCCCTGTAATTGGATGCCTAGGCCCTGCTTCATGGGGAGCCCTGTAATTGGATGCATAGACCCTGCTTCATGGGCAACTCAGCTATGAGTGCTTAGGCACTGCTTCATTTTCCACCACTGTCTGTTAAAATGATTTCCCACTGGATAGCTGGTTACCTTGGCCCTGTTTCACGTAACAGATACATCTTACTAGGCAACTATTATTTTTTCGAGGTGGTGTGGCATCCAGACTGACAAGTTAAAGCTACAATATTTATACTTGCAACTCACTTTTTGGTTCAAGCAATGCCGGGTGTCAACCCCTCTATTTATCTTTCCCCCCTATAATTATGTAAAGTAGTAGCATCTGACCACTTATTTATTAGGAACCCAAGAACCTATCCAGACTAAACTTTATGTAGCCATTAAAACCACTTAAGAAAGTTTTTATATTATGAAGAAAGTAAGTGTCGACGACCACTTTGTTTAGGAAAATGACTTCACATGTATTTTTCGTATTTCCCAATGATACACATAGCACAACACAGCAGTATTGTCAACAACTACCTTACAAAGAGCAGTCAAAATATTTGCTGAATCAAAACCTTTTCCCAAATCTACGGAAAGCTGTTAAAATTAAGTGAATGATTTTCCAATTTCCCTCCAATCACCATTGCGGCCAAAACTAAAACAAAACTAGAGTGACACTCAGGAGAAGCTGCTTGCAGCAAGAGAGAAGAATCCCCTTCATTGCAAGGTTCTCGACAAGTAATGGTACAGCTAGGTAATACTAGAGCAGCAATGGCGATGAGGAGAAGCAGCACACAGAGACAGAGAATAATAATGCATCTTTGTAGCATGCCTACTGGTTTCCTAGGCCCTGTTACATGTGGGGGCACAGCTACTGGGTGTCTAGGCCCTGCTTGATGGGATCCCAGCTGTTGTGTACCTAGGCCCTGTTTCATGGGAAAACTACTTTGTTAAGGAGAAAATAGCTCATTTTGGACCCTTTGTTATTTTTGTCATTTTCACTCACCACCCTGTAAATCATTTTTGCCTCATATCAGATAGCTGGATTTTAAATTTTGGAATGCAGATGTGATCAATACTTGCATCACCTCCCCCCCCACCCCCAGGCAACCAGTAACCTGCTGTTATGTTTTCTAGCTTGTGTGTATGGCATCCAGAAAGATTGGCTTTAACAACAGCATATGATCTGTTAGCACTATTCCCTTCCTGAGCACCGGGTACATAGAGACCTCATTGGCAGATACAGACAAACCTTTGTGTGGTGTTTAAGGATCACCCTAGGAAGGCTTTAAGCCAACCATTTTCTTTCTTTTTCTTTATTGTAATGGAGGACGTAGCTAGCTCATGTTTGAGCCTCTTTGCAGAATTTTGGAAGTTGAATTTCCCACCTGAATATACCAGATATGAAGTAGAAGCTTTAAGGTGGTTGTTGCTTTGTAGAAGGGAGGAAATCGCTCATTTTGTCGTTTGGAGATTTTTTGCCTCCATGTAAGATTTACCACAAATCAGTATATAGCTGCATTTATGACTGGATTTTGCATGAAATCAACTATGACAATACTAACGTCACTTCTCTTTTTTTATCCGGGCAATGTGGGGTACCCCTGCTAATGTTATATAGAATAGTAGTGTCTGTCTATCTGAATGTATGTCTGTATGTGAGCTATGCACGGCCAAATGGAAGGTCCAATCCAAACGGAACTTCCACCTAAAAGAACAGGATAAATTCCTCGATGTTGTTTTGTAAAAAGTTTGTTCCAGATCTGGACTGTTAGCCATCATCGAATGGCATGGTACCATAGTATGCCCTCATGGCAAATCCAGCTACTGGGTGCCTAGGCTCTGCTTCATGGGGAGCATAGTTACTTGGAACCTAGGTCTTGCTTCATGTGCCAGCTACAGGGTGCAGCAGACAGATCGTACTTGCTATGCAACTACATGTATTATGCTTCAAGCTGGTGTGGATCCAGATGGACTAACTATAACAACAATGTACCTGTCATCAATATTAGTGAAGTGAAGTATTGATAATTAACTTGTATTTATTTATTTTAAATATGTTTGGAAGACAGGGACATGGTAAGTACAGAAGTCATTCAAGTTTTTCCATGGTCAAGTGTTATTGGTGGTAACATAAGGATCTGAGTATGATGAGGCCCACGACTTTATAACCAAAGGAGCATAAACATTTTTCAGTGCATGTACGTGCACAGTCAAGGAAAGAGTTAGACAGATTCAATTTATGCTTCCCATTGCATTTAGGCAAGCAATTATAAGGTATATTAGGAGCGAAAGAAAATGCTGTGGCCAGTTGGTTTTGCAGACAAACATTATTATATTCAACCTGCAGAGCTTACCTCTTCTCACGTTGATCAGTACACTACAGTCCCACCCCAAAAAGTGCTGGAACACTGCAGAGCCTCAATATTTCATGACCTTCTCTGACAGCATTAAGTTTTCTATGGAGTCAGAAATGTGGTGACACACCATTTGGTGAGCGGCTGGGATGGGAGAGGCCCAGGGAGATACCCTCTAGCTGATATAGTAGCCGCACTTTTGTTGTATTTTTTGGACAGAGTTAAGGTGAGAGATAAGTAGGAGAAATCACCTCTTTATTAAAAACATGTGTGTGAATATATATACAAATTACACATATAATCCATTGCTGTATTCTCCTATGAATTCTACTGCAGAAAGACTAGTACACTACACATAAAATCATAGTTATCATAGTCCAGCCTTTACATAATAGCATATGGTTCTGACCAAACAAACTTGAACATAAATATTGTTAAGTTTTTTTGTTGTTGTTGGCAGTCCACTTCAGACACGTGCATATCCATGATGAAGTATGCTCATAGACATCTCTGGAGCACATAGCCTGTTGATACTAACATGAACATAACATATTATATCTTCCCAAGACAGGAGCCATGGTTAGTAATTATATCAGTCCACTCTCCGTGTCTACTACAGGAACTGCGATCACAGTTGGAATGATGCTTATACATGTACCAGTACTATAAAAAATAGCCATCAATTACAACTACTGTCTTTGAGGAACTCTGCTGGCTGATCCTGGAAGCTAGCTTTTCTTGCTGAGGAAGGCTGCACAGGCACATTTGTTTACCAGAAAATCCTTTGCCTTTGAGAAAGGAGGTGCTTCTGGATGGATTTCTTTGTTATAGACCTAGTCCAACATAACCTTTTATTCGCTTACTTCAATGGAGCCGATTCAACCAAACTGCATCTTGTATTTGCATCCTAATGATGAATAAAGTTCTAGCTGCCACGCTAGCTAGGCTAGTCTAGCTTTAAATTTGACGGAGTGATAGCTGTAGATGTAGTTAGCATTGGAGTGGCATGAGTTATGTGGTCACAGTTGGAGAGGCAGTTCCTAATAGAGGCTATCTGCCACACCCAACTTAATTCCAGGTTATTAAAGCACACATATATACCTGTAAACTTGCTACTGGGTAAAAATGCACTTATTCAGTTCAGCGTGAGGATCCACTACTTTGTCATAATTACAAAGAATAATGAATCATTTGCTGACTGCACTTCTTACCTGCCTTCATGGCTACATATATAGTGATGTAGCTAGCTAGAAAGTCAACTTACTAGCTGGACCAGTGCGGCCAGAAAGTGTCACAAAGATCAAGATTATGTCCTTATGCTAATTGGTCTAGATTTTACAATCATTACTGGTCCAGTTCTACCTAGTATCTTACGCTGAAAAGGAGAGGTGACATCATCGTTTAATTGTCCTTGGAATTTTGGTCGACTAAAGTAAGATATGCTTATTTTAAAAGTCTTGCATTTATAACAACATGCGCCTAATATATAACACGTACAGCAAGGTGCAGTTAACAAACATTGACAGTGCGATGTATGTATAGGACCACGCAGTCATAATGTAAATGTTGTGCACAAACTCTACTGTTTGTGTGCATGTGGACTTTTCTGTGTGTGTCGACAATAGCTGTAATCTAAAATCTTTACCTACAATGTGCATGTGTCAAGTAATTGAGTTGTCTATCAATACACATATTTTCTGCTCCTTCTAGAAAACTTGGTGTCAGTCAAGTGAGCAATGATTTTGGTCAAGTTATTATGGACACTTGCTTTCAGACTGTCCTACACTCTCATTGTCATGTGACAGGGTAACGTGCAAACCCAGTGGTTCTGATTCCAATGCTCAATCTATAGATTATCTGTTGAACAATCTGTATATTGCAGCAGACTCTGGACTCTTTCCATTGCAAGAAATACATAGATACTAGATGGTGGGTATTAGCAAGAAAAAGCGAGACAACCCCAATATTTCTAAATGACATGTTTAGCAAAAGACATCTACTCATCTATATAATGGTCTATAGTACTTTCGACTCAGAACAGAATGAATACATGATTAGCTATCAATGAGAGGATTCTAGGAAAAACATGTTTATGTATAATCATTACTATAACAACATATCTCTTAGATAATGTCATATATGAGTAGAGAGGACATCATGACTGACATGACTAGTTATGTGTCTGTAAAAGTTTTGGAATGATACGATGAACACACGCTGAGATAGGTGGACTTGTGGGTAGAGCCTCAACATGCTTCCTTACGGGTGGGCTCCAACTTGATATACTACGTACATAACTACATGCTGTTGTAAAACCCAGAAATTCAATGCAATGTTCATAAGTTGAGGTGGAAATAGTTGTGGTGCATACGATACATAAGTGCATGCTGATATAGATACTTTTGTCATGTTAAGCACATTATATATACACTTTTTTCAAGGGATATTGATCTCTATCCTAGAAAGAGAGCAAAGCATTTTGAGAAGGATGAAAGCTACTTCTTGACGTAGCAGAGTTAGGATCTATGGGAGACGGAAGCTTCTGTACATACCGAGTTGAAAAATAACAAATAAAAAATAAACACACTAACTATTATTTTTTTCCCTGCAGGACTACACAATGTTGAAGTTGACAGGTGGGAATTTAGAGCAGCCAGAGAAGGAGCCCTTGTTTCTGAAGTAAAAGATAATGAAAGTTAACGCTGGTTATTATACCTGGCTACATTCCATGAGTACTTCTTCTTTTACTGCGTCATAGTAATACACCATGCGCTTTTTGTTCTGGTGTAAACATGGCATCAGCATGAATGATGCCATTAGGAAATTGTACAAGTAGTGTTTGTTTCCTGCTCATCATAGCAGAAATGCAGCCTATTATGCATGTGGGACTCACAAGATAGCAACATCTTTCCATTATAAAAAAATGAACAGATTCTGAACAGTAGTCAACAAATAACTGTAAGTTTGAACGAAGCAGATGAGGGTGTCTTTAGCTCACTTTGAAGCTTTCTTGTTCGACCATGCCTGGGAGGAAGGGTGATTGAGGAGAGTAGATTGACTTATCCAGTTGAAAATACAAATGATTATTATTTCACTATTGTGTAAAAGAAGGTTAAGTTTGTGTACACTACCACTCCTTTAAATGACCTCATTCCAAAACATATTTGGTGTTTGATTTGTGGCTCTCTCCTGCACAACTGTTACCAAGTCCATGAAGGAGAGAAGTTGTAGTCATCAGCCATTTATAAATTAGCCTGTACCCCAGCCAACAAGAAGTACACTTATTTATTCTTGTTAACCAGTCTTCTGGGCATATGCAAGTTTAAAAAAATAGTGTATGGTTAATTAAAAAAACTTAATGTGCATATGTCATGTGAACAGTATCTGGTGCAGGCTATTAAATATCTCCCCCTAACATTTTGTAATAGCTTCATGTGATTGATACCAAAACCTTGTAACGTAGCTTTCATTTAAAATTCCTTCTCTTCTTCTCCCCCCTCCGCACCTCCTCCATTCTGAGGAAGGGAGAGAAGGGGAAAGGGACATACTGGGGGTGGGTGGGGGGAGGGAGGGGGAAGTGTCCAGATCCCCACTCCTTTCACACGCATGATGACTAATAGTTACTTTTCTCTTATCAAGGATAATTCACAAGCTACATAAAAAAATAGACACGATCAACACTCCAAATCCTCCGAGTGTCTCCTCTAACACTTCACATATGGTCACACTGGTTTCAAAATACTTGGACTTCCCCTTCCCCTCCTTCTGGAGATCAGCTCCTGGTGGAGAATTCTTTCCTTCAGCCCACCATATTTTGTACAGCCTCTCCTCCTTTCTTCCTAATTCCCTACCTTATTACTAAATAGGCAAATATTCTTACTCCCTTCAATAAGAGATCATCTAGTCCCTTTTAAGTGTGAGCTAAGTGAAATCATTGTTGGGTGCAAGAAATCACTAGCTAGCTATATGTAGAGAGCAACCATCCATCTGATCTTCGAGGTAAAAGGTTAAGTGTCCATAGATGGTATATATGCATATTATGTTGTTCTAAATTTGTCCCCCTTAGAAATCAATGAAAATCTTCCTTACATCGACCTTAGTAGCATAGTGCATGGATGCTCTCTACACACAGCTAGCTAGCTAGTGATTTCTTGGACCCTAGCAACAGTGTTTAAAATGTTTAAAATGATGCACACCTTTATTGCTAATAGCTACATCCTAGATCCTTGCTGTGTCACACACTGAAACTGTTTTTCAAAAACAAAACTCATATAATGCAATCACTTGTCCATAAGCAGCTAACTCAATAGTTTTATGCATTGGTTATAGCTATATCATCCGAGATCTGTGAGCACAAATGTCTGAGAAGCACCCTCAGGTAAGTATTAAAGTTTCTACACATCTTATAGCTACTACCTACCGCTACAAATTTACTTGATATAAAAATAGCAGTGAGTAATTTAAAAGAGCATTCGAGAACAGAACAAAAGCTACCCATGGCTCCAAACTACAGCTGTAGCTATAGCTGCTGCATTGGTCTAGAGAAGGAAGTCCACATATGAAAATTTTGTTTACAGCTAGGCAAGCCACTTGCATAACTTTAAATAGTGTGATTTTCAATAGAGTGCGTAAGTGTTGTAAGGAAGCTATAGCTCAAAACCACTGCTGTACCAGTAGCACCTGCACTGATGCAGGCTAGGACCAAAGAAGGAAATATGGAAAACTACAAAGCTAGTAGCTACATAAAGTTTTACTTGTTGCTGGCCTGTGCTGCTTAACCCCCTCCCCCCCACACCACACCCTCCCCCACCACCCTCCCCCACCTCCCCCCCCACCCTCCCCCCAAACTACACCGCAGATTGACACAAATTTGTGAGGAAGATGCTCAATCATGCACATATCTCACTCACTCAAATGTATGAGCACAAAGTCTAAATGACCTCATTCAAAACTGGTCTAGCAAGGTCAGGACTATTGCATTTAGTCACTCTATATCTTCACCAGAATAACTATTTTATAGCCTCCTTGAGAAAGGATAGCCACCAACTGAGATGGCAGTGTGGTGAGTATTCTGGTGGTTAGATGGATGGGGAGCAGCTGCTCTAAAACTTCCACATGTGATAAATAGAGGTCATGTACTGATTACAGATGTTGTAATAGAATATAGAAGCTGACAAAATTCACTTGGATTTATTGTTCCTTCATCCATCCACAAATGCATGGATGAGTAGTCATGCACCACAATCATCATCAGCAGGAAAGCCATGTCTGGTAGCAAAGCACAGACCACCACTTACATCAGTAACATTGTTCAGTTCTCGACCTGATAAATTTAATTGGGTTTCCTATTGGAATGTGGGTAACCATATTCATAGTAGCATATGTAGGCACAGACACCTGAGCTTGGCCCCTAAATATTCTTATTGAAGATTAGGCATCTCAAAAGTTGAGAAAATATTCTTTGCCTTTTGCTTCATCTGCACACTTTGTATCCTTCCCTCTACTCAACTGATCTTATTTTTTCCTCATGTTCTTTCTCTCTAAGATCAAATTTGTAATTTTTAATTATCACAAAAATGATAACTTCTATTCAATAAAATGAAGGGAGTGGCTGTACATTACATATACTGTATATATATATATATGCCTGGCATGTATTGTGGACAGCTTCTCTCTCAATCACAAAGAGTCTTGTGGATAAGAAATGCAGTAATATAAGTGTTCATGGAGCCTCCATGTGCACAGCAAAGGTTCTGACTGGTGGGGATAATCAGACGGATTGATCCACCTGCACACATCTTCAAGATATCTCCTAGGTACGTTGAAGTCTTGAGATACTGTTTCTCTCTCTGACTTGAGTATGAGTACCGATAGAAGGTGGAGGGAAAGGACCCACAGTTGGGGGTGAACTGTATTCCATGCCGTACAGGCTGGTTCACATTGTTTGCAATGTTTGATGAATATTGAAATAAAACTTGACTGGAGAAGTAGTAGAAACCGCAAATAGGAAAGATGAGCTGCTGAGAGTCTTGGCTGAAGTTCATTCCCCCAGAAACCAAGTCCTGCTGATGTCGGCATTTCCATGAGCTCTGGTAACCTTGAAGAGTGAGTCCTGTAAAATTAAGCACAGTGACAGTGTCTTACAGCAGTGCTATTCAATGGCTACTAAGAGTCTAACCTCCATGTGAAGGTCTATGTTCTACCTCGGTCCTCCACTGGATGCCTGTCCCACTCACATGAGCTAGTGGAAGACTCTGTGGGACAAAGGGACATCGGACAATAAGGCAACCATATAAAGTGAATAATCATGATTTCTGTGTCATTTCCACAATTCACTGCAGGTACATGTAGTTGTCAATCAACCAAAATCTATGGCATGGGTTGCTATAATTAACTTAGACCAACAGATAAAAATATATTTCACTCACATTGTTAGTAATGTTGGAGTAGCAGTCACTTCTAACTGTGATAAGAACATACAAAAATTAACAATAGCTAGCATTAGTTAGAGCTAGTAGCACTTCATTGGGGTGTTAAAATTATAACTCACTATAATTATTTGAACCAGATCCTTGTCTCTTTGCAATGGAAGCCACCTGAAGTAAAGTGTTTATAATGAGGGACAAATCCTCTTATCAGCTTTGCTAATAGCTACTACAATATCATGTTAGATAAAACTTTTATGCACTCACTCTTTACCAGTTATCAACATAAATATTAAGGACACAAGTAATATTGTTTTACAGTAAGTTGCAGCAAACAAGGCCTACCATGGAGTGAAGCTTCTCCTTATCCTGCAGGCTAATCTCCGAGGGTTTCATTTCCGAAGAACTTGCATTCTCCCCCACTGTAGGAAGAAAGGCCACGACCACCGCACAGGCCCCAACAATGGCTGCTAAGGCTAGCACCAAAGTGATTGACATTGCAAAGACATTTCTTGTGGAGGACTGAGATCGAGGTAGGTCCTTGTTGATACTGCCATGGCTATAAGCTGTGGCTGGAAGGAGTGTGATGTCCATATTTTGTGCTAGATTTTGTTTTGATCTCTGCTATCACTTGTATTCAGTCCCTTGAGATTGGTAGTTGTAGCTGCAGAGTTGCTTGCTGTGTAGCTATTAGCAAGAAGTTGATGAGGTTCTGCAGATGAGCCCAGCATTCATTTCTTTTATAGCCAACAACACCCCCCAAACCCATCCACCCATTATACTCCAGTCAGCACCCAACCCACTTACACTTTTGGGGGTTTTAGAGGAGAAAACATTCTATTCTTGTAACTGCTCCCACAAGCGGTTGCTTTCAACTTTTTAAGGGGAAATACAAGGTGTAAATGAGTGTTCGGTATTTATGTCGTCAGACTATCAAACACTTTGCAATAAATGCACTATTTCTTGGGAAGCAGTCAGCTTATGGCAGACCGATGGGAACATTTTGATGGTCAAGCCTGAAAACTTAGGTGTGACCAGGAAGTGGCTGTGACTAATGACTAATCATTATCCTGCTCTCTCGATTTCAGAGTATAACTGCAAATGCTACAAAACAAGATAACACCTGATCAAGCCATGGCTACTGCTTGAACCAAATGCTCGGCTTAACTGCATTTTTTCTCATTTAAAATATGGAGGAGGTTAAATAGGAATATCTTGCAGCTGCCAAGTAGCCATCACAAGGCTAGGCAGAGCCAGGCAGTGCAGACTAGAAAGAGAAAGTGCAAGCAAGCAGTTGGATGTGAAATACGAATGTTTGCAGCTGCCAAGTAGCCATCACAAGGCTAGGCAGAGCCAGGCAGTGCAGACTAGAAAGAGCAAGTGCAAGCAAGCAGTAAAAAGTGAGCACCATAATTTCAATTGAACCTTGAACTTTCATTTGCTGAATGCAGGTCCAGCCAAACCCTGACCCATCTGAGCAGTTACTCCAGGTCTGCCTCTCAACATGTATGTGGCAGGCTGTGTGATCTTGATTTTAGATGAATACCATATTGCTATGGAGAAAATATTTTGTGTCATAATCTAGAATATTATTTTGCTGATAAGTTTCGCATTGACTCCACCTTGAGAACAGTTACTGAAATTGATCTAGAAAGTTGACAATTTTCATGGACCAAGATTTCTGCCTAGAAAATCTGATTGTTCTGCTGCAGCGAGTGATTTGGTTAAAATCAGGTACAAAAAGTGGTTAGAAATTCACTGGACCAGGAGTGGGGTGGCACTCGGTGACTCCAGGAAAACATCATTTTACTATTGGTGGGCTAAAAATTATAGTGGTCAGACATCTAGCAATGCATGCTGCCTAAATATCAAGTTACATTTTAGTAAATGCTACCAGCAAGATCAGTTGGTGATTCTTACTATTCAATACATTTCAGAGAACCAACTGTAAGAAAGACCTTCTGTGGTTCCCATCCCCTTCCTCAGTAAGCTCACAGAAAACCTACACTAGTATTTATATATTAATTCTCCATGTGTAGACAGAATGAAGTGCAGTTCTATGGACTACCACGTGGCTCCTCCTAACCAAATGGATCAAAGAGAATGCCTTATTCTATAAGACAAGAGGAATGTAATGACCAAGGGAAATGGTAATCATTGCACTGATGAAGATTGTGGTATGTCAGAATCGTGTACTAGAGGTCACCAGAAGTTGTTTAAGACCCTAGCTTTGTGATTTGTCACCTTTAAGACCCTAGCTTTGTGATTTGTCACCTTTAAGACCCCATGCCCAGTTGCCCTCCTAGTTTAATAAATGTTGAATGTGCTGTCAAAGACTTCTTATTGAATCACATCATGTGACTGAGAGCAAATTCCATGGACTGTGGCTCTAGAATATGTGCCCTCATGGACTTAAGCAATAATTCAATGGCTTTCTCACTAATCAACTTTAATTTATTCACTCGACGTTTCGGCTAGACGCTCTAGCATTCAGAAATTGTATGCACTATGTTAACTAATGGTTGATTTAGAATTCATGAGTTGATGAGTGACTATCCTGATGGTTTATTCTTGTTATTGTTGTTATTGCAGTTGTTATTGCAGTTGTTATTATTGTAGTTGTTGTGGTTCAGGTTCTTGTTGTTGTTATTTGCATTAACCACAAAAACTAAACCCCATATCTCAGTGTGCTATATGTGACATACTCCGACACACCCTGTCGAGTTGAAATGTTGCGAGTATAATAAGAGGTTGTATCTATAGCTGGTGTACATCTCGTTACAAGTTTTTCTTGCCTCTGTCAATGTGATTTCACCACCACGGTTCCCAGCAATCAAGCTTTCTAGTGACCATTCTAAAAGTAAATGTAACAGAATTGTTGCCGGTAAATGAATATATGTTCATCACATACAATTTGGATCCGTAGCTCATCAAGTTTTATTAAAACGTCATCATCCATTACTAGCAGAGGAACCGCTGCATTGCCAGGAAAAAATAAAATATTATAATAGTCTTCTTAATAATCAACTTGAAATTGTATTCTCTCGACATTTTGACTAGATGATTTAACCTTCATCAAGATACCAGAGGAACACCAACTGAAACGCCATTTTGCTTAGAAAATGAGAAGCCATTTTGTTTGAGGATATTGCATGCGCTTTTCATGTTCTCGATGATTGCTCACAAATTACACAACATGGTGGTATTCTACATTAGAGCTCACATAGAGCAAGCAGTATCAGTGAGGCTTCCTCTATAGTCATATGCTATTAGCCTTAGTCACAAAATTTACAGAGTGCAGCATTGTCATCGATAACTGTGGTAAACCAAGGCTGCCTCTCCTCTACTTTATTAGCTAACTTACTTGCTGTTCTGTGTCTTCAGAAATATTGATCAACAAAAAAGTGATGCTCATTCCTGAACCTTTGCTATGGGTTCCTCGGCTAGTTTATTGGCAGTGGTAGGGTCAAAGGTTCAACTATAAATTCACGTCTAGGTTATTGCATCTGTTTGGTAATCTTACCGAAAGTCATCATCTGCCTCCTCTTCCTTGAATCTTTCATCAACAAGTTGTTGCCACTTAGTCTTCATGTTTATTATCATCATCCTTTTTTCAGCATTCCTTCACAAACTCTATTAGTCAGTCATATTATTTTTATTGCTTAATATGCTCGTATATAGTTGCTACCTGGCCTGCCATGGAGTGAAGCTTCTCCTTGTCCTGCAGGCTGATATCCAAGGGGCTCACCTCTGAAAACTTGCATTCTCTCTCACTGCAGGAAGAAACTGCACAGGCCCCAACAATGGCTGCTAAGGCTAGCACCAAAGCAATTGACACTATGAAGATAATTTGAAGGAACGAGATCGGGGTAGGTCCTTGTCATTATTGTCATGGCTATAAGGTGTGGTTTGAAGGAGTGTGGGGTCCATAATTTTTCGCTAGTTTTTTGCCTTGATTTATGTGCTTTATTTCACTAAATGTTTTATCTTGCAATGGATTGGGTTGTGGAGATTGGGAGTTGTAGATGCAATGTTGCTTGGTATGTAGCTAATAGCAAGAAGTTGGTTAGGTTCTGCAGATGACCCATGATTTATAGCCAACAAGCAGTGAGAGATGAGCATTAGATCACATGCAGGTGTCTAAATTGGAAGAGAAAAAGTGAAGAAAGGGGGATCAATCTTAGTCATTGTAATGACCTAATAACCTGATATTGCTGCTTTTCCGTGAGACTTACAGTTTCAGGAGAAGTTTACTAGATGAGTGGATGTTTTACAAAACATGACATTGCAATTTATAGACAAGGCTTATTGCTATTAAATATTATATGATTATGGCCATATTCATGCTAGCATACTGGCTACTGTCGTGATTCTTCAAAGCACAGAATATGTGTGCGCCAAGTGAGTAACAGCTACCACACAGCCAAATACTAGTGTCATTCACACGCATAAAACTTATGATCTAGCCAAAACTGCAGATGGCTGTAGTGTCGGCGGTTAAAGTTAAAGACAAATATATTTATTTATCTGGTTGCTTCATTACCAGGTTAGCTTGTAAGACATCTGCTGAGATGCAGAATCTATTAGAAGTTTACCTTCTCCTAGAATTAACCACAATAATCTAAACATCTGAATTTGTAGAAGAGCTGGTGGTTATGCTTCAGTGTGTGATGTTTTCCAGACTCGGGTGTCATAGAGATGCCTCCAGGAATACATTACACTAGAGTTTTATTGGCGGCATATATGGAAGACATGTGTAAAGTGGTGCTAACTAGCATATAAGGTTTCTGGTTTTGCTGAAACACACCAGTGATGGACCTAGCTAGATGGTGTGCACCAAATGTTGACTATTCACATGACATGTGAGGGAAAATTTGGATAGGAAAAGAAAAATCCAAAGCAGAAGTGCAGCATTTGGTTTGAGTACGCTCAGCATGCACACATACCACCAACAAAAATTATAGTATATAGGCATGGCCACAATATCATAAAGAGCAAACTAGCTGCAGGTCTGGTTGGCCAGTGGATTGCCAGAGATAAATGACTTCCACAAACTAGTTAAATGCCATAAATACTCTCAATGTGTTGAGCTGGACAAACATAAACACAATTATAATATAAACTAGATAGAGATTTGATTCCCCTCACTCACTTTGTGTGGCGAGGGATAACAATTGTTTATGCTGGCACAGTGTGAGGCCACTTGTTAGATCCTGTGTTCCTCATGTATAATAATTATCACTGGTGGGCATTCTAACACCCATCCCCACACGTGTCTATTGGTCAACACATGACTTTTAAAACATAAGAAAATGATCACTGCAGCTCTTCAGCTAAACAACACAGTGAACAAACCAATTACACTAGTTTGTTTGGCTGGCAATCTGCTCAATCTTCACTCCTTCAGTCATAAGGATTCAGTAGACAGGGTATGTGAGAACTGAGTGTTCAAGATGCATGTGTCCAGCTGATCTGTCTGGTAGAGATATGAACTTTATGATTGCCAGAATGCATTTACAAAAAAAATTGAGTTCTGTTATAAAACTACACACTATATTGTATATTGTATATGGCTTTAGGTCATATGTAACTATTTAACTTGAACACCTAATATTGGAATAGCAGTCACTTTAACTGAGAAAGAAAAACAGCCGCTAAGTAGCATTAGTATTGAGCTGTCAAGATTAAAGAACTTGTCTCTTTGTTACTTGGAGGTGAAGTTATAAGTTGTGGAAAACATCATCTTGGGCATAAGTAACACCTTTCGATGTTTAGAAAAGGGGTGAATAATCCAATTATATAAACATAACGAGGGAGCAAGGGGTGATTTACAGTGGGTAACAATGCCTTTCTGTTTTGTATGTTTATCTTGTCAGCACTAAACACAGTAGCTAATATATTCTTGGGAGCTAGGTCAGTATTGATGTTTAGTGCTTGAAACTGCAAGAAAAAAGATACACTTGGAGAGAGTGCCACCAACAAGTCTCTGCATAAAGTTACATACCAACACTAAGGACACGTGTACATGAAGCAAGTGCATGAGAAACAAGACTTCATATATTCATCTTGGTAACGCTCTCAAGATGATCTCTTACTTCAGCTAAGTGCAGAACTGTAAGAAACAATACTGCTAGTATATGTGGGATAGGCATCACCCAAAAACTTGTGATCTAGCCGCAACAGACATCCAGTGTGGGAGCAACATGTAGCAGTTAATTGGGAGAAAACTAACCTATTGTGTTTAAATGCCTGATTTTCACCAGAATCCACACTTACTTGACTGTACATATCTGGTGGGTTTCTGTGTATGTATTGGGAACACCTGATGAAGAGACACAGCTGACCACTTTCTAGAAATAGCCACAATCACCAAGACCTCAGAATCTAGTCAGCTAAAGTGGTTTTACTATTTGATGTGCTTCAGACAACTAAACTGAGAAAACCCTCTGTGGCCTTTTTCCTTACCTCAGTTACTACTTCTTACCTTGGAAGTTACACTAGTATCTGTATAAGCTGCTCTCACTGCTATGTATAGATAGTGGTTAGAGTACTGCAGAAAAAAATCCTCTTTAGTGGAAGACAGTTAAGATGTGCATATTACATTATAAAGCCACATGCATACAGACACTAACACATACAAATACACACACATGCACACATGCATGCATGCACATGGACAAACACATGAACTCACACACACACACACAGACACACATAATCCACCCATCCATCCATCCATCCATCCATCAATCTGTCCATGTGCATGTGCACACTCTGGCTTGCCACATGTGGAAGGAGTGGTACAGGCCAAGAAGCTATGCTGTAAATGGTCCATTTTTAAGTTATGAAGGAGACCTGCAGGTGGTAGGGCTGCCCACAAAACTGATAATGAGACTTCTGAGGCAGCTCATGTTTCTGGTGCACATGGTTTCTTAGAGCCTTGTTTTATTGCCACAGATGCAGAATGCACACAACAAGTGCTGCCTCAGCATCCAGTTATCTCTCTCTCTTTCAGCTTCTTCCTCCTGTGCTTTCTCCCCTCCTTCCTTATGCTCACAATTTATATTTAGGTAGTATACACTCCTCCGGATGAACTGTAGCCAAATATGGCATCTCTAGATCATATCTCATGCATACTCGTATGCAACCACACACACATGCAACTGCACACACACACACACACACACACAGACCACACACTCACAGCACACACAGTGACACCAATGACAGTTAATATAATTATTTAGGGGGTGGAGCAACAGGTAAATCATGCATATATATGGTCCATGGGTTCTTTAATCTTTGATAGTGTCTCTGTACCTTAAAAATTGTAGGCATATGTCCAGAATTGGGATGTAGATCTTCACATTTCAGGATTCCAAACAGTCTTACTCCTTATGAGGTTGACATGAACAGCCAGTGTGGCCTTATGTTAATACAAGCTCCATTTTAGCTCATGGGATTGATTTAAGATCTTTATTTCAATCAAGGTGTCAATTTTGAAACTTTAAAAGACTAGCCAGACTATGGTTATACAAGACTATATGTGTAGATACTTTCTCCTGGCTTGTCTCACCTAGATATTATGCTCAGTTGTCCTGCTCTCTATGGAGCTATAACTTCACTACCATGGGGAAAAATTAATAAGAATGATTTCTCACTTTGTCTTAATTTCTCGATGCTCAGGGTCAATCCTGGCATGCTCACTGTACATTTTTTTCTCCCTGTAAAGTTTTCATCCTCACCATATTGTCACTGTTCGAGCTTTTCTGTTCTCTATGCCTTTTCCCCACAAATATAGATAATAATCTTTTATATTTCAGTATTTCTAGATATCTGTTGCTCATATTTCTCTTGATGGCTATTTACCTGTTTTGTGCTGGCTGGCTCATCCAGCTTCAAGCTCTCAGCTAGAATGTAAACAGCTATGTTAGTGCATGCACACTTGCAAGAGATTCAAAATACAAAGATTCAATAGATTCTTCCAAACACCATGTCTCAGCTCTTCAAGCAGAGGCAAAAATCACACTTAATTTTGTGGGATGTCTATACTTATTAATAAACCACACAAAAGCACCAGCTGTTCATGAAACCATATAGAGATTGTGTCATGTGCACATGACCCAAACATTTACGTTTTTGATTTTGGGTGAACGATTATACCTACAGCCATTTAATAATATTAATGCATACTGATTGGATGGGGCTCCAAAGTCAGGGCACACCATTTCCTTGAGGCTATGACATTAAATACATAGCCTCCCCTTTTAAGACCACAAGTATTTCCATCATGCATGGAAGCACCGCACAGAACTTTTAGTTTGGCCACTTCACTTCAAAAGTTTGTTCCTGTGCTTCTAAATTAGATGATGTAAGTATGTACCTTCTATCCTGTGAGAGTTGACCAGGACCCTTAATTAAGTTAAGCTGATAAAAAACCACTTACAATACCCCGTCCTATTCAAGTCATCTGCAAGGGATCTAGCCCCAGAAATCGCCAAGTACAGGTGGCCATGGCGATGTAGTAAGCACCTACTAAATGATTACAATGGTACCTGAACTAAGCAGCCAATGTAGCAAGCACCCATTGGGTTGTTTCCAGTGGAATGGTTACATGTAGAAAGTGTACAGTCTATTGATTTTGCTGAGCTCCTATGTGAGGTTGAGAGGAAGGAAAGTAGGAACAACCATTTGTAGAGTTGAATGTAGCTGCTCAGAAGTTTTAGTGAACTAGAGGATCAAGAACATCAATTGCTAAAGCAGAGGCAAATCCTCACCTGCTAGAGCTAGCTTTAACTTTTTAAACTTCATTACAAATAATCACGCGAATGCAGGTGTGCACACTGTTACTAGGGTGCAAGAAATCACTAGCTAGCTAGCTATGTGTAGAGAGCAACCATGCTCTATGCTACTAAGGTCCTTTTGTTCTGATGTAAGCAAGATTTTCATTGATTTCTAATGGGGACAAATTTAGAACAACATAATATGCATATATACTATCTATGGACACTTAACCTTTCACCTCGAAGATCAGATGGATGGTTGCTCTCTATATAGAGCTAGCTAGTGATTTCTTGCACCCTAGCAACAGTGATTTCACTTAGCTCACACTTAAAAAAGAGAATAGATGATCTCTTATTGAAGAGACTAAGAACATTTGCCATTTACTAATAAGGTAGGGAATTACTTGTAGGAAGAAGGGAGGAGAGGCTGTTCAAAATATGGTGGGCCTTAAACTGAAGTAAAGAATTCTCCACCAGGAACTGATCTCCAGAAGGAGGGGAAGGGGGAGTCCAAGTATTTTTAAACCAGTGTGACCAACATGAAGTGTTAGAGGAGACACTCGGGGGATTTGGAGTGTTGATTGTGTCAATTTTTTTATGTAGCTTGTGAATTATCCTTGATAAGATGAGTAAAGCTATTAGTCATCGTGCATGTGAAAGGAGTGGGGATCCAGACGACCTGGACACTTCCCCCCCCCCCCCCCTCCCCCCACCCACCCTCAGTATGTCCCGTACACTACCTTTCCCCTTCTCTCCCTTCCTCAGAATGGAGGAGGTGGGAGGGGATGAGAAGAAGAGAGAAGGAATTTTAAATGAAAACTACTTTACAAGGTTTTGGTATCAATGGAGAGATTATTTAGATACTGTTCACATAACATACGCAGATTAAAAAGTTTTTTAAATTAACCATACACTATTTTTTTAACTTGCATATGCCTAGAAGACTGGTGAACACGAATAAATAAGTGTACTTCTGGTTGGCTGGGTACAGGCTAATTTATAAATGGCTGATGACTACAACTTCTCTCCTTCATGGACTTGGTAACAGTTGTGCAGGAGAGAGCCACAAATCAAACACCAAATATATTTTGGAATGAGGTCATTTAAAGGAGTGGTAGTGTACACAAACTTAACTTCTTTACACAGTAGTGAAATAATAATCATTTGTATTTTCAACTGGATAAGTCAATCTACTCTCCTCAATCACCCTTCCTCCCAGGCATGGTCGAACAAGAAAGCTTCAAAGTGAGCTAAAGACATCCTCTGCTTCGATCAAACCTACAGTGATTTGTTGACCGCCGTTCAGATTCTGTTAATTTTTTTTATAATTGGAAAGATGTTGCTATCTTGTGAGTCCCACATGCATGATAGGCTGCATTCCTGCTATGATGAGCAGGAAACAAACACTACTTGTACAATTGAAAAGAAGCCTAAAGGCATCATTCATGCTGATGCCATGTTTACACCAGAACAAAAAGCGCATGGTGTATTACTATGACGCAGTAAAAGAAGAAGTACTCATGGAATCAAGCCAGTATAAAACCTGCTTAACTTTCATTATCTTTTACTTCAGAAACAAGGGCTACTTCTCTGGCTGCTCTAAATTTCCATCTGTCAACTTCAACATTGTGGAGTCCTGCAGGCAAACATAATAATAGTTAGTGTGGTTTTTTATTTTATTTTATTTTTCAACTCAGTATGTACAGAATCCCATAGATCCTAACTCTGCTATGTCAAGAAGTAGCTTTCATCCTTCTCAAAAAGCTTTGCTCTCTTTCTAGGATAGAGATCAATATCCCTTGCAAAAAGTGTATATATAATGTGCTTAACATGACAAAAGTATTATTATTATTCTATATCAGCATGCACTTATGTATTGTATGCACCTCAACTATGCCCACCTCAACTTATTATTGTCTAGAACATTGCATTGAATTTCTGGGTTTTACAATAGCATGTAGTTATATACGTAGTATAAAGTTTGAGCCCTCCCATACAGGAAGCATGTTGAGGCTCTACCCACAAGTCCACCTATCTCAGCGTGTGTTCATCGTATCATTCCAAAACTTTTACAGACACATAACTAGTCATGTCAGTTATTATGTCCTTCTCTACTAATATATGCTAAACATGTCATTTAGAAAGATTGGGGTTCTCTCGCTTTTCTTGCTAATACCCACCATCAGGCCTAGCATCTATGTATTTCTTGCAATGGAAAGAGTCCAGAGTCTGCTGCAATATACAGATTGTTCAACAGATAATCTATAGATTGAGCATTGGAATCAGAACCACTGGGTTTGTTGGGTGTGGCATATAGCAACTGCCTCTCCAACTGTGACCACATAACTCATGCCACTCCAATGCTAACTACATCTACGCAGTCACTCCATCAAATTTAAAACTAGACTAGCCTAGGTAGCATGACAGCTAGAACTTTATTCATCATTAGGATGCAAATACAAGATGCAGTTTGGTTGAATCGGCTCCATTGAAGTAAGCGAATAAAAGGTTATGCTGTACTAGGTCTATAACAAAGAAATCCATCCAGAAGCACCTCCTTTCTTAAAGGCAAAGGGATTCAGATTATTTTCTGGTAAACAAATGTGCCTGTGCAGCCTTCCTCAGCAAGAAAAAGCTTCAAGGATCAGCCAGCAGAGTTCCTCAAAGAGTGTAGCTGTAATGATGGCTATTTTTAAAAGTACTGGTACATGTATAAGCATCATTCCAACTGTGATCACAGTTCTGTAGTAGACACAATGGACTGATATAATTACTAACCATGGCTCCTGTCTTGAGAAGTATATTCATGTTAGTATCAACAGGTTATGTGCTCCAGAGATGTATATGAGCATACTTCATCATGGACATGCACGTGTCTGAAATGGACTGCCAACAACAATAAAAACACTTAACAATAAAGCTTGTTTTGTCAGAACCATATGCTATTATGTAAAGGCTGTACTATGACAGCTATGATACTAGTCTTTCTGCAGTATAATTCATAGGAGAATCCAGTGATGGATTATATGTGTAATTTGTATATATATATAGACAGATGTATACAACAAAGAGGTGTTTCCCCCCACTTATCTCCCACCTTTTGTTCACATCAACTCAGTCCAAAAAACACAACAAAAGTGCAGCTGCTGGAGGGTATCTCCCTGGGCCTCTCCCATCCCAGCTGTTCACTAAGTGATGTGTCACCACATTTCTGACTCCATAGAAAACTTAATGCTGTCAACAGAATGTCATGAAATATTGAGACTCTGCAGTGTTCCAGCACTTTTTGGGGTGGGACTGTAGTGTACTGATCAACATGAGAAGGTAAGCTCTGCAGGTTGAATATTATAATGTTTGTCTGCAAAACCACCTGGCCACAGCATTTTCTTTCGCTCCTCTATACCTTATAATTGCTTGCCTAAATTCAATGGGGGAAGCATTAATTGAATCTGTCTTTCCTTGACTGTGCATGTACATGAACTGAAAAATGTTTATGCTCCTTGGGTTATAAAGTCGTGGGCCTCATCATACTCAGATCCTTATGTTACCACCAATAACACTTGAGCATGGAAAAACTTCTGTGCTTACCATGTCCCAGTCTTCCAAACATATATTTTTTTAATTGTGTATTCAGAAATTGAAAGTACTATAGACGAACAGATGTCTTTAGTGTCCGTAATAACTTGACTAAAATCATTGCTCACTCTTGACTGACACAGTGCAGACTGTGCACTTTTTTCACTGCTATAGAGAACTCCTTATGTGCAGCACAGTAGCTATAGCTAGCTATAAGCGAGCCAGTTTTCTAGAAGGAGCAGAAAATGTGTATATTGATGGACAACTCAATTACTTGACACTGCTCCCTGCATGCACATTGTAGGTAAAGATCTTAGATTACAGCTATCTTCGACACCCTTGAGTGAGCAGCTAGATTGATTTTCTAGCTGGCTACATCACTATATAGAACTTTATTCATTCATTAGGATGCAAACACAAGATGCAGTTTGGTTGAATTGGCTCCATTGAAGTAAGTGAATAAAAAGTTATATTGGACACTAGGTCTATAACAAAGAAATCCATCCAGAAGCACCTCCTTTCTTAAAGGCAAAGGGTATTTTCTGGTAAACAAATGTACTTGTGCAGCCTTCCTCAGCAAGAAAAGCTTCCAGGACCAGCCAGCAGAGTTCCTCAAAGACAGTAGTTGTAATTGATGGCTATTTTTAAAAGTACTGGTACATACATAAGCACCATTCCAACTGTGATCGCAGTTCCTGTAGTGGACACGAGGAGAGAGGACTGATATAATTACTAACCATCTCCTGTCTTGAGAAGATATAATATGTTATGTTCATGTTAGTATCAACAGGCTATGTGTTCCAGAGATGTCTATGAGCATACTTCATCATGAACATGCACGTGTCTGAAGTGGACTGCCAACAACAACAAAAACACTTAACAATATTTATGTTCAAGTTTGTTTGGTCAGAACCATATGCTATTATGTAAAGGCTGGACTATTTTAAATAAAGAGGTAATCTCCCCTACTTATCTCTGTGTTCACCTCAACTCTGTCTAAAAAGCACAACAAAAGTGCGGCTATTAAATCAGCTGGAGGGTATCTCCCTGGGACTCTCCCATTCCAGCCACTGACCAAGTGGTGTGTCACCACATTTCTGACTCATAGAAAATTAATGCTGGCAGATGAAATATTGAGGCTCTACAGTGTTACAGCACTTTTTGTTTTGGGGAAACTGCAGTGTACTTGATCAACGTGAGAAGGTAAGCTCTGCAGGTTGAATATTATAATGTTTGTCTGCAAAACCACCTGGCCACAACATTTTCTTTCGCTCCTCTATACCTTATAATTGCTTGCCTAAATGCAATGGGGGAAGCAGTGATTGAATATGCCTTTTGACTGTGTACATGAACTGCCAAATGTTGCGTTATAAGGTTGTGGGCCTCATCATACTCAGATCCTTATGTTACCACCAATAACCTTTGAGCAAGGAAAAACTTTAATGACTTTTGTGGTTACCATGTCCCAGTCTATTTGATTTTTTCCGTACTTCACTTCACTAATATTGATGACAGGTACATTGTTGTTATAGTTAGTCCATCTGGATCCACACCAGCTTGAAGCATAATACATGTAGTTGCATAGTAAGCTGCATCCTGTAACTATGTTTCCCATGAAGCAGGGCCTAGGCACTTTGTAGCTGGATTCACCATGAGGCAGAGTCTAGGCATACTATGGTACCATGCCATTCGATGGTGGCTAACAGTCCGGATCTGGACCAAACTTTTTACGAAACAACACACAGGAATTTATCCTGTTCTGTGTGTGGAAGTTTCATTTGGATTGGACCTTCCATTTGGCTGTGCATAGCTCACATAGAGACATACATACAGATAGACAGACACTACTACTTTATATAAGGTCAGCAGGGGTACCCCACATTGCCTGGATAAAAAAAGAGAAGTGACATTAGTATTGTCATAGTTGATTTCATGAAAAATCCTGTCATAAAGGCAGCTACAGATTTGTGGTAAATCTTACATGGAGGCAAAAATCTCCATACGACAAAATGAGCCATTTCCTCCTTTCTACAAAGCAACAACCACCTGTAAAGGTATTGTTAGTTTCTCTACTTCATCAAAAAATGTTTGGGTCATGTGCACATGACACACTCTCTATATGGTTTCATGAACAGCTGATGAGAGATAGGAAGGGAGAAAGCACAGGAGGAAGAAGCCTGAGAGAGAGAGATAACTGGATGCTGAGGCAGCACTTGGTTGTGTGCATTCTGCATGTGTATCTGTGGCAATGAAACAAGGCTGATCTATGCACCAGAAAAATGAGCTGCCCAAGAAGTCTCACTGTCAGTTTTGTGGGAAGTCTTACCACCTGCAGATCTTCTTCATAATAAAAAAGATCCTTAAAAATGGACCATGTACAGCATAGCTTCTTGGCCTGTACCACTCCTTCCACATGTGGCAAGCCAGTGTGCGCACATGCACATGGACGGATGTATGGATGGATGGATGGATGTACGGATGGGTAGATAGTGTGTGTGTGTGTGTGTGTGTGTCATGTGTTTGTCCATGTGCATGCATGCGTGTGTGCATGTGTGTGTATTTGTGTGTGTGTATGTGTGTGTCTGTATGTATGTGGCTTTATAATATAATTAAATATGCACATCTCAACTTAACTGTCCTCCACTAAAGAGGATTTGTTCTGCAGTACTCAAACCACTATCTATACTTAGAAGTACTAGTGTAACTTCCAAGGTAAGGACTTTAGAAGTAGTAACTGAGGTAAGGAAAAAGGCCACAGAGGCTGTTCTCAGTTTAGTTCTCTGAACACATCAAATAGTAAACCCACTTTAGCTGACTAGATTCTGAGGTCTGGTGATTGTGGCTATTTCTAGATAGTGGTCAGCTGTGTCTCTCATCAGGGGTTCCCAATACATACACAGAAACCCACCAGAGCATGTACAGTCAAGTAAGTGTGGATTCTGGTAAAAATCAGGCGTTGAAACACAATAAGTGAGTTTTTTCCTAATTAACTACTACATATTGTTCCCACACTGGCTGTCTGTTGCGGCTAGATCACAAGTTTTTATGTGATGTCCTGCACACATGTACTAGCAGTATTGTTTCTTGCACTTCTGCACTTAGCTGAAGTAAGAGATCATCTTGAGAGCATTACCAAGATGAATAATTATGTGAAGTCTTGTTTCTCAGGTACTTGCTTCATGTGCACGTGTCCTCAGTGTTGGTATGTAACTTTATACACATTTAAAATAAATTCCATCAAACTATTATTCTGCCTTTTTTCTATAGAGGGGAGGGTTGAATGGAGCTGCTCTTGGGTATGGTGGCTTGATGGAGCACTGGAAAGCAACTAGGCACATTGAAGGAACATGCAGTAATTTTACCTTGGATATGGATAGATTGTTTTCAAATAGCTTTATGGGAATCATTTATTGCACTGATGTTGTGAACTATGTCAGAGTTAGCATATGTTAGAACACTGACAGTTAGCATATGTTGATATTTGTTGTGCTTCCTAATAGTGTGCAGTATTCATGGTGGGCTCTAAATGTGTGTAGACTAGAGAGGTTAAGACATAACTGATTACTATGATGTAAATGTCGATGTAAGAAGAGCAATGAGATACAGTTTTGTGAGGTATTTTGTTGCCAATATAATAAGAGACTGTTTGGTGGCACTCTCTCCCAGTGTATCTTTTTTCATGCAGTTTCAAGCACTAAAAATCAATAATGACCTAGCTCCCAAGAATATATTAGCTACTGTGTTTGGTGCAGACAAATAATCATGATACTTTTTACAAGAGAGAAAGGCATTGTTACCCACTGTAAATCACTCTCTCAGTTATGTTTACTTAATGCCCAAGATGATGTTTGCCACAACTTACAACTTCACCTCCAAGTAACAAAGAGACAAGTTCTCTTGTTCCTAGACAGCTCAATACTAATGCTACTTAGTGGCGGTTTTTCTCTTTCTCAGTTAAAGTGACTGCTATTCCAATATTAGGTGTTCAAGTTAAATTGTTACCTATGACCTAAAGCCATATATAATATATATATAACACAGGATTCACAAAACGTTTGTAAATGCATTCTGGCAATCATAAAGTTCATATCTCTACCTGACAGATCAGCTGTACACATGCATGTTGAACACTCAGTTCTCACATACCCTGTCCATGGGATCCTTTGTGACTGAAGGAGTGAAGATTTAGCAGATTGCCAGCCAAACAAACTAGTGTAATTATATGTCATATCCATTTGTTGTGTTCACTGCATTGTTTAGCTGAAGAGCTGCAGTGATCATTTTCTTACGTTTTAAAATCACGTGTTTGACCAATAGACACGTGTGGGGATGGGTGTTAAAATGCTCACCAGTGATATTGTATGTGAGGAAGACAGCATCTAACAAGTGGACAAAATAGGTAGAGATAAGAAAGAAGAGAGTGAGGCTTGCTTCACAGGCAGAGTCTAGTTGAAGATTGCTCTGCAAGGGCATGGGAGGATTAAAACCAAGCAGACAGACAGTAGGGATCCTTCCAGTGGCCTTAGTGGTCTGAGATGGTTCCAGTTATACTATCTGTACTGCACTATATATGCTCCAGGAAGTCTGCTGTGGTTGTTCTTTGGTCTGATGGCACAACAGTTCTTGTGATGATCTGCTGTCACAACAACCTCCATTTTAGTATGATTTTAGTTGCTACTTAACATACTGTCTGTTTGTTATACATGTTATCTTCAACACCAACCACCCATCCTTGGGAAACTGGCGAAATCCCAATCTTTATATGAGAAATTAATACCAAATTTTGCATCCAAACCTGTACCTGTAATATTCTGCTTGTTACAGTTAACTAAATTATTCATAACCATTTTTTGAAGTTTTTGTAAGAGGAGAGCTAATGCAATTTATATAATACTCTGCCTCCCTCATAGTTGATTGTTGTGCAGGAATAATGGACTCTACCCCAAGCCTTACATATTCTAGGGAAAGGAACATCAGCACAATGACATTGGCCACTTGCCACACAAACACACACAAACACAAACACACACACTCACACACCAAACAGTGTAGGAATGCAGACTTAAATTAATGCATTTCAGAGATCAACATAAGACAGATTATAGAGGGACAGTTGCATTCCTGGATTTAGCTCAAGTCACACGACAATCCAATGAGAAGGTTTTACCAAGTAGATCCAGCATTTGTTGAATTATTGATGAGAAAAGAAGCTGATGTGAGGTCTTCACACGGTGCCAGCATAAACAATTGTTATCCCTCGCCACACATAGTGAGTGAGGGGAATCAAATCTCTATCTAGTTTATATTATAATTGTGTTTATGTTTGTCCAGCTCAACTTGAGAGTATTTATGGCATTTCACTGCATCATAATAGTTTGTGCAAGTCATTTATCCCTGGCAATCCACTGGCCAACCAGATCTGTAACAGCTAGTTTGCTCTTTATGATATTGTGGCCATGCGTATATACTATATTGTTGGTGGTATGTGTGCATGCTGAGCATACTCAAACCAAATGCTGCAGAGTATTCAGTACATGACCACTTCTGCTTTTGAATTTTCTTTTCCTATCCATTTTCCCTCACACGTCATGTGAATAGTCGACAATTGGTGCACACCATCTAGCTAGGTCCATTACTGGTGTGCCTCAGCAAAACCAGGAACCTTATATGCTAGTTAGCACCCCTTTACACATGTCTTCCATATATGCCACCAATAAAACTCTAGTGTAATGTATTCCTGGAGGCATCTCTATGACACCCGAGTCTGGAAAACATCACACACTGAAGCATAACCACCAGCTCTTCTACAGATTCAGATGTCTAGATGATTGTGGCTATTTCTAGGAGATGGTTAACTTCTAATAGATTCTGTATCTCAGCAGATGTCTTACAAGCTAACCTGGTAATGAAGTAACCAGATAAATAAATATATTTGTCTTTAACTATAACCGCCGACACTACAGCCATCTGCAGTTTCGGCTAGATCATAGTTTTATGCGTGTGAATGACACTAGTATTTGGCTGTGTGGTAGCTGTTACTCACTTGGCGCACACATATTCTGTGCTTTGAAGAATCACGACAGGTAGCCAGTATGCTAGCATGTATATGGTAATAATCATATAATATTTAATAGCAATAAGCCTTGTCTATAAATTGCAATGTAGCATATTGTCATAAATCATCATTCTTTGTAAAACATCCACTCATCTAGTAAACTTCTCCTGAAACTGTAAGCCTCACGGAAAAGCAGCAATATCAGGCCTAAGATTGATAGGTGACAATAATATCAGGTCATTACAATGACTAAGATTGATTCCCCTTTCCTCACTGTTTCTCTTCTAATTTAGAAACCTGCATGTGATCTAATGCTCATCTCACTGCTTGTTGGCTATAAATCATGGGTCATCTGCAGAACCTCACCAACTTCTTGCTATTAGCTACATACCAAGCAACATTGCATCTACAACTTCCAATCTCCACAACCCAATCCATTGCAAGATAAAGTGAAATAAAGCACATAAATCAAGGCAAAACCTAGAGAAAAATTATGGACCTCACACTCCTTCCAATCACACCTTATCGCCATGACAATAATGACAAGGGCCTACCCTGATCTCATTCCTTCAAGTTATCTTCATAATGTCAATTGTTTTGGTGCTAGCCTTAGCAGCCATTGTTGGGGCCTGTGCAGTGGCACTGGTGTTTCTTCCTGCAGTGAGAGAGAATCGAAGTTCTTCAGAGGTGAGAACCCTGGATATCAGCCTGCAGGACAAGGAGAAGCTTCACTCCATGGCAGGCCAGGTAGCAACTATATACGAGCAATAAATAACTGACTAATAGAGTTTGTGAAGGATAGCTGAAAAAAGGATGATGATAAACATGAGGACTAAGTGGCAACAACTTGTTGATGAAAGGTTCAAGGAAGAGGCAGATAATGACTTTTGGTAAAATTACCAAACAGAGGCAATAATCTAGACGTGAATTTATAGTTGAAACTTTGACCCTATCACAGCCAGCCGAAGAACACATAGGAATGAGCATCACTTTTTTGTTGATCAATATTTCTGAAGACACAGAACAGCAAGTAAGTAAACTAATAAAGTAGAGTAGAGGCAGCCTTGGTTAACCACAGTTATCGATGACGATGTTGCCCTCTGTAAATTTTGTAACTAAGGCTAATAGCATATGACTATAGAGGAAGACTCACTGATATACTGCTTGCTATATGCGAGCTCTAATGTAGTAATGCTGCCATGTTGCGTAATTTGTGACAATCATCGAGACCATGAAAAGTGCATGCACAATCCCTTAAACAGTAACTATTCTCTAGGTGGAGTCAATGCGAAACTTATCAGCAAAATAATATCCTATATTAGGACGCAAAATATTTTCTCCATAGCAAGATGCCCACAACCATACTGATCTAAAATCAGGATCACACAGTCATGCACATGTTGAGAGGCAGACCTGGAGTAACTGCTCAGATGGGTCAGGGTTTGGCTGGACCTGCATTCAGCAAATGAAAGTTCAAGGTTCAATTGAAATCAGGGTGCTCACTTATTAGTGCTTGCTTGCACTTGCTCTTTCTAGTCTGCACTGCCTGGCTCTTCCTAGCCTTGTGATGGCTACTTGGCAGCTGCAAGATATTCCTATTTAACCTCCTCCATAGAATTTGGTTTAGAGCATTTGGTTCAAGCAGTAGCCATGGCCACACTACCATTGATCAGGTGATATCTTGTTTTGTAGCATTTGCTGAACTCCAAGAGGATAGAGAGAAGCAGGATAATGTTTAGTCATTAGTCGCAGCCACTTCCTTGTCACACCTAAGTTTTCAGGCTTGACCATCAAAATGTTCCCATCGGTCTGCCGTAAGCTGACTGTTTCCCAAGAAATAGTGTAGTTATTGCAAAGTGTTTGATAGTCTGACAACATAAATAGTGAAGACTCATTTACACCGTGTAATTCCCATTAAAAAGTTGAAAGCAACCGCTTGTGGGAGGGCTCATTGCAGTTACAAGAATTTGAAACCCACAAAAGTGTGAGTGGGTTGGGTGCTGGCTAAAGTATAATGGATGGATGGGTTTGGGGTGTGTTGTTGGCTATAAAATAAATGAACGATGGGCTCATCTGCAGAACCTCACCAACTTCTTGCTAATAGCTACACAGCAAGCAACACTGCAGCTACAACTACCAATCTCAAGGGACTGAATAGCAGTGAAATAGCAGAGATCAAAACAAAATATAGCAAAAAAAATATGGACGTCACTCTCCTTCCAGCTACAGCTTATAGCAATGGCAGTATCAACAAGGACCTACCTCGATCTCAATCCTCCACAAGAAATGTCTTTGCAATGTCAATCACTTTGGTGCTAGCCTTAGCAGCCATTGTTGGGGCCTGTGCGGTGGTCGTGGCCTTTCTTCCTACAGTGGGGGAGAATGCAAGTTCTTCGGAAATGAAACCCTCGGAGATTAGCCTGCAGGATAAGGAGAAGCTTCACTCCATGGTAGGCCTTGTTTTGCTGCAACTTACTGTAAAACAATATTACTTGTGTCCTTAATATTTATGTTGGTAACTGGTAAAGAGTGAATGCATAAAAGTTTTATCTAACATGATATTGTAGTAGCTATTAGCAAAGCTGATAAGAGGATTTGTCCCTAATAATACACATTATAAACACTTTACTTCAGGTGGCTTCCATTGCAAAGAGACGATCTGGTTCAAATAATTATAGTGAGTTATAATTTTAACAGCCCAATGAAGTGCTAAAAGCTCTAACTAATGCTAGCTATTGTTCATTTTTGTATGTTCTTATCACAGTTAGAAGTGACTGCTATTCCAACATTACTAACAATGTGAGTGATTTATCTGTTGGTCTAAGTTAATTATAGCAACCCATGCCATAGATTTTGGTTGATTGACAACTACATGTACCTGCAGTGAATTGTGGAAATGACACAGAAATCATGATTATTCACTTTATATGGTTGCCTTATTGTCCAATGTCCCTTTGTCCCACAGAGTCTTCCACTAGCTCATGTGAGTGGGACAGGCATCCAGTGGAGGACCGAGGAAGAACACAGACCTTCACATGGAGGTAAGACTCTTAGTAGTCACTGAATAGCACTGCTGTAAGACACTGTCTCTGTGCTCAATTTTACCGGACTCACTCTTCAAGGTTACCAGAGCTCATGGAAATGCTGACATCAGCAGAACTTGGTTTCTGGGGGGATGAACTTCAGCCAAGACACTCAGCAACTCATCTTTCCTATTTGCGGTTTCTACTACTTCTCCAGTCAAGTTTTATTTCAATATGCATCAAACATTGCAAACAATGTGAACCAGCCTGTACGGCATGGAATACAGGTCACCCCCAACTGTGGGTCCTTTCCCTCCAACTTCTATCGGTACTCATACTCAAGTCAGAGAGAGAAACAGTATCTCAAGACTTCAACATACCTAGGAGATATCTTGAAGATGTGTGCAGGTGGATCCATACATCTGATTATCCCCACCAGTCAGAACCTTTGCTGTGCACATGGAGGCTCCATGAACACTTATTTCTCTGCATTTCTTATCCACAAGACTCTTTGTGATTGAGAGAGAAGCTACCCACAATATATACCAGCTATATATATATATGTATATGTATATATGCCCATGTACAGATTTTGTTGAATAGAAGTTGTCATTTTTGTGGTAATTAAAAATTACACATTTGATTTTAGAGAGAAAGAACGCGAGGAAAAAATAAAACATGTTGACTAGAGGGAAGGATACAAAGTGTGCAGATGAAGCAAAAGCAATGAATACTTATAAAATAGCTACCTGGTGAAGATATAGATTGACTAAATGCAATGGTTGTCCTGACCTTGCTAGGCCAGTTTTAAATGAGGTCATTTAGACTTTGTGCTGAGTGAGTGAGTTAATTATTGCATGATTGAGCATCTTCCTCACAAATTTGTGTTCTTTGCTTTCATACCTTATGCATAAACAAGGAAGACAGATAGAGGGCAAGCAAAGAGTCAACAATTTAAAATTAGAAGCTTATCATTTCAGCAGCATCCCCAACTGATCTTGTTCCCACTCCATTTCCCCCCTTTTCTTTTACATTTGTCCTTCTCTTGAGTGGCCAAATAAGAAATTTTTTGATTTTTGTTATCCTGTATCCTTCTTGACGATAGAAAAGAAAAGAGAGACACCAAAGAATGTTATCACCTTTTGTGGAAATCAATGGTTCCCAAGGTACTGTAGTACTGTGGGGTGTGGTGGAATCCCTTCAATATCATCTCAGTTTGATGTACGACTTAAGACATTAGTTTACAATTGTATACATTTTTTTGAAGAAAAAAGTGTTCGTACTAGAAAGTTGAACTAGTTCGAAAACTAGTCTTTTTTCTTTTTCCATGCTTTTTTGTATGTGTGGTAATTATAATCTTCATTTTGGCTAATTCTTTTGGTCTCCCACAAAGCAGAGAGGCAGATGGTGGTGGCAAGACAGTCAATATTTTTAGGTTGAGTAATCTAAATTGGAAAGACATAAACTGAAATTTAACAAGGTTGACTCCTACAGATTTGTGCAAGCAACTAACTAACCCTGCAAGAGAAAAAATTGTTTTCCAAAAGAAGAATGCAGTAACAGTCCAATTTTATTGTTGCACTATCACTTTGAGGCATAAGGAAATATTCTAGTTAGAACTCCATTACACGACATCTTATCAGATTTGGCAAGACCAAGTGGGAGAGGGGAGAAATGTCAATGTGGTGGGACTTCTCCAAACTCTCTATTGTCTGCTTAGCCATGATAACAATTCTAGTATATACATTACCTTGACACATCCCTTCATTCCTGGGATCTGATCAACTGTTCTTTTTCCTTCCATCCTATTTTCAGTGGTGTCAAGGATCTGGTGACTTCTACCATGTTGTGGTATCATTCCTATACAGCATCCTTCTCTTATAGAAATATCTGACCCACATTCATCAATCAAGCCTTCAAGATGTACAATCTTGGAAGAAATAACAGGATAAACACTGCTCTGCTGTCACGGGAGCAAAGCTCTCCCCACACTTAGCATGTTGGTGCAGAAAACAAGTATTTAGTTACATACATCTACACACCTAAATATGAGCTGGTCACTTGTCCTAAATATGAATGGCCTTGCACCTATCTATACGTTAAATAGATACCATAACAAAAAATTGGTTATGCACATACATGCTACCTAAGCACCCACCACTGGGCTCCCTCTCTGAAGCAGTATCTAGGCCATGCACCTTGGCTGAGATGTACATGTCAGGGTCAGATCAGGGGTGGAGGGGGGGAGTTAAACACCCCCTCTCTGACTCTGCCAGCAACAAGTGAAAATTTATGTAGCTACTAGCTTTGTAGTTTTCCATATTTCCTTCTTTGTTCCTAGCAGTGCAGCTGCTACTGGCACAGCAGCTATAGCTTTCTTACAGCACCCTCTATTGAAAACCACACTATTTATAACTATGCACCTAGCTCTAAACTAATTTTTCATATGTGGACTTCCTTCTCTAGACCAAGGCAGCAGCTATAGCTACAGCTGTAGTTTGGAGCCATGGGTAGCTTTTTTTCTGTTCTCGAGTGCTCTTTTGAATTACTCAGTGCTATTTTTATATCAAGTAAGTTTGTAGCAGTAGGTAGTAGCTATAAGATGTGTAGAAACTTTAGTAGCTTACTTGAGGAGGCTTCTCAGACATTTGTGCTCACAGATCTCCGATGATATAGCTATAACCAATGCATAAAACTATCGAGTTAGCTGCTTATGGACAAGTAAATTGGTTTTTGTTTTTGAAAACAGTTTGAGTGTGTGACACAGCAAGGGTCTAGGATGTAGCTATTAGCCATAAAGGTGGAGCAAAACACACGAATATCTATTTGCAACTAAAAAGCTCAATGACAAAAAAATCCAATTCATGCAACAAAAACCATAAAAGATGGTGAAAACAAACCACTTTCTAGCTCCTCACTTTTGATTGTTTATTTGGAAGCAACTGTCTTTCTGTGTGTGCATTTGTTAGCTTACATCTTGGGTCATTCCTTCACCAAGAAAAAAATTAAGCCAAAATAAATGTTCTTTTAGAATGGATTGGGATGTCGGCAGCCATTTTGTTTGGGGAATGCCCACACAAGCATTTTTCATGTTGCCAACGATAATACACAAATAACGCAACATGGCTGTGTTACTGAGAGGGTTACTAAAAAAACTACACTAGCTACGTTAGACATCACACAGGGCAAGCGATTTGCTAGGAAGGCTGCCTCTAGCCCTACTCTATTATAAAAATACTGCAGTCGTTGAAATGGCGGGGAAGCATCATGGTCGATGGGTTCTACCAAAACCAAGTAGCCAGCTAGTAGCTATATGTAGGGTGCCTGTGTTCTGCTACACGGGGAAAGCAGCTACTGGGTGCCATAGCACTGCTTCATAGATAGCCCAGACACCAGGGCCTGCTTCACGGGGGCCAGCTACAACAATGTATCTGTGATTAACTCTTGAATCAGTTATCTTATTTGTCTGGGAAATGCTGGGTGTCTGCCCTAGTCTAATATGTATATAAAACACCAAGTGTTTGTCTGTCTCTCTGTCTCCGTGCATGTTAACTTATAGCTTGGTAACCGATGGGCTTTACCAGAACAAACTAATTTTTGTAGACTTAGAAGACCACCCAGGGAAGGTAAAGCAAGTAAATGAATGAAGAAGTAGCCTATTTTGCTGCTGACAGTGGCCATTTTGTTCAGGTAAATACTTTCACATGCGGTTTTCAGGCTGTTGCCTTATATTAGAAAAAGACTGCATTTGCTAAAATGGCAAAATTTACAGAAAGTAGTGGCATTGTTGATGGGCTATACACTTTTTTTTAAATTGAGTAACGGGTATTTATACTCTAGCTACTTCATACTGAATCCAGATACTGATTGCCTTATGGAGCCCACAGGTGCCTAGCCCCTGCTGCATAGAGATCCCAGCCACTGGCTGCTTCATGGGAAATCAAGCTAGTGGTGCCTAGGCCGCTTCATGGGGAGCCCAGTAATTGGATGCCTAGGCCCTGTTTCATGGGCAGCTCAGCTATGAGTGATTAGGCCTTTCATTTCCACCACTGGCTGTCAAAATGAAATGAATGATTTCCCACTGGGTAGATAACAGAAGTGGGTACCTTGGCCCTGCTTCATGTAACAGATAGTTCTTAACGAGCAACTATTATTTTTCCAAGTGTGGCATCAAGTTAAAGCCACATGATTAATCCTTGCAACTTCACTTTTTGGCTCGGGCAATGCCGGGTGTCAAACCCTCTATCTATCTTTCCCCCTTATAATTATATAAAGTAGTAGAATATATTTTTATATGGTATTTTGTACCGCCGCTTATTTATCAGGAACCCAAGAACCTATCCAGACTAACCTTTATGTAGCAATTAAAACCACTTAAGAAAGGTTTTATATTATGAAGAAAGTAGCTATTTTCAGTGCATCGAAGACCATTTTGTTAGGGGAAATGACTTTACTTGTGTTTTTCACATGCCCAATGTTATACTCAGCAGTATTGTCAACAATTACCTTACAAAAAGCAGTCAAAATATTATGCTGAATCAAAACTTTCCCCCAAATCTACAGAAAGCTGTCAAAATTAAGTGAATGATTTTCCAATTTTTATCCAATTACCAATGCAGCCAAAACTAAAACAAAACTAGAGTGGCACTCAGGAGAAGCTGCTTGCAGCAAGAGAGAAGAATCCTTTACATTGCAAGGTTCTCAACGAGTAATGTTACAGCTAGGAAATACTAGAGCAGCAATGGCGATCAGGAGAAGCAGCACACAGACAGAGAATATTGTGCATCTTTGTAGCATGCCTACTGGGTTCCTAGGCCCTGCTTCATGTGGGAGTACAGCTACTGGATGCCTAGGCTCTGCTTCATGGGGGATCTATAGGGTGCCTAGGCCCTGCTTCATGTGGGGCCATAGCTACTGCGTGCCTAGGCCCTGCTTCATGGGGGATCTATAGGGTGCCTAGCCTCTGCTTCATGTGGGGGTACAGCTAATGGATGCCTTGGCCCTGCTTCATGGAGATCTATAGGGTGCCTAGGCTCTGCTTGATGGGGATCCTAGGTATGCATATCTAGGCCCTGTTTCCCATGATACTTTGTTAAGGAGAAAATAGCTCATTTTAGATCCTTTGACATTTTTGTGGGCATTTTCACCCACCACCCTGTAAATCGTTTTTGCCTCATATCAGATATCTGGATTTTAAATTTTGGAATACAGCTGTGATCAATGCTTGCATCACCTCCCCCCCCTCCCCACCCTCAGGAAATGCGGGTTACCGGTAACCCGCTATTATGTTCTCAAGCTTGTGTGGCATCCAGAAAGATTGGCTTTAACAACAGTATGATCTGTTAGCAATACTTGCACTACATCATGTATTCCTTTTTTTGTCCTGAGCACCGCGTATATAGATACCTCTTTGGCAGATCCAGACAAACCTTTGTGTGGTGTTTAAGGATCACCGAAGGTAGGCTTTAAGCCAACCATTTTCTTTATTGAAATGGAGGAAGTAGCTAGCTCGTGTTTGAGCCTCTTTGCAGAATTTTGGCCACCCTGTAAGTTGAATTTCCCACCTGAATATACCAGATATGAAGTAGAAGCTAACAATACCTTTACAGGTGGTGGTTGTTTTGTAGATGAGAGGAAATAGCTCATTTTGTCGTTTGGAGATTTTTGCCTTCTTGTAAGATTTACCATGAATCAGTAGCTGCCTTTATGACTTGAAATCAACTATATATGACAATACTAATGTCACTTCTCTTCTTTTTTTCCGGGCAATGTGGCGTACCCCTGCTGATCTTATATAGAATAGTAGTGTCTGTCTATATCTGTATGTATGTCTGTATGTGAGCTATGCACGGCCAAATGGAAGGTCCAATCCAAACGAAACTTCCACCTACAGAACAGGATAAATTCCTGGATGTTCTTTCGTAAAAAGTTTGGTCCAGATCCGGACTGTTAACCACCGTCGAATGGCATAGTATGCCTAGACTCTGCCTCATGGCGAATCCAGCTACAAAGTGCCTAGGCCCTGATGGGAAGCATAGTTACTTGATGCAGCAAACAGATCCTGCTTACTATGCAACTACATGTATTATGCTTCAAGCTGGTGTGCTTCCAGACAGACTAACTATAACAACAATGTACTTGTCATCAATATTAGTGAAGTGAAGTACTGATTATTAATTTGTATTTAAATAGATTTGGAAGACTGGGACATGGTAAGCACATAAGTCATTCAAGTTTTTCCCTGCTCAAGGGATATTGGTGGTAACATAAGGATCTGAGGATGATGAGGCCCACGACCTTATAACCCAAGGAGCATAAACATTTGGCAGTTCATGTGAAATTTAGTCAAGGAAAGGCAGATACAATTACTGCTTTTCTCCCAGTTGCATTTAGGCAAGCAATTATAAGGGTGTAGAGGAGTGAGGAGCGAAAGAAAATGCTGTGGCCAGGTGGTTTTGCAGACAAACATTATAATATTCAACCTGCAGAGCTTACCTTCTCACGTTGATCAGTACACTACAGTCGCACCCCAAAAAGTGCTGGAACACTGCAAAGCCTCAATATTTCATGACCTTCTCAGACAACATTAAGTTTTCTATGGAGTCAGAAATGTGGTGACACACCATTTGGGGAAGGGCTGGAATGGGAGAGGCCCAGGGAGATACCCTCTAGCTGCCATACTTTTGTTGTGTTTTTTGGACAGAGTTGAGGTGAACACAAGGTGAGAGATAAGTAGGGGAAATCACCTTTTTATTAAAAACATGTGTGTGAATATATATACAAATTACACATACAATCCATCACTGGATTCTCCTATGAATTCTACTGCAGAAAGACTAGTACACTACACATAAAAGCATAGCTGTCATAGTCCAGCCTTTACATAATAGCATATGGTTCTGACCAAATAAACTTGAACGTGAATATTGTTAAGTGTTTTTGTTGTTGTTGGCAGTCCACTTCAGACACGTGCATGTCCATGATGAAGTATGCTCATATACATCTCTGGAGTACATAACCTGTTGATACTAACATGAACATAAACATTTATTATATCTTCTCAAGACAGGAGCCATGGTTAGTAATTATATCACTCTCCTCGTGTCTACTACAGGAACTGTGATCACAGTTGGAATGATGCTTATGCATGTACTAGTACTTTTAAGAATAGCCATCAATTACAGCTACTCTCTTTGAGGAACTCTGCTGGCTGATGCTTTTCTTGCTGAGGAAGGCTGCACAAGAACATTTGTTTACCAGAAAATACTCTGAATCCCTTTGCCTTTAAGAAAGGAGGTGCTTCTGGATGGATTTCTTTGTTATAGACATAACCTTTTATTCTCTTACTTCAATGGAGCCGATTCAACCAAACTGCATCTTGTATTTGCATCCTAATGATGAATAAAGTTCTAGCTGTCACGCTAGTCTAGATTTAAATTTGACGGATGACAGCTGTAGATGTAGTTAGCATTGGAGTGGCATGAGTTATGTGGTCACAGTTGGAGAGGCAGTTCCTAATAGAGGCTATCTACCACACCCAACTTAATTCCAGGTTATTAAAGCACACATATATACCTGTAAACTTGCTACTGGGTAAAAATGCACTTATTCAGTTCAGCGTGAAGATCCACTATTTTATCATAATTACAAAGAATAATGAATCATTTGCTGACTGCACTTCTTACCTGCCTTCATGGCTACATATATAGTGATGTAGCTAGCTAGAAAAGTCAACTTACTAGCTGGACCATTGCGGCCAGAAAGTGTCACAAAGATCAAGATTATGTCCTTATGCTAATTGGTCTAGATTTTACAATCATCACTGGTCCAGTTCTACCTAGTATCTTATGCTGAAAAGGAGAGGTGACATCATCGTTTAATTGTCCTTGGAATTTTGGTCGACTAAAGTAAGATGTGCTTATTTTAAAAGTCTTGCATTTATAACAACATGCGCCTAATATATAACACGTACAGCAAGGTGCAGTTAACAAACATTGACAGTGCGATGTATGTATAGGACCACACAGTCCACTGTTTGTGTGCATGTGGACTTTTCTGTGGGTATCGACAATAGCTGTAATCTAAAATCTTTACCTAGCAAAAGCAGTGTCAAGTAATTGAGTTGTCCATCAATACACATATTTTCTGCTCCTTCTAGAAAACTTGGTGTCAGTCAAGTGAGCAATGATTTTGGTCAAGTTATTACGGACACTTGCTTTCAGACTGTCCTACACTCTCATTGTCATGTGACAGGGTAACATGCAAACCCAGTGGTTCTGATTCCAATGCTCAATCTATAGATTATCTGTTGAACAATCTGTATATTGCAGCAGACTCTGGACTCTTTCCATTGCAAGAAATACATAGATACTAGATGGTGGGTATTAGCAAGAAAAATCGAGACAACCCCAATCTTTCTAAATGACATGTTTAGCAAAAGACATCTACTCATCTATATAATGGTCTATAGTACTTTCGACTCAGAACAGAATGAATACACGATTAGCTATCAATGAGAGGATTCTAGGAAAAACAGGTTTATGTATAATCATTACTATAACAACATATCTCTTAGATAATGTCATATATGAGTAGAGAGGACATCATGACTGACATGACTAGTTATGTGTCTGTAAAAGTTTTGGAATGATACAATAAACACACGCTGAGATAGGTGGACTTGTGGGTAGAGCCTCAACATGCTTCCTTATGGGTGGGCTCCAACTTGATATGCTATGTACATAACTACATGCTGTTGTAAAACCCAGAAATTCAATGCAATGTTCATAAGTTGAGGTGGAAATAGTTGTGGTGCATACGATACATAAGTGCATGCTGATATAGATACTTTTGTCATGTTAAGCACATTACATATATGCACTTTTTTCAAGGGATATTGATCTCTATCCTAGAAAGAGAGCAAAGCTTTTTGAGAAGGATGAAAGCTACTTCTTGACGTAGCAGAGTTAGGATCTATGGGAGATGGAAGCTTCTGTACATACTGAGTTGAAAAATAAAATAAAATAAAAAACCACACTAACTATTTTTTTCTTTTCCTGCAGGACTCTACACAATGTTGAAGTTGACAGGTGGGAATTTGGAGCAGCCAGAGAAGTAGCCCTTGTTTCTTAAGTAAAAGATAATGAAAGTTAACGCTGGTTATTATACCTGGCTTCATTCCATCAGTACTTCTTCTTTTACTGCGTCATAGTAATACACCATGCGCTTTTTGTTCTGGTGTAAACATGGCATCAGCATGAATGATGCCATTAGGAAATTGTACAAGTAGTGTTTGTTTCCTGCTCATCATAGCAGAAATGCAGCCTATTATGCATGTGGGACTCACAAGATAGCAACATCTTTCCATTATAAAAAAATGAACAGATTCTGAACAGTAGTCAACAAATAACTGTAAGTTTGAACGAAGCAGATGAGGGTGTCTTTAGCTCACTTTGAAGCTTTCTTGTTCGACCATGCCTGGGAGGAAGGGTGATTGAGGAGAGTAGATTGACTTATCCAGTTGAAAATACAAATGATTATTATTTCACTATTGTGTAAAAGAAGGTTAAGTTTGTGTACACTACCACTCCTTTAAATGACCTCATTCCAAAACATATTTGGTGTTTGATTTGTGGCTCTCTCCTGCACAACTGTTACCAAGTCCATGAAGGAGAGAAGTTGTAGTCATCAGCCATTTATAAATTAGCCTGTACCCCAGCCAACAAGAAGTACACTTATTTATTCTTGTTAACCAGTCTTCTGGGCATATGCAAGTTAAAAAAAATAGTGTATGGTTAATTTTAAAAACTTAATGTGTATATGTTATGTGAACAGTATCTGGTGCAGGCTATAAAATACCTCCCCCTAACACTTAGTAATAGCTTCATGTGATTGATACCAAAACCTTGTAACGTAGTTTTCATTTAAAATTCCTTCTCTTCTTCTCCCCCCTCCGCACCTCCTCCATTCTGAGGAAGGGAGAGAAGGGGAAAGGGACATACTGGGGGTGGGTGGGGGAGAGGGAGGGGGAAGTGTCCAGGTTGTCAGGATCCCCACTCCTTTCACACGCATGACGACTAATAGTTACTTTTCTCTTATCAAGGATAATTCACAAGCTACATAAAAAAATAGACACAATCAACACTCCAAATCCTCTAAGTGTCTCCTCTAACACTTCACATATGGTCACACTGGTTTCAAAATACTTGGACTTC